>CM077079.1:74531330-74974023 GCA_039513925.1 Platanthera zijinensis
TCTTAGAGGAAAGTAGATTTGTTGATGTTGAATAGACAAAAGAGAAATGATCTCTGTGTTTTTCTCCTTCTGTCCTTAGAAAACTCAGTCCAGATTCCTTCTTCACAGCTCCAGAAAATTGTCTTCAGGATAAGCTCTGCTTGGACTATAAAGTAACTGCAGTTGGGGTAGGCTTGGCTGCTTTTATCTTAAAGAAATGTCTCTGATCTTGCTGTTGCCCGTGTTGATCGCAGCAGCTAACTTGATGACCTTTTGGGTTCAGTCGATTTGTAACCTCTGCTTCGAGCTCGACAATAATGGCGAGGAAGAAGATGAAGTTTCGCCTCTTTTCAAAAAGGAAAACCCTAGCAAAGATCCTATTCTCCACCGCCAATCTCATTCCTTTTATCATCTGCCGTCCAACGGCTCTTTTGACTCGTGGTCCCCGCTTTAATTGTAGATATATAGCCTTCCTTTGACAAAAAAGCCTTACAGCTGGCTGTCAATGCCATTACTGGTGAATTCAAGCTTTCCCGCAATGAATTTGAATTCCGTTGACTTAGGTTGACTTTTGCTGACGTCAGCATCTATGGACTTAGCCAAATTTTCAGAATCAATCCAGTCTTTGAGTGTGTTGAATGAACTGGCTTCACTCAGAGCATCTGGACTTAGCCAAATTCTCTGTACCATCAGGCGTTGAGTGTGTTGAGTGAACTAGCTTCACTCAATGCCTCTAGACTTAGACAATTCTTCTGTCTTGCTTAGGCATTGAGAGCGTAGAGTGAATGGCCTTCGCTCAATGCTTTTTGACTTGGCCAAACTTTCTGCGCTGCCAGGCGTTGAGTGCATTGAGTGAGCCTTAATCACTCAACTCCCCTGGACTTAACCGCTTCACTGATTGCTTGTCTTCATGCTGAGGCGTTGAGTGAACTGACTTCACTCAACGCTTTTGTACTTAGTCACAACCCTGAAATCTACCAGCTTACTGAGGCGTTGAGTGCGTTGAGATAATCTTCATCACTCAATGACCCTGGACTTCGATTTTTTGTGTATCTTCATTAAGCTTTGACTGACAATGGATCTGTCGATGCTTTCCTCTTTGGGCGATGAGTGAGCTGACCTCACTCAACGCTTCTGGACTTAGTTAATTTTTCTATCTCCTTCTTCTTTGGCTTTGATAAAATTAGCATGACGTTGAGTGAACTGGCTTCACTCAACACTTATGGACTTAGCCCAATTTCTTTGACAAATTCTCTGTGGCTTTGACTGAAGTAGCTTGATTCAACACTTCTAGTTGTATGGAGTTGAGTGAGTTGACATCACTCAACGCCTATGGACTTTGCCATTTTTACGTCTTCCTTCTTCTTAAGCTTTGACTGCATAGTCTTTCCTCATCACTTTGTTTTGTATGGCATATAGTGAATTGGCTTCACTCAACGCTTGTGGACTTAGTCACTTTTCTTCACTGTCAAGGCAAATGCTTTGACTGACTGGTTATTTACTCAATGATCCTACTTATCTGGCATTGAATGAGCTATCCTCACTCAACGCCTCTAGACTTAGTCGATTTTTCTGCTTGCCAATGCTGAGGCTTTGACAGACACAGCTTTACTCAGCGCTTGTTGTTGTATGGCGTTGAGTGAACTGCCTTCACTCAACGCCTGTGGACTTAGCCATAGAATTACTTTGCAAACTGATGGGCTTTGACTGTCCATACCTTACTCAGCGCTTTTTGGTATCTGGCGATGAGTGAACTGGCTTTACACAATGCCTGTGGACTTAGGCGATTTTCATCCTTCCAGCATCCTTCTTTGACATCTGGCATTGAGTGAACTGGGTTCACTCAACGCCTGTGGACATAGATAGATTTCTGTCCCTCCACACCTCTACCTTGTGACCACCTATCACAACCACTTGAAAAACCTGTCTAACCTACATGCATGAACTTAAACATATATCAACTATTGACTTGTTTGACTACTATAAATCTGGGTCATTGTGAGCAATGGACTCAACAGTAACACTCCCATGTACTGTGATTCAACTAGTGCAATCTCCATTTCTAGGAATCCTGTCTCTCATAGTAGGACTAAGAATATTGAGATTAGGTATCATTTTATTAGGGAGCAGGTGGATAAGGAAGATATTAGTCTTGAATTTTTTCCTACAGACAAACAAGTGGCTGACTTCTTCACTAAGCCACTAGATGAAGCTAAATTAAAGTCCTTCATATTTGAATTGGGTATGTTGAATCTAGCTAAGCTTCAGTAGCTCTTTACAGTATATTATGCTTGTCTTCTTACAGGTAGAAGAATTTCTGCAGGATAGTAAAAGAGAATTAGACTAAGTATAAAAGCGTCAAGTGCGCTGGGTGCACAGTCTCTTGCATTGACTGCGTTGAGTTCACTCTGGGCATTAAGAGCGTTGAGTGTATCGAGTTCATTCAATGAATACTCCCAAGTTGTCAATTTGCGGATAATTTATGGCAATTAATCCCTGTCATTGATCAACGTCTTGATCTTAAACAGGTACACGTCTCTCCACCTTCTAAAATAAAAACTAGTATAAATAGAAGGATTTGTGCATAAGACAAGATACATTGTTCCTTGCCCTTCTCTGCCCGATTACGACGAATCAACGGAAAAGCTTCGCAAAACTTTTGAATTTCACAACTAAAATTGCACTAAAGGGTTTTGATTTCCTATTTGAAATATCAGATCTCGTTCGCAATGGATTGACAGATGCCCCAGAAGAGGTGCAGTTCATTCTACACTTGCTCCATATTGCTGACCTAGATTTTCTCTTGTCGGAACCATGCTTGTTGTGGAAGAGAGAAGTTCTAGAATTATACACCAATTCAATGGTGGACACATCTGCCAGTAAAATCAAGACAGTTAATAGTGGCAACAAGATAAAAATATCTCCTAGAAGACTGAGCAAGGCACTGCAACTGCCAAAGCTCACAGAATCTGATGGGGTACAGGAACTGGATCAGTCTGATATCAGGTCAGCACTGATGTGGTGTGGGCTATCCAAGCACACCATTGGCTCAATACTGAGGATGGAACTTAATCTGAAAGGTAAATTCCTAGCTGATGTTATTGGAAAGGCTCTGTTGTGTTAGTCTGGTTCCCATGATAAGATTTCTAATAAGATGTTTCAACTGCTAGAAAGGATAATCCTTTCCAAAAGTTCTGATAGGGGAAGAGTTTTTTTAGACAGAATAATGGAGTGCATAGCTGAACCTAACATGGGTAGAATTCTATCCCTATTTCTGCTTCAGACTATTCCAGGGATCCTTAACCAAAGGTTAGGAACAAGGATCCATCATATGAAAAGGATGGATTCTAAGATGCTGGATAGATGGGATAGGGTCCCACAGCCACATGGTTAGACTGCCACAAATAAAAAGAAGCCAACAGTTCAAGTTATATAGGAAAGTACTGAAAGCAGCTTATCAGAGAAATCAGAGGAAGATCCTCATAACCCTAATCTATCTGGGTCTACTGAAGAGACCAGAAAGGACATGAGTGCCCAAGTCCCAATATCCTTTGACCTTATGGTAAGGATCCAGGTAAGTAGGACTCATTCTGAAGAGGCTCCAGCAAATGTTGTGGAGATACCTTCTGGTGAAATTGTTGAACAAGTGGATGAGGACATAGTCATTAAGATATCTGTAGTGATGGAGGGGGAGACCACCAAGTCACCAGCTCCAACTGAAGATTCTCCTGTACCTTTGATTGAAGATTAGAAAGATGCCTTCAGTCCTCAAAGTGAGGGGGAGAATCTTCTGGATCAAGTCATGGAAGAGGTATTTGTTGAGGGGGAGTAACTCTGGGATCTTCAAGAGACAAATCTACCTAATAAGAATGTGGGAGAAGATGCTGCTACAAATCTGACTGTAAATGAGGACATTGCAGAGTGTGAGGGGGATCTTCGCACTAAACTCCCTGCTCAAGGAATGGTTTATGAAATAGATTCTTCTGCTTCTGAGAAATACACAAGTGCTCCTGAGTTACATGAGAAAGATCACTCTTCTAAGCCTAGAATGGCAGATTCTGAAGATAACCCTGCTATCAGGAATGAAGATACTATGGTAGGTGACCAAGGGACCTCCACAAAGGCTGATGAGATGTCACCCCTCTTTCTAGACCAGTTGAAAGGGTTACTAAATGATCAAAGAAGAATCCTTGAGAATTTTGTTGATGATTCAATAAAGAACCTCAGGAATGAGCTATCAACAGAGATCAAATCTAACATATTTGAGGTCAATCTACTAAAGGCCCAAACTGTCAAATTCTTCATGAGAGCAGCCCATACTATTGACTATACTGCAAACAAGTTGGATGAGATAAGCAATCATCAAACCTTAGTAATAGAAAATCAAAACATCACTATAAGAAACATGCTGGCAGTTCATATTGCTTACAAATTACTATGAGAAACACAAAAAACAACTCTTACAACTTAAGATGAATGCTTGTACTAAAATCCTGGATGATCACATGTTGCAAGTCAAGAATCAAGTTACAGCAGGGGTAAATCATCTTGATGTGCAATTAACAAAGGCCAGTTCCTCCCAAACAAAGGAAATTTTTGAAGAAGCCAAAAAGGGGGAGAAGGAGATAATCAAGACTAATATATAGAATGATGTATAGGTGTCAAATGTTATAAGAGGATCCTTTGGTCTGGATCAAGTTCAGTATGACAACTTCCCCATGGTTCCTGAATAAGTTCAACAAGAACTGAATCAGGGGCAGATGGCTCATCAGGATAATCAGTATCAGTATGATGGACAATACAATGATCAGAGTGCAGAAGAGTGCTCTATATACTGAAGAGGGTGCATATGGACTGAACCATCACAAGCTGTTGTTCCTACATTCAGCCCCACTGTTTAACAAATAATGAGGTCCAAGGGCAAATCTGTTGCTGAAGATGAATAAGAAATCAGACTAAGTAAAAAGAGGTATAAAGAACAAATGGAAGCCAGGCATGACTTTGAACAATGGAGTCCACAATCTAGGATCATCATTCTATCAGCCTGGGATCAGATCAAGTCAAATAAAATTGAAAGGGGAAAGCTCTACAGATCCCTTAAATGGGCAAAGATGGGAAAGAGTGAAAATGATAGAAGACAATTAGGAAAAGACAAGAAGGCAGGCACATTGTTTCCTAATGCAATGGAGTCAACAAAGTACATTCCAATACCTTACAGTTACTTCCAGAGACAAAAAGATAAGAAAACTGAAGCTAAAGATGAGGAGGCTGCCAAGAAGCCAAGGAGCAGTGGAATTGTGATAAGAGTACCTGAAACAGAAATGTGTTTCTTGTTTATCTTAAGGGCTGAAGGAAAAGTTTTTTTTGTTTTATGCACAACTCAAAAACAATTAATCCTTTTGTTAATATAATTTTGATTGACTGAATAGTCATTATTTCCTCTGTGATATGCAATGATGTATCTGTTATATCTGTTGTATATGTGTTAATGTAAATTATTGTCTTAGGTTTTGGCTTCTTCAAATAGGGGGAGATTGTTGGGTCCATTGATCCCAATGCCCCTTATTTTAAGAAGTCCTACAAGACAATGGTATACACATGTGTGTATTTAATGGTGGGCATAAGTTCTTTGTATAATGGTGATTACTTGTTAAAATGATAAGACAGGTCAGGTGAATACAAGGAAGGATGTAGGAAAGACAGAAATCTGTCAAAGTCCACAGGTGTTGAGTAAAGGCAGTTCACTCAACGCCAGAAAGCCAAAAGCTTTGAGTAAACATGGACAGTCAAAGCCTAACTATTTCAAAGGTATAATTTTGGTTAAGTCCAAAAGCGTTGAGTGAAGGCAGTTCACTCAACACCAGATAAAGAGAAGTGTTGAGTCAAGCTCAAGTAGTCAAAGAATCTGAGAATCAGAGCGGGATTCTGGTAAAGTCCAGAAGTGTTGAGTGAAGACAGTTCACTCAATGCCTAAAGAAGAAATCGTTGACAGAACAGAGTGATGTCAATGCTTAAAAAGAAGTGGATTGAAATTTTTTATAAATCCAGAAGCATTGAGTGAAGGAAGTTCACTCAACACCAGCTCAGCGAGAAATTCTATTAAGTACAGAAGCATTGAGTAAAGGCTGTTCACTCAATGCCTCAGCAATATGGCAGGCTAAGGAAGGAAGCATTTAGTGAAGACAACTCACTCAACACCTCCATTCAGAAAAGAGGCTAAGTCCAAATACATTGAGTGATGAAGGTTCACTCAATGCCTACTCAATTAAGATAACCAAAATCTATATTCATTGAGTATTGTCAACACACTAAACGCCTGGTGCTGCAGAATATTTGGCTAAGTGTTTTGACGCTGAGTGACATACCTTCACTTGTACAACCCCGTGTCCGCCGAAGGGGCCCAAACAAGCAGGCGGGCCGGGCCCCAGCCGCCTCTCTCAGGCGGGCCAGCCCCCGCTCGCCTCTCCTGGGCGGGCCGGGCCCCAGCCGCATCTCTTAGGCGGGCCGGGCCCCAGCCGCCTCTCTCAGGCGGGCCAGCCCCCGCTCGCCTCTCTTAGGCGGGCCGGGCCCCAGCCGCCTCTCTCAGGCGGGCCAGCCCCCGCTCGCCTCTCCTAGGCGGGCCGGGCCCCAGCCGCCTCTCTCAGGCGGGCCAGCCCCCGCTCGCCTCTCCTAGGCGGGCCGGGCCCCAGCCGCCTCTTTCAGGCGGGCCAGCCCTCGCTCGCTTCTCCTAGGCGGGACGGGCCCCCAGCCGCCTCTCTCAGGCGGATCGGCTGCAGTCCACCTCTCTCCAGATGACAGGGGGTGACTCGACAAGAGGTGCGCATAACCAGCCAGAACAGCGGGGTTTGGCTGTTGGCAGGCCAACCCAAGGGGCTCTTTAGTAAATTCAGGCTACCAGGGGCAGGTTATTTGCAGACCATCCAAGGTAATCTATAAATAAGACCCAAGGGGTACCTCAGAAGGCAGGCTTACTAGTTCACAAATCTTATAGCGCTTTCTGAGGTACCTTAGCCCGGCAACTGGTTAAGGAGGGGAAGCGCTCTAAGATCTTCCGGGTGTGTGGTGGGACCTCCGAGCCGGGCCCTTGGTCCTGTCCTCTGTTTTTCTTTCCCTTGTTGTTTCTCTTGCAGGAGCGAAGTAGGTGCGAGACCACCCCTTCCCCAAGGGTCGAACTCCACAGAGGCCGGTTTCCGGTTTCAACATTTTGGTACCACCCCTTCCCCAAGGGTCGAACTCCACAGAGGCCGGTTTCCGGTTTCAACATTTTGGTGCGGTGAGCGTGGAGCGTGGTCAGCAAGGAAAACCTTCAGCAAGTTCGATGACGGGAGAGGAAGGACAAGGATCAGGCAGGGGCAGCTCGCCACCCCCTCCCCCACCCCCAGCGGCGAGCGTGTCAGCAGAACTTAGGGAGGAGATCCTCGGGCTCGTCAGGACCGCCCTCGGCATGCGAGCGGAGAGCGCGACACCAGTAGTCCCAGTAGTCGCCGCTCCCGCACTCGGCGACGACGCGCCGCTCAGGCGACCGGGGAAGGAACCCGCCGAGAGAGGCGAGCGCGAGTTCCAGGGGCGAGTTCTGTTCCCCGGCTCGGCAGCAGAATACCATTTTGGCGAGACGGCGGGGAGAGAGCTCCCCCCTCGCCCAGCTGAGGGAGGAAGCCCCTTCAGCGAGTTCGTCTCCTCCGCCCCAGTTCCAGAGGGGTTTCGTGAGCCGGAGATGACCTACTACTCCGGGAAGGGAGACCCTGTCCACCACATCCAGTGGTTTGAGGACATGGTCTCTATTCGACAGATGTCCGACGGCTTCAAGTGCCGACTCTTCGCCATCACCCTCCGAGAGAAGGCGAGAGAATGGTTCCACCAGCTCCCGATCGGGTCCATCTTCTGTTTCGAGGACCTGCGTCGGGGGTTCATGTTAAGGTTCACCACTTCCAAGAAGAGGAAGAAGGAGGTGGAGTCCTTGTTCCGTGTCAAGCAGAGGGTGGGAGAGACCCTGGGGAGTTACCTGGACAGATTCCAAGAGGAGTTGTCTCAAGTGCAGGAGATGCCAGGGCACACCATGATGGTGGCCTTCACCCTGGGTCTCCAATCCGGGTTCTTCGCAATGGAACTCAAGAGGTCCCCCCCAGTATCTTTTGAGGCGCTCCTAGAGAGGGCGGCTAGGGAGGCCGATATGGAGGCAGCACACCCGGAGTTTGCCCGAAGGTTGGCCAGATGGGCCGTGGAGGAAGAGAGGCCAAGGGGTGGCCGAGGGCAGGAGGAGAGAAGGGTTGAGCCCCGGCAGAGGGAACAGCCGCCGCCGCCGCAGCATCAGCAGCAACCCAGGCAGGGGAGACAGGAGCCGAACTTTCGGCTGGGCTGGAGACCCGAGTGGCAGGAGCCCGGGGCAAGGAGAGGGTTCCGCGGAGGGGACTACCGTCAAGGAGGACAGGGTCAATTCTACCCTCCGGGCGGGATGCAGGGCCAGAGGCCGGCCCTCCCCGACCAGGAGCAGGCTATGGACATAGCATTGGGAGAAAGGAGAAGAGCAGCACGGAGAAGAAGAAGGGATGTGAGGGTGGAGTTGCCTTACTGCGACTTCCATCAGGAGGAGGGGCACGCCACAGCCACGTGCCCCGAGTTCCTCGAGATGAGGGGCAACCGGGAGCAGCAACAACAACAGCGTCCGGAAGTGCGGATTGAGGAAATCCGGCCTCGGGCGGAGGAGGGTCGGTGCGAAGACCGGGCGGATGTGGGCTCCCGAGGTAGGATCGGAGCGATCCACGGGGGGGCTGGGATCGAGGCTTCCCGCAAGTCAAGCCTCCACACTATGTACCGCAGGAGCGTTGGCTCCACGTCCCAGTCCCCTCCCCCGGACGAGAAAATCACCTTTTCCATGGAGGACATGCCGGGTCACGAGGACCCCTTCTGCGATGCGCTGGTCATCCAGACCGCCATCGAGGACTTCACCGTCCCCCGGATCCTCGTCGATAACGGGAGCTCGGTCAACGTCATCTTCAAGAAGGCGTTCGATGCGATGAAGGTGGAGGCCCGAAGGGTGTTGGCCTCGGACGGACCCCTGTTCGGCTTCTCAGGGGAGAGGAAGGAGGTTGAGGGAGGAGTGGGACTCCATGTCGTTCTGGGGGGGCAGTCCCGCAATTGCAAGTTCGTCATCGTGGACGCCCCCAGCAGCTACAGCGCCATCTTCGGGAGGCCTCTCATCAGCGCCTTCCGCTGCGTCCCCTCATCCTTCCACCAATGCCTAAAATTTAACGTCGAGGGGGTCCAGGTTCGGGTCCGCGGAGACCCCAAGGAAGCGAGGGAGTGCTATGTCACGGCGGTGAACTCCATCTCTTGGCTGGAGGGAGCCGAGGAGATGGGGCGGAGGCTGAGGGAGGAGGAGCCGGAAGCGGGCGGGGATGAGATGGAGGTGGAGGAGAGTCGCGCCCAGGAGAAGGTCGCTGAGGAGATTCAGGAGCCGGCTGAGGCGATGGCCGTTGCAGAAGCTGAGGAGGAGGTCCTCGCCTTCGACGAGGGGGAGACTGAGGAGTGGGAGGCACAGTCCCGCCTCGAGGCGGCAGAGGAGGTGGCGGAGATGGAGGTTCTAACCACCGGAGGCAGGGTGGAGAGGATCCGCATCAGCGGAGGATTGACCCCGGAGGCTCGAGGCCGGATGCTGGAGTGCGTCCAGAAGAACGTGGACATCTTCGCATGGAGTGCCGCGGAGATGCCCGGGATCGACTCCAACATCGCCTGCCACCGCCTCAACCTGGACCCGGAGGCTCCCCCCATCCGACAAAAGAAGAGGCCCGTTGCGGACAAGCTCGCCGAGCCCATCAGGGAGGAAGTAGCAAAGCTCCTCAAGGCCGGCTTTGTATCCGAAATCCAATACCCCGGCTGGGTCTCCAATGTTGTAATGGTTAAAAAAGGAGACGGCCGGTGGAGGATGTGTATCGATTTTTCCCTTCTTAATAAATCATGCCCTAAAGATTGTTACCCCTTGCCTCGGATCGACGCGCTGGTTGACTCAGCCGTCGGTTTCCCTTTGATGAGTTTTCTAGATGCCTTTTCAGGTTATCACCAAATCAGGATGCACCCTCCGGACGTCAAAGACGTCTCATTCATCACAGGGGACGGATGCTATAGTTATAAAATGATGCCCTTCGGGCTGAAAAATGCAGGGGCGACCTACCAGAGAATGATGGACAGGGTCTTTCAAGGGCAAAAGGGAAGGAACCTAGAAGTTTATGTAGACGATCTCATGGTCAAGAGTCCGGACCTCGACTCCCACCTCCGGGACCTGGAGGAGACCTTTGCCACTCTCCGCGGGTGCCAGATGAGGCTGAACCCCCTCAAATGCACCTTCGGGTCAGGCAGAGGAAAATTCTTGGGGCATCTCCTCACCCCTGCCGGCGTAGAGCCCAACCCCGACAAGGTGAGGGCAATCCTGGAGTTGGAGTCTCCGCGGAATGCGAAGGAAGTGCAGCGATTGACTGGGAGGCTGGCGGGACTGAGCAGGTTCCTCTCACGGGCCGGGGAGAAATGCTCTCCGTTCTTTAAAAGCTTGAGAGGAGGCCAAAAATTCGAGTGGACCTCGGAGTGCAAGGAGGCATTCCAGGCCCTAAAGAAGCAGTTGACTCAAGCCCCCCTACTACAAGGGCCAAAGGAGGGGGAGGACTTATTCCTGTACTTAGGGGCTGGGACCGAGGCCCTGAGCTCTGTTTTAGTTCGGGAAGAAGGGAAGAGACAACTCCCAGTTTACTATGTAAGTCGGGTCTTGAGGAAGGCCGAGCTCCGGTACCCCATCCTAGAGAAGCTGGCCTTTGCCCTCATCATCTCGGCCCGGAGGCTCCGGCCCTATTTCCAGGCACACTCGATCCGAGTGGTGACTGACCACCCTCTCCGCAACATCTTCGAGGGGGTGGAGCATTCTGGCAGGTTGGCCAAGTGGTCGGTGGAGCTGAGCGAGTTCGACATCTCCTTCATACCTCGCCTCTCGATCAAGGCCCAAGCCATGGCCGATTTCCTGGCTGACTATGTGGTCGAGGTGGCAGAGGAAGAACTCACTCGCCCGGTTCCCTGGAAGGTCATGGTGGATGGTGCGTCAGGGAGGCACTCCCTGGGGGCTGGGGTCATCTTGGAAAGCCCCCAGGGGGTGAGGATCGAGCAAACGGTGGTGGTGCATTTCCCCATCACCAACAATCAGGCCGAGTATGAGGCCGTGATTGCGGGTCTACGCCTGGCCAGGGAGCTGGGGGTGCACGATGTGGAGGTCCTCACTGACTCCCTGGTGGTGGCCTCCCAGATCAACGGGGAATTCGAGGCAAGGGATCCCACCCTGCAGCGTTACTTGGCGAAGGTAAAGGGAGTCATCGGCACCTTCCAGACTTTCTCCATCCGGCACGTGCCTCGGGAGGATAACGAGCAGGTGGACCAGCTGGCAAAGCATGGACCCCGGGCGGGGGGAACCATCACAGACCTCTTTCGCCCATCCATCGAGGAGGGGGAGCTGATGGAGGTGGAACAACACCCCTCCTGGATGGACCCATTCGTCACTTTCTTGACCACCGGGGAGTACCCAACGGGAATGGACGGAAAGAAACTCAAATACAAATCGGCATACTACCTCATGCGAGATGGCCAGTTATATCGAAAAACTCTCTCAGGGATGCTGGCGCGTTGTGTGGGCGAGAGGGAGGTCCCGAAGATTCTAGAAGAGGTCCACTCCGGGGAGTGTGGGAGTCACTCTGGAAGTCGAACCTTAGAAGGCCGGATCGTCAGGCAGGGATACTTTTGGCCGACTCTGGGTCTCGACGCGGCAAAATTCACAAAGGAATGCCATAAGTGCCAGCTATTTGCTCCCCTCCAACTGCAACCGGCCCAGCGCCTCAGGAGTATCACAGCTCCCTGGCCATTCGCCATCTGGGGAATGGACCTGGTCGGGCCCTTCCCCCAAGCCAGCGGCCAGAGGAGGTTCCTGCTCGTGATGATTGATTACTTCTCCAAGTGGCTGGAAGTTAAGGCGCTGGCCAAGGTGACCTCCCAGGTCGTCAGAAACTTTGTGTGGGGGGAGATCATCTGTCGTCATGGGTTGCCCCAGGCCATCGTCACCGACAATGGCCCTCAATTCGCCAGTGCTGAGTTCACCAGCTTCTGCGAGCAGCTCGGGATCGACCTCAGGTTTGCCTCAGTTCATCACCCCCGAAGCAATGGGCAGGTAGAAGCGGCAAACAAGATTATCGTTAACCTCCTCAAGAAAAAGGTGGAGAACTTGAGAGGAAGCTGGGTGGAGCAACTCCCCTCGGTCCTCTGGGCCCTCTGAACCACACCCAACACAGCGACAGGGGAGACGCCTTTCAAACTCTCCCACGGGTGTGAGGCAGTACTTCCGGTGGAGTTTGAAGTCCGGACACCTCGGGTAGTCGGGGCCGGAGAACACAAAGAGGAATGGAGAGCCAATAATGAAGAAGAGTTGCGGCTCTCTCTCGACATGGTCGAGGAACTGCGGGACCTTTCAGCCGTGAGGCAGGAGGAGATAAAGAGAAGAATGACCAAGTATTTCGACAAGCATGTCAGAGTCAAACAGTTTGCCGAAGGAGACTTGGTCCTGAGGAAGGTGGACGCGGCAGGAAGATCAGCCGCAGTGGGGAAGCTCCACCCCAATTGGGAGGGACCATTCATCGTGCAGGAGGCATTGAAGTCGGGGGGATACCGCCTCCGGAATGTGGAGGGCAAGACCCTAAGTCTCACTTGGAGCGGGGATGACTTGAAGCGTTTTTTTCCTTAAAATTATGTAAACCGTGTTCAATCTCTAATGGAATTTCTTGCGGTAGACTTGTTTCCCCCCCCCCCCCCCCCCGATGAGAGCTGAATGTCATTGCCTCAGACCCCGAGCAGATCCCGCTGCCAGGCTCTCACCAAGCTGGCAGGGCTGGATGTCACTCGGAGGAGTCTGCCTCAGACCCCGAGCAGATCCCGCTGTCAGGCTCTCACCAAGCTGGCAGGGCTGGATGTCACTCGGAGGAGTCTGCCTCAGACCCCGAGCAGATCCCGCTGCCAGGCTCTCACCAAGCTGGCAGGGCTGGATGTCACTCGGAGGAGTCTGCCTCAGACCCCGAGCAGATCCCGCTGCCAGGCTCTCACCAAGCTGGCAGGGCTGGATGTCACTCGGAGGAGTCTGCCTCAGACCCCGAGCAGATCCCGCTGTCAGGCTCTCACCAAGCTGGCAGGGCTGGATGTCACTCGGAGGAGTCTGCCTCAGACCCCGAGCAGATCCCGCTGCCAGGCTCTCACCAAGCTGGCAGGGCTGGATGTCACTCGGAGGAGTCTGCCTCAGACCCCGAGCAGATCCCGCGGCCAGGCTCTCACCAAGCTGGCAGGGCTGGATGTCACTCGGAGGAGTCTGCCTCAGACCCCGAGCAGATCCCGCTGCCAGGCTCTCACCAAGCCGGCAGGGCTGGATGTCACTCGGAGGAGTCTGCCTCAGACCCCGAGCAGATCCCGCTGCCAGGCTCTCACCAAGCTGGCAGGGCTGGATGTCACTCGGAGGAGTCTGCCTCAGACCCCGAGCAGATCCCGCTGCCAGGCTCTCACCAAGCTGGCAGGGCTGGATGTCACTCGGAGGAGTCTGCCTCAGACCCCGAGCAGATCCCGCTGTCAGGCTCTCACCAAGCTGGCAGGGCTGGATGTCACTCGGAGGAGTCTGCCTCAGACCCCGAGCAGATCCCGCTGCCAGGCTCTCACCAAGCTGGCAGGGCTGGATGTCACTCGGAGGAGTCTGCCTCAGACCCCGAGCAGATCCCGCTGCCAGGCTCTCACCAAGGCGGCAGGGTTGGATGTCACTCGGAGGAGTCTGCCTCAGACCCCGAGCAGATCCCGCTGCCAGGCTCTCACCAAGCCGGCAGGGCTGGATGTCACTCGGAGGAGTCTGCCTCAGACCCCGAGCAGATCCCGCTGCCAGGCTCTCACCAAGCTGGCAGGGCTGGATGTCACTCGGAGGAGTCTGCCTCAGACCCCGAGCAGATCCCGCTGCCAGGCTCTCACCAAGCTGGCAGGGCTGGATGTCACTCGGAGGAGTCTGCCTCAGACCCCGAGCAGATCCCGCTGCCAGGCTCTCACCAAGCTGGCAGGGCTGGATGTCACTCGGAGGAGTCTGCCTCAGACCCCGAGCAGATCCCGCTGCCAGGCTCTCACCAAGCTGGCAGGGCTGGATGTCACTCGGAGGAGCCAGCCTCAGGCCCCGAGCAGATCCCGCTGCCAGGCTCCCACCAAGCTGGCAGGGCTGGATGTCACTCGGAGGAGTCTGCCTCAGACCCCGAGCAGATCCCGCTGCCGGGCTCTCACCAAGCTGGCAGGGCTGGATGTCACTCGGAGGAGCAAGCCTCAGACCCCGAGCAGATCCCGCTGCCAGGCTCCCACCAAGCTGGCAGGGCTGGATGTCACTCGGAGGAGTCTACCTCAGACCCCGAGCAGATCCCGCTGCCGGGCTCTCACCAAGCTGGCAGGGCTGGATGTCGCTCGGAGTCGGCGATCTCTCGCCGAGCAACCAGGGAAGGGAGGCGAGCCAGGAAGGCGAGTCGGCGAGCCGGGAAGGCGAGTCAGCGAGCCAAGAAGGCGAGTCGGCGAGCCAAGAAGGCCGGCCCCGGCGCATAAAGGAGCGAGCCCTAGGCACGGCGCGCGAGTGGAGAGTTTGGACTCTCACGTCGCCAGAGATCAGGTGAGCGGGCCGGTCAGGATGACCCTATGAGGCCGCAACGCCGGCCCCAACCTTCGGCCCGGCGGGTCACAGGGTGAATTAGGGGCAAAGGCTCGGAAGCGCCAAGCCCCCCCGAGAGGCCGACCCATACGAAGTCTTTACGCACGGAGGACGGGCCCAGTCCACTCGCGTCGCGGAAGGTGCGACTCGCCGCTCGCGTCGCGCCGGCTTTAGTGTCTCAAACCTAGATCTACGTCCCGAATCTCAAATGGGCGGGCGGCCTCCCTTGCTCGCTCACAGCAACGAAAATCAGAGAATCAACAAACAACGCACGGTAGCGATTGCGAGGCGGGAAATAATTGACAATCGAGGAAGTAAATGCAGCGAATATATTCTTATACAATTATAACTGCGGCCCGCTGAGCAGTCGCACAAAAATAAAGAAAAAACAAAATACATGTCCAGAGAAGGGGGGGAGAAAAAAGCCACAAGACGGCGGGCCCTTCAGATGCGGTGGAACCCTCCTGGCTTGGGTACTGGAAGGAACAGCTCCGGCACCACTTCGGTCACCCGCAAGCCAGAGCACTCGTCCTTGAGGAGCTTGGCCCGCTGCAACGTCTTGAAGAGGTACGTCACCGCGTCGGCCCCGTTCTCTTGCATCAGAACCGCCAGGTCATACTCGCTGTGATGAACGAGTTGACAGCCGCTCGAGGAGGCCGGCGGGACGGCAGCAGCAGCCTCGAGCGCACCCACCCGCGCCCGCAGGGTCTGGTTCTCCAGCTGGAGGGTGGCGATCTCGGTACCAAGTCGGCTGGCGGTCACCGCATCCTGCAAAGAAATTTATTAGGACGAGTCGCGGGATAAAGGCGGGTGCGAGTGAGATGGCTTACCGCGCCACCTTGGTACTGCGCGAGGGCGGCGTCAGCCGCTTCGAGCCGCCTCCGCAGGTCATCCGCCTCCTCCTGGGCGAGCTTGCGGGCCTCCTCCTTCGCATCGATCAACTTGTTGAGCGAGGGGGCATCTCTGTCCAACCAGAGGCATCGCCGGCCGACCATGTGGGCCAGGGCGAGGCTTTGAAATTGCGCCCGCGCGCTCTCATAAATAAGCACCCGCGTGGCCTCCTCGCCGTAGGTAGAGGCGTCCTCCCGCCCGTACACGCCGAAGGAGAGATTGAAGGCGTCCCTGGAGGCGGTGTCCTGCTCCGACCAGCTAGGCAGCAGCGAGGATACCGAGATGCGGTTGCCCTCCTTGTCCCACTGAAGTAACGGGGCACCGGATCGGTCCGTGGGCCCTTCGCCGTAGCCGAAGTTGGGATGCCCTCGGGGAACCGGCTTCTCGGCGGGCCGAGTCGCCGCGAGCGGCCGCGACGACCCAGCCGCCCCGCCGGCGGGATCAGCGGTCGAGGGAACCGCAGGGGCAGGGGCAGAAGATGGTTGATCCGCGGGGGCCTTGCCCTTGTCGCCGACCGAAGGAGCCTGACCGCCCGTTTTATTCGGCTTCTTTGGAGGAGGGCCCTGAGACAGCTCACCTCCGGATCGCTTCTGGCCGACGGGAGCCGAGAGCTCGCGATGAGCTAAGGCTGCCGCTTCCGCACGGCCAAGCTCGCCCAAAGCGGACCGCGCGCTCTCGTAAGGCGGGCGGAGAGGGACGTCGCGCTCGCCTGCAGGAACAGGAGTTAGAAAAGCCAAGGTACGATTCAAGCAGAGGCGAGCGAGCCGCTTACCTTCCCCAGGCGGGACGGGGACGAGGTCGTCCAGATTCCGGCGGAGGAAGGCGACCTCGAAGTTCTTCCCGGCGAAGAACTCATATAGCTTCGCCTCATGGCCCCCCAGGCTAGGGGGCCGATAGCTCGCCTCGCCGAGTTGCACCGGCGAGAACGGAATGTTGCCGAAGTCGCCCTTGACGAAGACGAACTTCTTGAGCCCGTTGTGGCTCTTGTTGACCGTCTCCCGCACCTTGGCGTGCATGCTCGCGAAGCACGCGGTCCCGTCCTTATTCGCGCGGAAGGAGAACAGCTTGCGGAAGACCGCGAGGCTGAACTCGATCCTCTCCTCGCGAAGGTAGCAGGCGAACCCGACTACGACAGCGATGGAGTTCGGGGTCAGCTGCCCCGGGACGACCCCATAATACTTGAAGACCTGGCGGACTTCCGGCCAGAGGGGTAGCCGGAGCCCCGCCTCGAAGTGGGCCGTCGGGAGAGCCAGCTCATCGCCTGAGAGCTCGTTGATCCGTTCATCCTTCCCGGGCCGCCTCGCCACGAAGCCAGGCGGGATGAAATTGCCAACGATGTCCAGAAACTCCTTCTCCGAGACCGAGGCGGGAGGGAAGCTGTGGTCGGCAAAGACCCAGGCACACCTGCCCCTCCCGTCAGCTTCGCCACTGCCGCCCGTCATCTCGCGGGATTGATAAGCAAGCCGAGCGAGAGGAAAGAGGAAAGAGAGGGTTCTCGCGGGGTAAAATGGGAAGGGCTCTTGAATGCGGTAGGTAAAAGAATAAATGAAGGGCCTATTTATAGGGCCGGGAAAAGGGCGGGAAAAATCGGAAAAGGCAGGAAAGTGAACTGACAGCAGAGCCAGCCCCGACGCTTCGATTCCCGAGCCCCGCCCGGGTCCGCGTCGAATCGCCGGTCGGCCGCGAGATTCTCCCGGCCGCGAGCCATCCCCTCTCCCGCGCAGAGTAGATTTTGAGAGGAATGCCCAGTCGAGGGGGGACGAGCGAACCGCCCGCCTCTTCTAGGCGGGCCGGCCCTCGCTCGCCTCTTCTAGGCGGGCCGGCCCTCGCTCGCCCCTTCTAGGCGGGCCGGCCCTCGCTCGCCTCTTCTAGGCGGGCCGGCCCTCGCTCGCCTCTTCTAGGCGGGCCGACCCTTACCCGCCTCAACTAGGCAGGCTCTCCAGGGTTAAAGCTGAGAACCCAGCAAAAAAAAAAAAAAATAATAATAATAATAATAATAAAGGTGCGCCCTGGAACGGGCGAGAAGACCCCTGAATTATTACAAGCAATCGTTCTTGGATAATATCCGACACCGACACACTGGGATGGATCGCATCGGGACGATTCAGACCCTGCGAGCAACTGCGAGCAACTGCGGGCACGGGCGGGCGAGGCAGGTGGCTTAGTACTCAATCCATTTCCACCTACCCCGCCTCTGCGAGCCGGTTCGAGGTGGCACGCGAGAGTCATGATACTCCCGAACCGCCGCCAGCTCCCGCTTGGTCTGATCGGCCTGTTTCGAAATGTTTGACAGCCGCTCCTCAGCTCGCGTAATATGCGCGCCCGGAGATGTCGGCTCATCCTCCTCAGCCGAGCCCCTTGCCCCCTCCAAAGCAGCGAGTCGCTCCTCCGCCCTGACTCTGTCTCTCTCCATCCCCACGAAGGCCTCTTTGAGCAGCATCGTGTGTTTCTGAAACATTCGCGCCACCTGCGCCTTCATCTTCTCGCTATCATGTGGGTCGCCCAAGAAGTCCGCGATGTCTTCCGGCTCCACGGGAGGCGAGTACCCCTCGCTCATCTCGACATCGGAAGAAGCGGCGCGATACCCTGCGGAAGCGAGGTCAGAAGCAGACGAGCGGCGAATGGGTTAACTTCAGGGGGGTTACCTGGCGTCGGTACGTCTCCCGCGTCGGGAGCAGACCGAGAGGAACCCGGCCGACCTTGGAATGATTTCCCTCCCGGGGCGACGAGCGGCTTCCCCAGACCCTGGACTCTCAGCGGGGGAGGAGTCGCAGGAAGGCTGCGCGCTGGAGAGAATGGACTGACGCCCAGGTCGACCATCTCCACGGAGAGATCCGCAAGGTTCCCGGAACCCCCTTCCAATGCATCTTCAGGGGGCGTCTCCTGCGAAGGAAAAAGTCAGTAGAAAGCATAGGTCACAGGGCGAAACCACGCACCCAGATTCAACCTCGGAGCCGCCGGAACCCAGATCATCACTCGGCGTGGAACGGCGGACAACCTTTCCCTTTGCCGGCTTAAACTGCGGGCCGGAGGATATGGGCGCCAACCACGGGGCGGCCGCGAGGGCCTCCTCCCGACCCTCCTCCCTAGCGGCAGCCAACCGAGCACGTATCTCCTCAGACGCAGGCATCTCCTGGCCTCAAACCACGCAGGAAGCAAGAGGAGAGGGCCAGTTATCGAAGGCCCGGTGGCTTATTTATAGCTAAAAGGCGGGTCCCACCAAAAGATTCCCTCCAGCTCAGCAAGGACGTCGCCGGACACGAGGGTTGGACATTTCTTTCCGAGCTTCTGCGAAGCACGCAAAGATCGGGGATTGTGTACAACCCCGTGTCCGCCGAAGGGGCCCAAACAAGCAGGCGGGCCGGGCCCCAGCCGCCTCTCTCAAGCGGGCCAGCCCCCGCTCGCCTCTCCTGGGCGGGCCGGGCCCCAGCCGCATCTCTTAGGCGGGCCGGGCCCCAGCCGCCTCTCTCAGGCGGGCCAGCCCCCGCTCGCCTCTCTTAGGCGGGCCGGGCCCCAGCCGCCTCTCTCAGGCGGGCCAGCCCCCGCTCGCCTCTCCTAGGCGGGCCGGGCCCCAGCCGCCTCTCTCAGGCGGGCCAGCCCCCGCTCGCCTCTCCTAGGCGGGCCGGGCCCCAGCTGCCTCTTTCAGGCGGGCCAGCCCTCGCTCGCTTCTCCTAGGCGGGACGGGCCCCCAGCCGCCTCTCTCAGGCGGATCGGCTGCAGTCCACCTCTCTCCAGATGACAGGGGGTGACTCGACAAGAGGTGCGCATAACCAGCCAGAACAGCGGGGTTTGGCTGTTGGCAGGCCAACCCAAGGGGCTCTTTAGTAAATTCAGGCTACCAGGGGCAGGTTATTTGCAGACCATCCAAGGTAATCTATAAATAAGACCCAAGGGGTACCTCAGAAGGCAGGCTTACTAGTTCACAAATCTTATAGCGCTTTCTGAGGTACCTTAGCCCGGCAACTGGTTAAGGAGGGGAAGCGCTCTAAGATCTTCCGGGTGTGTGGTGGGACCTCCGAGCCGGGCCCTTGGTCCAGTCCTCTGTTTTTCTTTCCCTTGTTGTTTCTCTTGCAGGAGCGAAGTAGGTGCGAGACCACCCCTTCCCCAAGGGTCGAACTCCACAGAGGCCGGTTTCCGGTTTCAACATTTTGGTACCACCCCTTCCCCAAGGGTCGAACTCCACAGAGGCCGGTTTCCGGTTTCAACATCACTCAACTCCTATGATGAATTGTCTGAAATCGACTAAATCCATAGGTGCCGACGTCAGCAAAAATTCAAAATGTTGCGGGAAATCTATAGTATGCGAAAAATGGCGTTGCACGCCTCTGTACTGCATTTAATGCAAAAGCTAGATTGCAACTACAAAATCCAAGTGGGCCCATGGCTCAAAGAGCCGTTGGACAGCGGAATAGAAAAGGGATCAGATTGGTGAGAAGAAATTTACTTTTGGGATACAACTAAACTTCATCTTCATCCTCTTGACACTATTGCAACGCCAAGAGAAGTTGTTCTGACTACTAATCTAAAAGGTGATACAAGTTAGTTGTTGTTAGAGTGTTAGGATTCTGAGGTGAATCTGAGGTAGGATCCTGGACTGGATCTGAGTTGTAGTGCATTTTACCTGAGGTAGGAGATTACATCTCTAAGTTGTAAGGCTATCCTCCTAGCCTGGGTTTTAGGACTTGTGCTCAAGTCTGAGGTAGGGCCTGTGTGCCTAAGTTGTAGGAGATAACTTCTCTGAGAGGTACGACTTTGTTCTATAGCTGTAGGTCTTGGAGGAGACTGAGAGATCCTGAGGTATCTGAGTTGTAAGCTCTTTGGAGCCGAGTTTTGGAGAAGTGCCTTGTATAACACATTGTTAAAAAGGCGGGAGGGATAGTGGATGTACCCATAATCTGGGAAATCACTATAAATCTTGTGTGTGATTTTAGTGATTGTCTTGAAACCTAAGTATAACTAAATCACAACACACCTAAAATAGAAAAAATATCAAAAAGGCCTAAAACCTATTCACCCCCCTTTAGGTGTTAGCTACTCTTAAATCTAAAGAGTTTTAGTAACATTCCCTTCCCCATCAAGAACCAGCTTGTACCCAAGGTGGTAGTCCGGATTGAGCTCTCTGAACTCCATCAAATCCACCCAAGTGTTGTGAGCTGCAGTGATATGCTTCTGTTTGACAAGTATCTCAGGATGGTACTCTGTGCCACGGTGCTTCCACTTCATTAGCAGGATCTCCTTAGGAAGCGACCATAATTTGTATGCTACTGTTGCCTCGAGAAGGAAAGGACTAAACAACACTGTGTTGCCGATCTTTCACTTCAATAGAGATACATGAAATGTCGGATGAATACGCGATCCCTCAGGAAATTCCAAGGTGTAAGCGACATGACCCACACGACCGAGGATACGTAATGGACCATAATAACGAGGTTCTAGCCTCTGGTATGTTTGTCAAGCAACGGATAACTGCCTGTAGGAATGGAGCTTGAGAAAAACTTCATCGCCAACCGTAAACTCCCAGTCCTTGTGATGTTTGTTTGCTTGAGTCTTCATGCGGTCTTGTGCTGTCCAGAGATTCTCCCGCAAGACGGCTATGGTGCGATCTCGATCACGAAGTGCCTGATCAATGACTATCAACGCGGCACTGCCCTGTTCATAATAGCTCAATGAGGGCGGAGGGTGACCGTACATGAACTTGAACGGTGTCAACTTGTTGGCTAAATGGTAAGAGGTCTTATAGCAGTATTCGGCCCAATGCAACCAACCTGTCCAAGTATGCGGCTCGTCCATCAAAAATAAACGAAGGTATGTCTCGAGGTCCGGATTGAGAACTTTTGTTTGGCCATCTATTTGGGGGTGATGGGTTGTGCTGAAATGTAAGTTGGTTCCTTGTAAGAGAAAGAGCTCCCTCTAGAAATTCCCTACAAAGGTCCGGTCATGGTCAGAAATGATGGCACACCAGATGCCATGAAAGCGAATGATTTCTCGGGCAAAGAGATCAGCGACTGACTCTCTGGTGTAAGGGTGACTCAGTGCCAAGAAATGTCTGCATTTAGACAGCTTGTCCACCACCACCAAGATAATGGACTTGCCCTGAGATTTGGGCAGCACATCTATGAAATCCATGGACACTGTGTCCCAAATGTGGTGCGGGATCTCCAATGGTGTAAGCAGGCCGGCCAGGGAAGTCGTCTCATATTTTTGGTGCCGACATATCTCGCACTTTTGCATAAACTATTGTACGTCGCGTCGTAGCCCTTTCCAAAAAAATGTTTGTCCGTGCCCGCTGGAGGGTTCGGAGTACGCCCGCGTGACCGCCGGTCAGAGAAGAGTGGAACTCGTGCATCATGACTGTCTTCCAAGTTGACTGGGATGGAATGACCACTCGACCTTGATAGTACAGCTAATCATTCTGGAGGTGATAGCTAGTTGTTGTGTCCTGTCCCTGTCTAAGAGCTTCCACAATGGTACATAAATATGACTCATGCATGACCTTCTCATGTATGTATTCGAGGGAGTTGAGCAGGGGGACCCAGAATTTAGGCGATGGTGCCCTCCGGTAAGCGAGACAAGACGTCGGCAACTAGGTTTTGTTTGCCCTGCCTGTAGAGGATCTCATAATTATAGCCTAATAATTTCATTACCCACTTCTGTTGGAGAGGAGAGGAGACCCGTTGTTCCAAAAGATTCTGCAGACTCTGGTGTTTTGTGCGGACCTTGAAAAGACACCCTAATAGGTACAACCTCCACAAGTCCACCGCATGAATGATGACCAACATTTCTTTTTCATACGTGGAGAGTCCCACCGTGCGAGGTGCCAATGACTTGCTGTAGAAAGCTAGTGGCCGAACCTCATGCATTAATATGACACTAATGCCCATGCCCAATGCATCGGTCTCAAGCACAAACTCCTTGGTGAAATCCGGGAGAGCAAGAACCGGCGTGTGTCATGGCCCTATTGAGGTACTGAAAAGTCGCCTCTGCCTTGTCCTGCCAAATCAAGGCGCCCTTCTATAACTGTTGAGTAAGAGGAATGGCGATCTTTCCATAGTCCTTCACGAATCTCCAGTAGTAGCCGGTAAGGCCCAGGAAGCCCGGAAGTGCTCGCACAGTCTGGGACTGCGGCGACGATAGCAGGCTCTCAATCTTTTTGGGGTGCGCCTTGACGCCATCCGCCGACACCAAATGACCTAAGTACTCTACCTCCTCCTGTCTGAAAGAACACTTGGACTGCTTGGCGTAAAGTTGATGTTGGAGGAGGATGGTGAAGACTTGCTCCACATGAGTTAGGTGCACCTCCCATCTAGTATTGTAGATGAGGATATCATCAAAGAATATCAGCACATAGTGGCGGAGAAGAGGTCAAAATATCTCGTTCATGACTTCTTGAAATGTGGAAGGGGGCGTTGGTTAGCCCAAAAGGAATCACAAGGAACTCATAATGTCCAACATGTGTGCAGAATGCTATCTTGTGTATGTCTTCCTCATGTATGTGAATCTGGTGGTAACTCGACCTGAGGTCAAATTTGGTAAAAAGAGAGGCGCCATGCAGTTCATCCAACAGTTCTTCGATCAGCGGTATGGGAAACTTGTCCTTGATGGTCGAGCTATTTAAGCAGCGATTGTCCACACAGAAACGCCATGATCTGTCCTTCTTCTTGACTAAGATGATGGGAGATGAGAAGGAACTAGTAGTTGGACGAATAAGTCCGACAGTGAGCATTTCCCGGACGTTGTGCTCAATCTTGGTCTTCTAGATGTAGGGATATCGGTACGGTCGAATATTGGTGGGCTGCGCCCCGGTCTTGAGTTAGATCTGATGATCTCAGAATCTCGAAGGTGGGAGGGTCCAATGTAACACCCCAATTTTCACAAAGTAGGAAAATGGGTTCTGGGAGATACCGCCCGATGGTAGGGTTATCGCGTGGCAGTAGCGCTATGATTTTCGTGGCAAGACTCTCGTGAGGATACCGCCCAGCGGTAAAGATACTGTTGGCGATAGCTTGTTCAATTTATTAGAAAAGCTCTCGGGTAGCTACAGCGCGGTGGTAGTAGTAGTCGCGCGGCGGTAGCGGTAGCGGTCGTGTCGTAACCGACACTAGTTACCGCGTGGCTGTAGGATCCTATCGCGCAACGATAGAAGTTCTGTAATGGTGTGGCCACGTGTTGGACTGTAATTGGAGGGTCTGGACGGTGATACGCGAATCGAGCCGTTTCACTAGGTACCGCACGGCGGTACCTAGTTACCGGGCGGCGGTAGCTTAGTTTATAGTGTTGGAAGGGCTGTTTTCTCTTCATTTCTTCTGAAATCTTTGGCTGAACGTTTGGAGGAGTGGCAATGTCGGATAGAGGAGATTTCGCTGCCATTTGAGTTTCAGGGCTTGGATTCACGAGGCGAGTTCAGATCTGCGGAGGCAAAACAGAAGCGGCCATTTCCATCATACTGAAATCTCTCCTATGGCGCCGAAACAGACTTTTAGGGTAACGATTCTCCTCCTTGGACATGTGAAGTCCTTATTTTTGGTATTTGAGGGGAGACGCTCCACAAATGCGTGGAAGTGGGTCTCCCAACTAGTAGATCTATGTATCCCTGTTAGTGTTTCATTTAGATCTGGAATCGAAGTACGGAATAGGTATGTTGTGTAAAGCCCATCCAGATGGGTTAGTTTGGATTGGTGATGTTTGTATGTTTTGTATGTAGAAGAAGACTCCGTGGTAATCACATAGATTTCGAGGTCCCAAGGTGTGCAGATGGCTGCAATGATATTACTGGAGGTGTTCTTCGGGAAAACACCCAAAAAGGGGGAAGAATCGATAGTCTGTCACCTACCGCGTGAAGGTAGCTCTACCATCGGCGGTAGCTCCCAGTGAGCACTGTGTTGATTGTATGGTCGCTCTCGAGTGGACCTGGAGGCCATTGCTTTGAGATGCCTGTCTCTTGTAGACCTTGAAGCCAGTTTGTGGAGCTGAGAGCCTGTGTGGCCCAGCTTAGGCAGCCATGAGTGCTAGCCTAGGATCATAATGAGATAATGATTTGTATGGATGGGAAAGGGGATGTTGACTCGCGTTATGGATTGTTACGCCCGACGATTTGAGCACCATAAAAGAGCTGAACTGTACCCAAACCTATGTCGATCGACCTGGAGTGAGTCAAAGTGTAAAACACCATGAATTAGTCGTAGCAATAGGGGCATTGTCTTGGGCTTTGGCCATGAAAGACTAGAATTCTTAAACATTGCTGACTGTCGCAAAGAACGGAGGTGCGACCCATTGGGGTACGGTGCACCGTGAATGTGCCCTGAGAGCACGGGGCATTAGTCCGTTGTGACAACGTCTGTGGCGAATGGTGCTTGCTTGCACGTTCTGATGGTTAATATTTGATAATGTTAATGCCTGCAAGGAAGGAGCACCACCACCTCGAGTGAGGGGTGGAGTCGTTATAATTTGGTCAGCTAATGCTGACGGTTGCTATTGTTTGCTACCATTGCGGTGGAATGTTTCAGGCAGGTGCAGCCGAGCCAAGCGGGAAATAACGAGCTGGAGCCCGGGATTGCTAAGCTAGCCCTTGAAGGCCAAAGAGAAATACCCATTTACTTTATAACTCATGTGTGGCCGACCTGCGTGCCGATGTATGGAAGACAATTTATTATAAGTTGAATAATGTAAGGCCTTAAGGCCAATGCTATTTGTTTATTTTGTTTATCATTCCTATTTTGCATATGTGGATATTCAGTTGGTTGGGTTATAATTGAAATCTTAAATTTATTCCGCTAGAATGCACTCTGAGTTAGGATGCGTATATGAATGATGGTTTCAATAAGTTACTCCACTAACTGACTGTAGTATATGGAGACGGGCCCTGACCGGACCTTCTATTATATGTTATGTGACAGATGGGGGTGTTACAAGTTGGTATCAGACTCTGGTGTCGGTCTTTCTTATTCGAATTCGTTGGTGAATTCTTTTGAGGGATGGTGAGCACATGTGTGTGCGTTACAGTTATAACATGAAAAGAACCCACGAATTTCCACTTAGGAATGAAAATACACATGTTTGAGGAACTTGCGTGTTCCTATAATTGCGTGTTGGGAAATTTGCTTGCCGTATTATTGATTGTTTTCACGATTTTAGGTGACTAGGAGTGGTGCGGAGAAGTTGCAACGTCCGCACTCTATTGAGAGTAGTGCGCCTAATGACGCGCCTGCGACCCCTCCTTCTGCTGAAACCATATGAATGGTAGCGGAAGCTGTTTTCTCCATGAGTAATGATCAGCCATGGAGGCAGGTGTAACCTCATGCCCCTGACTTGGGCTAGGTGCCTCTTGGTGTGGCTGAACCTTTAATGGAAGAGCAAGTAGCGGAAGAGCCCGTAGTGCAAAGGAGAGCGGCAGAAAAGTAGCTGAAGCACGTGATTAGCTTCAACCCGCCGATGTTCTTGGGGACTAAAACCCCAACACAAGATGCGGACTGGCTTTCTAGGATTAAGAGAGTTATGACAACAATAGAGACTGAAGAGTGGCAGAAGGTTACTATGCCCACTTTCCTTCTTGACAATGAAGCAAGATTGTGGTGGGATGAGTTGGAGCTCCATCACTTTTCTGGGAGACAACTCATCGATATCTCAATGGAGGAGTTCTCGAGATTATTCCTGGCAATGTTCATTCCGTCAGCGCAGAAAATAGCTATGGAGAATCATTTTCTTAGACTGACTCGGGGTGAGAGTAGCATGGACGACTACATGCATGAGTTCACGAGATTGGGTCGGTATGTTGGCTCTACTTTTACTGATGAGGAGTGAAAGAGCAATCGGTTCTATAAAGGACTATGTGATGATTTGAGGTTGTTGCTTGCGGGACCGATGACACAGGGTTTTCTGACCCTGGTCAATACATCCCGATCTCTAGAGAAGGATCTAAAAAGGACTCAAGGTAAGAAGGATTGGGATGTGAAGAGGTCAGAATTTAAAGTTCCAGGTTCATCGAAGTCTGAGCATCAGAAGTGGTACAAGAAGACCAAAACTTCTGGACCGACTACTTCAACCGTTACTTCTGGAGCATCGTCAGGGTGAATAGGCCTAATCCTTTGTTATAACTGTTACAAACTGGGTCATATAGCCCGCGACTAATGGAGAGGTAAGTCGAAGAAGAAGGAAGGAGCGTCTTATGCTGAGAAAGGGAAGGCAATGGAATGAACCGCGTCTCATCAAGCTACAGCCCAACCAAGAGTCTACAACCTTGGCCAATAGGAAGCCATCAAACAAGGCGATGTGGTTATGAGTATTTGCTAGATTGTTTTAGCCGTAATGCTTTCTATACTATATATATTATTCATTGGTTGTAAGTTGTGCTTTAGGATTTGTCATAATTTTCGACTGTCTGGCTCGAGCACTGTTTAATACAAGTGCTTCACAATCTTTCCTATCTGAGGACTTCGTATCACGTATCGGAGTGCCTTCTTCTATGGCGAAGTTTAGGTTGGATGTATTGTTATCTAGTGGGTGTTCGATGTACACGGATAAGGTCTATTACGTTAAGGTGCTGATAGGAAGTCAAGCTTTTGATTTGGAAGCACCACTACTGCTGATAGTTGAGTTTGACGTGATCTTTAGCATAGATTGGCTCTCGGAGAAACGTGCTTTTATGATTGTATCCTGAAGACAGTAAAACAAGGGTTGAATACAAGTCATGAAACTACTTTCTCTAGTTTGAAGGGGTCGAGCAAGACGTTGATTTCTGCTCTCCAAGTAGTTAGAGATGTTCATGAGGGGGCGGAGTTGTTCTTCACCCTGTTAGAGGCTAAGAAATCGAAGCCTGATTTGGCCAGTATTCCGGTGGTGTCAGAGTTTGCTGATGTTTTCCCTAAGAATCTCCCTGGATCTCCACCTTAGAGAAAGATCGATTTCACCATCGAGTTGGTGTCAGGTGCCAAACCTGTGTTGCGGTCTCCTTACTGTTTGGAACCGAGAGATATGGCAGAATTGAAGGCGTGACTTTAGGAACTGATAGAGCAGGGGTATGTGTGTCCAAGTTCGTCACCTTGGAGCGCACCAGTCCTCTTCGTGAAGAAGAAGGACGGAAGTTTACGGCTGTGTATCGATTATCAGGAATTGAATAAACTGACAGAGAAGAACAAGTACAAGATTCTGAGGATTGATGATCTGTTCGACCAACTAGTTGGGTCGACTGTATACTCGAAGCTAGATTTGAAGTCTGGATATTATCATTTGAGAATCAAGGAAAGTGACATTCCCAAGACAACGTTCAGTACACGATATGGGCATTACGATTTCACTATCATGCCATTTGGGCTGACAAATGTGTCATCCGTGTTTATGGATTAAATGAACCAGATGTTCAGGGAGTATTTGGATCAGTTCGTGATAGTCTTTATTGATGATATCCTAGTGTAATCCCAGTCCGAGGATGATCATGCAGAGCATTTACACATTGTTTTGGAGACCTTGAGGATCAAACAGTTTTACGCCAAGTTCTTCAAGTGTGAGTTTGGCTATCTTCGGTAGCATTCCTTGGTCACATTGTTACTGGAGAGGGAATCGTGGTAGATCCGGCAAAGATTGCTACGATACGGGAGTGGCCTGTATTGTCTTCTTCTGGAGTTTTCTGGGTTTTGCCGGCTACTGCAGGCGCTTCGTGGAGAACTTCTCACGGATAGTGTTACCCCTCACGACCCTGACAAGGAAGGATCAAAAGTTTGTTTGGTCGCCAGTGTGCGCAGAATCCTTCAAAGAATTGAAAAGTCGTATGACCACGATGCCTATTTTGTGCTCGCCATGTGGAATAGAGGGCTTTGAGATCTATAACGATGCTTCATGAAGTGGCTTAGACTGCGTTCTACTACAACATGGGAAGGTGATAGCATATGGCCCGCGCCAGTTGAAGGTGCACGAGAGGAATTATCCGTTCCATGACTTGGAGTTGGCAGCCGTGATATTCGCGATGAAGCTGTGGAGGCAGTACTTGTATGGCGTGAAAGTCGACATTTACACAAACCATAAGAGCATGAAGTATCAGTTGGATCAGAAGAACTTAAATATGTTCCAGCAGAGGTGGTTGGAGTTCCTTGGGGATTACACCTTCAAAATATGTTACGTCCCTGACAAAGGTAATGCGGTTGTAGATGCATTAAGTCGTAGGGCCCTCGCACAGTTCATTGTGATGCAGGTGCCTGATGAGTGTCTCATTCGAGAATTGGAGGCCTTAGAGATCTCTTGCGTTGACAAGAGGTCTAGTCCTAAAGCACGTTTGTATTGGACAGAGGTAGAGTATGACCTCGCCAAACAGATTCAGCAGGCTTTGGAGTTGGACGAAAACATGAAATGCTATATGGCTGAGTCTTTGTATGGGTCAGATGCCCAGTTTAATGTTGAAAATGGGTTGTTATGGAAGAACAGTCGAATGTGCGTCCCAAAGGTGGGTAAGATCTGGGAGGAATTAATGTATGAGGCTCATCATACCAAGTACTGGATGTATAACCTCGACTTCGATGAGTGGGTCTTCTCTCCCCCTAGGGACCATTGCTTCGCAGGATCCCTAGGAGCAAGACCCTTCTGATGTTCGCCAGGCAAACCGAGTGCACTCAACGCCTTTTGCTCCTTGGCGCTGAGTGGAGCCAAGTGCACTCAAGGCCTTATGTTCCTTTGCGTTGAGTGGAGTCAAGTGCACTCAGCACCTTCTGCTTCCTGGCGTTGAGTGGAGCTGAGTGCACTCAACGCATTCTTTTCTTTGGAGTTGAGTTAGGCGAGTGCACTCAATGCCATATGTTCCTTGGTGTTGAGTGGAGCCGAGTGCACTCGGCGTCTTCTTTTCCTTGGCATTGAATAGTGCGGGACCCCTCTAGAATCATCTACAGAGGGGTGTCGTAGAGGCGAGTGTCTGGCTTCCCCCAGCACTCGCCCCTTTTAGGCGAGGGGAGCCCCCATTGACCACTTGCCTAGTGGGGTGTCGAGTAGGCGAGTGCCCGGCTTCCCCCAGCACTCGCCCCTTTTGGGCGAGTGGTGCTCCCATGGACCACTCGCCTAGTGGGGTCTAGAGGTGAAATTAACTAGCAGACCCAATTGGGCTACATATAACCATTTAGAATAGTGGAGATTGGCTATTGGCAGACCCAATAGGGCTGCATATAGCCGTTTAGAACAGCGGAGGTACATTATTTGCAAGCCAGGTTGTAAAAACTATAAATAGGCCTAAAGGGGTACCTCAGAAGGAATGCTTACTTGTTCTCTTGTCTTCTAGCGCTCTCTGAGGTATCCTTAGCTCAGCACTTGGCTAAGGAGGGGAAGCGCTCTAAGATCTTCCGGGTGTATGGTGGGACCTCCATGCTGGAGCCTTAGGTCAGTTTATGGTTCTAAGTCTTTGTTCATTCAAGCCTGCTAGGGAGATGTAAGTGTGCGGTCACCCCTTCCCCAAGGGTTCGAACTCAACAGGAAGCCGGTTTCTGGTTTCAACATTTTTGGTTCGGTGAGTGTGGAGAGTGATCAGCACCGAAAATCTTCTATGAGTTCGATGGCTGGAGATGAAGTACGAGGTTCAGGAAGGGCCAACTCGCCACCTGCCCCTCCACTCGCCACCCTTGGGATGTTCGAGGATTTTCAAAAAGAAATGCATAATCTCATTATGTTTGCACTCGGCACGCGCGTCGAGTGCTCAATGCCAGCGGTCCCAGTTTTTGTAGCCCTAACCCTGGGCGAGAATGCCCCCCGATAGGCGACCTGGGAATGAGGTAGTAGAGGAGGGGAGGGAGCGAGATCTGCCAGGGCGAGTTATGTTCCCCGGCTCGAAGAGTGCGGGTAGGGTTGGCAAGATCGACGCGCATGATCACCCGACTCGCCCAGCAAGGGTGGCAGTCCCTTCAGCGAGTTGGTTTCATCCGCCCCAGTTCCAGAGGGGTTTCGAAAGCCGGAGATTTTCTACTACACTGGGAAGGAAGACTCAGTTCAACACATCCAGTGGTTTGAGGATGTGGTCTCGATCCGGCAGATGTCGGATGCGTTCAAGTGCAGGCTCTTTGTCATCACCCTCAAGGAGAAGGCAAGAGATTGGTTCCACGAGCTGTCGGCCAGCTCCATCTATTATTTTGAGGACCTACATTGTGGGTTCATGATGAGGTTCACCACTTCTAAGAAGAGGAAGAAAGAGTCTGAGTCTCTATTCCACATCAAGCAGGGAGTGAACAAGACCCTAGGGAGCTACATAGACCGGTTCCAAGAGGATGTCCTCCAGGTCCAGGAGATGTCAGGGCATACCTTGATGATGGCCTTCACCTTAGGGATGCATCAAGGATTCTTTAGGATGGAGCTGAAGAGGGTGTCGCCTCTCTCCTTCGAGGAGCTGATGGAGTGGGAAGTAAGGGAAGTCGGCGGGGAGGCGTCAAACCCCGAGTTCACGAGGAAGTTGGTCGGGTGGGCCGCGGAGGAAGAGATGAGAGGTGGCAAGGGCCAAGAGGTGTGGAGGCCTGAGCCCAGGCAGAGGGAGCAGTAGCAGCCGAGGTGGGGCCACCAGGAGTCGAATAATCGACTAGGCTTGTGGCAGCTAGAGCGGCAAGACCAAGGTCCGAGGAGAGGTTTCCACGGAGGAGACCACCGCCAGGGGGTCAGGGTCAATTTAACCCTGCAGGCTGGAGGCTGGGCCAGAGGCCTCCTCTCCCCGATCAACATCAGGCTATGACGATAGCCTTGGGGAGGAGGAGGAGGGCCCAGTAGAGGAGGAGGCAAGGAGGAAGGAAGGAGCTTCCTTATTGTTACTTCCATAAGGAGGAGGGCCATGCCACAGCCACGTGCCCGGAGTTCCTCGAGATGAGGGGAAATAGGGAGCAGCAACATCAACCCTGCCTGGAAGTGCAGATTGAGGATGTCCTTCCCGGGGCAGAAGAGGATAGGTGCGAGGACTGGGCCGATGTTGGAGGATGCAGAGCGAACGGGGTGATCTACGAGGGGGTGGGGGTGGGAGTTGAAGCCGCTTGTAAGGCAAGCCTCCATACTATGTACCGCCGGAACGTCGCTTCGAATTCTCAAGATCCACCCCCAGAAGTGATGATCACCTTCTCAAGGAAGGATATTGATAAGTCAATAATTATAGTTATTTTAGTATAAATTTTATCTAATAAATAGTTATATTTTATTTAGTTTTTATGAATATTGTTACTAATTCATTTATTTTCTAATTTCAGGTATAATTGGGCTCCAAATATCAATTTCAAGTCCATGGCCATGATCTGAAAACATTGTGGAGAAAATTAACATTTTTGGTCATGCATAGCTGAACTTCAAATGGTCATACCTTTCAAATCAAGGAGAGTTACTTGATGTGCAACCAGTCAACGAAAAGAGGATGACGTCCTCTACAAATCTGGAGAGTTTCACAAGTACATGCCCCTAGGTCATAGGCGTGACTAGGGCGTGACCAGGGTGTGAACATGGGCATGTCTAGGGCAAAAAAGAAATTTTCTACAGAAATCTTCCCGGGGCAATTTTGGAACTTTTTCTAAGTACACGCCCCCATGTCACGGGCGTGACCAAGGGCATGACCTACCTGGAACAGCCGAATTGATGCCAGATTGCGCCATTTCCAGCCGTTTGCTGACCAGATCAGTACACGCTCCATGTCACGGGCGTGACGTGGGGGCGTGACCTGAAAATTAATATATTTTGGCGGCTTTTCCCGGGTTTTTTTATGGCGTCAGTTTGGTACCTGACACGCCCTGGGTCACGGGCGAGACCTAGGGCGTGACCCGCAAAACAACAATTTTGGCAGTTTTTCTCCAACATTTTTGGTCTTTCAAGACAGCGGTTTCCGAGCCTTACACGCCCTAGGTCACAAGCGTGACCTTCCAGAAAAATTCCTATAAATTCCAGATCGAGCCAGCATCTGGGAAGCATCTAGGATTTATCTAGGAGTAGATTGTTAGCCAATTTCAGTTCTTTATGTAATTTTAATTTCATAGATTAGTTTTGCTTTGCTTTATTTAAATTCAAGCACTTTTTCTATCATGTCTTGTCCTTCTTTTATTGTAGTTACTTCACCATGTTAAGTAGTTAATCTTTATTTATCACTTGATCATGGTGAACTTTGGAATGAAATAAACTTTCTTTATTTTTCTCAAAATTGTCAGGCTTTCTATTTTTGCTCGCTATCGATTTATCTTTGATTTGTTTTGTGTCGAATTCATATTTCGCGGATATGTTCTTCGATCCTAGATCTATGTCTTAAATGACTGAGAGGTTGCGGATATGAGTAGATCGCTCAAAGATAAAAGGAGTTGCATGCACTCCTCGAGAGAGGACGACATAAATTCGCCGGATTAGAGTAAAATCCAATAGTGGGGTTCACCGCTTAAAGCAAGCTCAGGGGTTTCGACTGGTCGAGGTGTCTTAATCGATCAACCTAAGGTTAGTCAAAAGCATGAGCTCGAAGAGACGCTTTTGTATTCTTGGAACCTCCATGGTCGAAGTAAGTGATTAGGAGCTTGTGATTTTTTCATTTCAAGAAAGTCTATTTTACTCCAAAGGGATTCGAGATCAAGTGTTAATTTGTATTCCATAAAATTTTTTCTTTTAGTTTAATTATTCTCTATGATTATTATTAGATAAAATAATATTAATTTGCGTGAGTAGAAGTACTAAACAGGCTCCGAGTCTAATACAACATTTCCTATACTATATTTCGATAGGTACACTTGTCTATTTGAGATATTAGTTTGGAATTATTTTTAAAACTATAAAATCTTCATCAGATATGTCGGATCATGAGGATCCATTTTGCGACGCGCTGGTAATCCAGTCCGTGGTTGAAAATTTCACCGTCTATCGGATCCCCATTGATAACGGGAGCTCGGTCAACGTCGTCTTTAAGAAGGCGTTCGATGTGATAAAGGTCAATGTCAGGAGGGTGTTGGCCTCAGATGGGCCTCTGTTCGGATTCTCCGGGTAGAGGAAGGAGGTGGAAGGAGTGGGACTCAATGTTACCCTAGGGGGCAGTCCCGAAACTGCCAATTTATCATCGTGGATGCCCCAAACAGCTACAACACGATCTTCAGACAGTCCCTCATCAGCGCCATCCATTGCATGCCCTCTTACATCCATCAGTGCCTGAAGTTCAATGCTGAGAGTATCTAGGTTCCGGTCCGGGGAGACCCCAAGGTAGCGAGGGAATGCTACGTGACCGCGGTCAACTCCATCTCCTAGCAAGGAGGAGCTGAGGAGATGGAGAGGAGGATGGAGGAAGAATCTAGGCAGGAGGCTAGAGAGGGAGATGAAGAAATAGAGATAGAGGAGGAAGAGATCCGTGCTCAGGCGGAGGTGGTGGAGGAAGTTCTGGAGGAGCAGGACGAGGTGATGGCCATAGAGGAAGCTGAGGAAGAAATTCTGGCCCCAGGTTAGGGGGTCGAAGGCGAGTGGGGAGATCAGTCCCGGATAGAAGCTGCAGAGGAGGTGGTGGAGATGGAGGTTCTCACCCGAGAGGCACGGTGGAGAAGGTGCGGATCAGCGGGGGGGGGGGGGGGGGGCTGAGTCCATAGGATAAGGGGAGGATGCTGGAGTGCATCCAAAAGAACATCGATGTCTTCGCATGGAGCGCGACCGATATGTCGGGGATCGATACAGACGTCTCCTTCCACCGCTTCAACCTGGATCCCGAGGCTCGCCCCATCCGGCATAAGAAGAGGTCTACTACAAACAAGCTGGCCGAGCCGATCCGGGAAAAGCTGGGCAGGCTCCTCAAGGTCGACTTCGTTTCAGAGATCCAGTATCCATGCTGAGTCTCCAATATTGTAATGGTTAAAAAATGAGACGTCCGCTGGAGGATGTGTGTAGATTTCTCTCTTCTTAATAAATCATGTCCTAGAGATTTTTACCCCTTGCCTCGGATCGATTCGCTTGTTGACTCAGCCCTCGGTTTTTCTGTAATGAGTTTTCTAATGCTTTTTGAGGTTATCATCAAATCACGATGCACCCGCTCGATATCAAAGATGTCTCCTTCATCACCGGGGACGGGTGCTACTGCTACAAGATTATGCCTTTTGGGCTAAAAAATGCAGAAGCAACGTATCAAAGGATGATGGACCGGGTCTTTCGGGAGCAGAAGTGGAGGAACCTAGAGGTGTACGTGGAAGATCTCATGATCAAGAGTCGGGATGCCTACTGTCACCTCAGGGACCTAGAAGAGACCTTTGACACCCTGTAGAAATACAAATTGAGGTTGAACCCCTTTAAGTGTATCTTCAGGGCAAGTAGGGGTAAGTTCCTAGGCCATCTCCTTACTCCCGCAGGTGTAGAGCCAAACCCTAACAAGATAAGGGCCATCTTGGAGTTGGGATTGCCTCGTAATGCCAAGGAGGTCCAGCGGCTGACGGGGAAGTTTGCAGGGCTGAGCAAGTTCCGCTCTCGGGCAAGAGAGAAGTGCTCTCCCCTTCTTCAAGGCGCTGAGAGGAAATCAGAAGTTCGAATGGTCTGAGGAATACAAGGACGCGTTCCAAGACTTGAAGAGGCAGCTGACCCAGGCCCCTTTACTCCAGGGACCAAAGGAGGGGGAAGATCTATCTTTGTACCTTGGGGTAGGGGCAAAGGCCCTGAGCTCCGTCTTGGTCCGGGAAGAGGGCAAGAAGCAGCTGCCAATATATTTCGTAAACAGGGTCTTGAGGAAGGAGGAGCTCCGATACCCGATTTTAGAAAAGCTGGCCTTTGCTTTGGTCAACTCCGCTCGGAGGCTCCGGCCCTACTTCTCGGCACACTCCATCTGGATGGTGACTGACCATCCCCTCTACAACATCATTGAGGGGGTGGAGCATTCGGGAAGGTTGGCAACGTGATCCGTAGAGCTGAGTGAATTTGATATATCTTTTTTCCTCCGTCTCTCGATCAAGGCACAATCGATGGCCGACTTCCTCGCTAACAATGTGGGTTAAGTAGCGGAGGACGAGCTCACTAACCTAGTTCCTTGGAGGGTGAAGGTGGATGGCGTGTCGGGTAGACATTCCTTGGGGGTAGGAGTGAACCTGGAAAGCCCCCAATGAACAAAGATCGAGCAAACGGTGGTTGTTCACTTTCCCATTACTAATAACCAGGCCGAGTACGAAGTTGTGATAGCAGGGTTGCGTCTAGCTAGGGAGCTGGGGGTACAGGATGTGGAGGTTCTCACAGACTCCATGGTGGTTGCCTCTCAGATAAACGTGGAGTTTGAGACTAGGGAGCCTACTCTCCAATTATACTTAGCCAAAGTAAAGAGAGTTATCGGCATGTTCCAAACATTCTCCATTCGACACGTGTCGTAGGAGGAGAACGAGCAGGTATATCAGTTAGCTAAGCACGGATCCCAAGTGGGGGGTACAATCAATGACTTGTTCCGCAATTCCATCGAGGAGGGAGAGCTGATAGAGGTGGACCAACGCCCTTCGTGGATGGATCCTTTTGCAACCTTCCTATCCACGGGGGAGTTGCTGGAGGGTATGGATAAAAAGCGATTCAAGCACAAGTCAGCATACTACCTTATGCACGACGAGCAGTTGTATAAAAAGACCCTCTCAGGGTTGCTGACACGTTGCGTAGCAGAGGGAGAGGTCCATAGAATTCTGGAAGAAGTCCATTCCGGATAGTGCGGGAGCCACTCAGGAAGTAGGACATTGGAAGGGAGGATAGTCAAGCAAGGATACTTTTGGCCGACCTTAGGTAAAGATGTCGCCGAGTTCACGAAGAAGTGCCACAAGTGTCAATTATTTGCACCACTCCAACTACTACCAACTTAGAGACTATGGAGCATCACTACACCCTGGCCCTTCTCCATCTGAGGAATGGACCCGGTAGGGCCCTTCCCTAAGGCTAGTGAGTAGAGGAAATTCTTGCTAGTCATGATTGACTATTTTTCTAAGTGGTTGGAGGTGAAGGCGCTGGCCAAGGTGACCTCCCAGGTAATAAGAAACTATGTATGGGGAGAGATCATCTGCCAACACGGGTTGCCTCAGGCCATTATCACGGATAATGGGCTGCAGTTTGCCAGCGCCGAGTTTATCAGCTTCTGTGGCCAACTTGGGATTAATCTCAGGTTCCGGTTGGTCCATCATCCAAGGAGCAACCGGCAGGTAGAGGCGGCAAATAAGATCATCGTGAACCTGCTTAAGAAGATGGTAGAAAACCTAAAGGGGAGCTGGGTAGAGCAGCTCCCTTCGGTCCTATGGGCCCTGAGGACCACTCCAACATGACCACAGGGGAAACCCCCTTCAAGATCTCCCATGGCTATGAATCAGTGCTCCCCATAGAGTTGGAGGTCCGAACTCCTCGGGTAGTTGAGGCAGAGGAAGGCAGAGATAAGTGGCGGGCCGAGAACGAGGATGAGTTGCGGCTCTCCCTGGATATGGTGGAAGAGTTGCGTGATCTATCTGCCATCCGGTAGGAAGAGGTCAAATGAAGGATGGTTAAATACTTTGACAAGCATGTCCGGATCAGATAGTTCGCGGAAGGGGACTTGGTCCTGAAAAAGGTGGATGCAGCAGGGAGATCAGTTGCCGTGGGAAAGCTCAACCCCAACTGGGAGGGTCTATACATTGTAAAAGAAGCGTTGAGGTCAGGATGGTTTCACCTCCGGAATGTGGAGGGTGAGACCCTATGTCACACCTAGAGTGGTGATGACTTGAAACGTTACTACCCATGAATCATGTATGTGCATATTTTTTTGTAAATATGAACTCTCTTGGTCTTTCAGCTCTTCTTGCAATGAAATATATGACAGACCGTTTTCATAACCCAGACCCCGAGCAGATCCCACTATCAGGCTCTCACCTAGCTAATAGAGATGGATGTCACTTGAGAGAGTCTACCCGGACCCCAAGCAGATCCCGCTGACAAGCTTCCATCTAGATGGCAGGGCTGGATATCACTTGAGAGAGTATACTCAGACCCCGACCAGATCCCGCTGTCAGGCTTCCATCTAGTTGGCAGGGCTGGATGTCACTCGAGAGAGTCTACCCGGACCCCGAGCAGATCCCATTGTCAGACTCTCACATAGATGACAGGGTTGGATGTCACTCGAGTGTATCTACCCGGACCCCAAGCAGATCCCGCTGCTAGGCTTCCATCTAGCTGGCAGGGCTGGATGTCACTCTAGAGAGTCTACCCGAACCCCGAGCAGATCCTGCTTTCTGGCTTCCATCTAGCTGGCAGGGCTGGATATCACTCGAGAGAGTCTACCCAGACCCCGAGTAGATACCACTATCAGGCTCTCAACAAGTTGATAGGATTGGATGTCACTCGATAGAGTCTACCAGGACCCCGGGCAGATCCAGCTGTCAGGCTTTCATCTAGCCGGCAGGGCTGGATATCACTTGAGAGAGTCTACCCAGACCCCGAGCAGATCCCGCTGCCAGGCTTCCATCTAGCTGGCAGGGCTTGATGTCACTCGAGAGAGTCTACCCGGTCCCCGAGCAGATCTCACTGCTAGGCTTCCATCTAGCTTTCAGGGCTGGATGTCACTCGAGAGAGTCTACCCGGACCCGAGCAAATCCTGCTATCAGGCTTTCATCTAGCTGACAGGGCTAGATATCATTTGAGAGAGTCTTCCCGGACCTTGAGTAGATCCAGCTATCAAGCTTTCATCTAGATAGTAGGGTTAGATGTCACTTAAGAGAGTCTACCCGTAGCCCGAGCAAATTCCACTCCCTAGTTTTCACCTAGCTGGCACGGCAAGGGCCCTCAGTGGACATGGTGGTTGCTCTAGAGCTAAGTCTCAGATTGCTCCTGCTGTTAGGCTTTCACCTAGCTAACAGGGCAGTTGAACCCTCAGGAGACATTGGAAAGTGCCTTGAAACCTTGTCCTGGGCTGCCCATACCAACCAGAGAGGCTCGAGATCTAGAGAATTTTGGGAGGAAGTCCAAAACTTCAAGGAAATCTCACCAAACAGGGATCTCGCCATCTAGTAAAAGGCAGTCAAAGGTAAAACTTTGGGAAAAGGCCAAGGGCAGGGAAGCATACACGTGAATGCGTGTGATCAAAGCCTGTTATTTCATATTATTCCATTCGCGTGTGAGCATATGCAGTGAGAACGATGCAAAGTCTTGGCTACGATCCTGTATTCACGTGAGCCTACGAGGCGAGAACATCGCGAGAACTATGTCCCGAGCAGTAAGTTCAAAATAAAAATATATCAGCGTGCATGAGCCAATTGGGCGAGAATGGAGCGAGATCTAGTCCTATACATCGAGTTAGCAAAGTCAGTAATTTACCAGATTGACGCAGCGGGAAGTCCGGATATGGTCTCGCGAGATATCATGGTCATGGACTTTTAAGAAGAGGTGCGAGACGAACGCGTTTCCGTATAGCAGTGCATTCGAAATCAAAGAGCAAATAAGAAAAAAAATTTCATAACAAAACTTTGTTTTATATTATCAAGGAATGGTTACATTTTACAAAGGGCGGAGCCCGGAAAAAGAAATTACAGGGAAAAGGCAAAAATGAGAGCTTTAGGGCGACGATGTCGACTGCTCGCTCTCGCTAGAGATGTCGTCAGGGGTGCCCTCTGGTTCAGGGATGGGCAGGATGAGTTCCGGGAATAAGATCTCAGTCGTCACCTTCTTGCTGTCACTATTCAAGAATCCAGCCTCCCTCATCACCTGGAGCGAGTTCCTCGCCACCGCGATAGCATTATCCTGCATGATAGTTTTAACTTCAAGACAACCTAAACACCTAGAGGGGGGGTGAATAGGTTCTTATTCTTGTTTTAACTTAAGGCAGAATTTAACTTCAGTACTTTAATATAAATCAGATATCTCTACAGCTAACACAACACATACAATCACAGAAACTATAATAACACAAATATCACAGATTGCACATAGATTTATAGTGGTTCCCCAAGTTCTGGGTACATCCACTTTTCCCTTTCACCTATCTAGCAGTGTGCTAGATTCAGCCTAACTTCTTCCTTCTTCTCAGATCAACAGATCTTACAGCTTAGAACCCTTAAAGGTTTCTATAACTCAGGCTAACAGCCCTACCTCAGACTTGCCACAAGGCCTACAACTCAGAGAACAAATTCTCCTACACTCAGGCTCAAACAGCCTTACCACTCAGAGATCAAAATCTCCTACACTCAGGCTCAAACAGCCTTACCACTTAGAGAACTAAATCTCCTACACTCAGCCTTTATAACACAGGCTTATAACTCAGATCTTTGAAAAGATCCTACAGAATTCGATAAGTAATTTGATGGATTCTTACCCTTGGTGAGAGAGAAAGGATAAGAGAATTCTTGATCAGGTTCTTTGATGAGACTGATGACTGAAATCAACCTGTTCTTAGCTTTCTCCAAAGCTTCTTGAATCTGAACTTAGTAGGGTTGATCTCCTTTGAAGTTGACTGACCGGCAGCTTCCTTCTTGGATACAAGATATGGATCTGGATCTTCTTAGTAGATTAGTTTAGGATCTACAACTTAAGAGACTTGTGATTGTCTCCTTCTTGACCTCAAAACAGCTGGAGCTCTCTCTCCCCAAATCTTCTGAAGTTTCTTCTGAATTCTGGAATGAATTCTCCTTAGACAAAATCTGAGTGGATGAACACTTAAGAATGTCTTCTTAGATCTTCTCACGAAGATCTTCTTCTGTGACTTGCACTTTCTTGATCAGAGATCAATCTCACAATAGTTGTGTTAGTTGTGTGTCAATTCATCATCTTTTTCTTCTGAATCCATCTATATATATAGACTTCATCCATGGTAACCGGCTGATCCGGTTTCTAACTAACTTCTGACAAGTCTAACAGCTTCAGTAAACCTGTTGTAACTCACAGCTGCCAAGTCCTCAAACAGTTCTTGAGCATTTTTCACTATCAGCAAAGCGTCGAGATTGACTATCATTATGTGTCGAGACAAACTGTCAATATGTGTCGACACAAGTGACTTAAGTGTCGTCACAGACTTTGGTGATGTCGACATAGCTGTCTTGATGTCGACACAACTTCTTGATACTGCATCTTAAGAATGTGTAAACACTGATTATTTGTGTCGACACAATCACTTCTTCACTTTTCAGCAAACAACTATGTTGAAACTCTGCTGTGTGTCGACACAAGTCCTGTGTGTCGACACAGTTGTTGTAGACTAAGAATTCTGTGTGTCGACACTGCCTTTAGGTGTCGACACAGTTGATGTCGACTCTACTTCTATGTGTCGACACTGCCTCCCGGTGTCGACACATTTGATGTCGACTATAATCTTCTGTGTGTCGACACAGTTTCTTCTGGTGTCGACACTGCTTCCCCAAGTGTCGACACAGGCTTGCTTAAGTGTCGACACATGGACTTAGAAACTTTTCTCTGCATTTTAGCCTATACTTAACCTGCACATATAAACTCAAAATAACATCAAATACACCTTGATGTATATCTTTGAGCTAAGTGAGGCTTCTCCAAATCAGGTACACATTTTCCAATGTACCCAACACTGCATCATCATCTCGATCTCATGTGGCGTGTACATCAGAGCCTTTTTCCTTTTTCCCGAGGGAGGAGGGACCAGCGAATAAATCCATTGCAGATTCTGGGCCCTTATTCTCCGATACTCCTCCTTGAGCTGGGCAATGTGCGCGTCCTTTTGGGTGACAGTCGCGGCATCCTACAAAACAATCAAAGGTTAGTGTGAGAACAAAATTCAGTGAACGCGCAATAAATAAGAAAGGCAGACCACTCCAGCCTCTCGCAAGGCGAGGTGTTTCTTAGCGGTGGCTAGATCCCACTTCAAGGTTGGAACCTCTTTATAGAGCTGGGAATGCACATCGCTTACATCTGCCAACTGTCGCAAGAGGCAGAAGCTGCGGCGGGCCGACATATGGGCGAGCTCGATGACACGGAACTGAGCTCATGAGCTCTTATAGGCAAGGATCTTCATTAGTGTTGTATCATAATAAGCGGCGTTGTCCTGCCCATACATGCCGAATGCGAGTGCATAGGCCTGGCCTGAGACCATCTCGTCGTCTTGCGAGGAGGGGAGTACCGTGGAGATGGAATCCATATTGGCTTCCCGATCCCATACCAATAGGGGCTCGCCGGTGTCATCCAACACCCTCTCACCCAGGCTAAAGTTCCTATGGTCCTTAGGCTCGGGTTTCTCCTTTGCTGCCGAGGTACCGCTGACCTCGCTCACCTCCTTCTCTACAGTCTTGCCAGTGGCACTCGTTGGGAAATCTAAGGCAATCTCTTTACCCTTAGCGAGAACTGTTGTTTGTTGCTTCTTAGGAGGTGGTGTAGGGGAGGTTTCAGGCTTTCACTTCTGGCCGCTTGATCTCAGCGGCGATCTCGTCAGGCCTCTACAGGCCGCAGCGGCAGCCTCGGTGCGTGCCATCTCAGAAGAGAGTACAGTGTTGCCAGTATAGGGAGGGTTGAGAGGGAGATATCGTACCCCTACACAGGTATCGTAAGTTAGAAAAAGTCCAAATCATATTGTCTTTAGAAGTGAATTAATGTGAGAATTACCTTCCTCGGTGAGAACTGGAAGAAGCATGTTGACGTTCCTCCTTAGAAAGGGAACGTCGAAATCGTTCCTAAAGAGGAATTAGTGAAGCTTGGCCTCATGAACGCCGAGACTGGGAGGGCGGTATGTAGATTATTCTTTTTGGATCTGCAAGAGTGGGAGGTTGCCGAAGTCGCCAGAGACGAAGATGAACTTCTTGACCCAGTTATGATTTTTTTTGGAGAGACCTTTCGCCTGAAGGTTGTTGTCAGAGAAGAACGTGAACTTGTCCCTCTTGGCGCGGAATTTGAATAATTTGCGGAAGACGGGAAGGCTGAACTCCATTCGCTCCGACCGTAGGTGGCAGGCGAATGCGACTAGTAGGGCTATGGAGTTGGGGATTAGCTACGTGGTAACCACGCCAAAATAGCGGAGGGCTTGGCAGATCTCTGACCAAATTGGGAGTCGAAGCCCCACTTCGAAGTGCTCGGCAGGGATAGCGAGTTCATAGGGCGAGAAGTGGTTGATCGCCTCGTATTTTCCTGTATGTCGCGGGGTGAAGCCCTGCGTGACGTAGAGGTTAACAAGCGAGTGATACTCCTCTTTGGATAGGTTGCAGTTCACGAATGGTTAATCGGCGAATGCAGCCGCACACTTAGTTCTCCCTTCGGTATCCCTTGTCATCTCGCTAGAAAGGGGAAAAGAAATAAAGGAGGCGAGTGCAATAGAAAGAAGAGAGATTTGGAGGCAATTAAATGTGATAATTAGCACGGTAGGTGGTGATCTATTTATACAGATTTTGGGCGGGAAAGGGCCCAGGCATGAAAAAGTGCGGATAACACATTTGTTAGATCTTGCCTCAGATCCTGTCTTGGACCCCAATGAGATCTCGCACTCCCTCACTCACGGTATTGTTCTAGGCATAGAGGACAACAAAAATAAAACATGCACAGGAACAAGAAGATTAAAAGGCGAAAAAGTATAGCGAGATCAAATAAAGAATGCAGTCACAGCACATTGTTTATACTCGACATAAGGGTTGACAGTCATTATTACACATCTCAAATAAAATAAAAGCTAGAGTGGGAAGGCGAGTGTCGGTACGCCCACCAGGGGCCATTACTACCGTCCCTGGCCTCTCCTTTTTTACCCAGGCATTGTGCGAGCGTATTATAAGGAGCGAATGGTCTGAAGTTCCCGTTGAGCAAGGTGTAGTTAATCCTCAGCTCTCGCAATGTGGATGTCGGGGTAGTCCGTCCTGCCGCCGGTTTCTCCCCCTAGATTAGACATCTGTTGTGTATAACTGTTTTCTAAGTTTAGAAGCCTCTCCTTGGCAGTCTCTTGGTTCTCCTGCACCTTGTTGGTAATCTCACGCAGCAGTAGGAGTTGCTTCCGAAGTATCTCGGCCAGCTGCAGCTTCATTCCCTCGGCATCCTTCGGGTCGCCTAAGTACTCGTCAATCGAACCCGGAGAAGGGAGAGGAGAGATCTCCTCCTCATCTATATCGACATCGGTTGAAGAGATCTCGTGTAAGCCTGCGTTAAATAGTATTAGGTGTGCATAGTTTTCGAGCCTTTTGTGGAAAGCGAAAGGTTCGTTACCATGTCCGGTACTAGAATCCTTATCAAAAAGTCGGCGAGAAGTGTCGGGCCTCCCTTCGAAGGGAGTGTTGAATGTTATGTTCCCTTTCCCAAGCCCGGGGAAGAAGGTGGTTGGTTCAGCAGCAGAAGTGTTGACCTGCGGAGGAAGGTTGGGTATAGTATCTGATGGGCGTTAAAGGCTCAAGGCAGGATCCACAGGTGTTAGGAGAGCAGGGGATCTCGGCGTGGGATCTCTTAACCCTATAGCTCCAAAAGGGGGAGTTGTGAATAAAAGGCGGGTGAGCAAGATGGTGAAAGGCTAGAAGATAGAAAAAGTCTTACTTTTTGCTCGCAGGGGAACATCCGGTCGATGCAGAGAGGTGATCTCGGGGGACTTCTCGTCATTCTCGGTCCCGAGCGAGTGCGGTTCAGCTCTCGCTTCATCAGCTCCTTTTTCCTTCAGCAGAACCTGCAGGCAGGGCATCAGCATCCATCTTTACCCAAGCAAGGAGTATCAAGAGAGTGAGAATACCGTAGGAATCCGTGAGTGGGAAGGATCCTGTGAGACAGACACATCTCTAGTCAAATTGCGTCTGACGACTTTAGCTTTCTTCATCTTCGAGGACGATTCGGGGACTTTACACGTAAGGTAGGGGCGAATGAGTCCATCGAGGCTTTGCCCCTAGCACGAACAGCGTTAAGGTGATCCAGAGCTTTCTTAGAGAGCGACATTTTCATGGAGGTAAGAACCAAGAAAGTTGAGAAGGGCAAGAAAGCCTCTACCCCCGTCAGAATATTTATAAAGCCAGAACGGGGCCCACAAAAGATTCCCTTCTAGGTCAGCATGCACTCATCAAATACCTGGGGTTGGATGATTCTTTCTGACCTTCGTGGAATCTCTCAAAGAGCGGGGATTATATACAACCCCGTATTCGATGAGTGGGTCTTCTCCCCCCCCAGGGACCATTGCTTCGTGGGATCCCAAGGAGCAAGACCCTTCCGTTGTTCGCCGGGCAAGCTGAGTGCACTCAATGCCTTCTGCTCCTTGGCATTGAGTGGATCCGAGTGCACTCAACACCTTCTGTTCCTTGGCATTGGGTGGAGACAAGTGCACCCAGCGCCTTCTACTCCTTGGCGTTGAGTGGAGCCGAGTGCACTCAACGCCTTCTCTTACTTGGCATTGAGTGAGGCAAGTGCACTCAACGTCTTCTATTCCTTGGAGTTGAGTGGATCTGAGTGAACTCGACATCTTCTATTCCTTGGCATTGAATAGTGCGGGACCCCTACAGAATCATCTACAGAGGGATGCTGCGGAGGCGAGTGCTTGGCTTCCACCAGCACTCACCCATTTTAGGCGAGTGGTGCCGTCATGGACCACTCGCCCAGTGGGGTGTCGAGGAGGCGAGTGCCTGGCTTCCCCCCGCACTCTCCCCTTTGGGCGAGTGGTGCTCCCATGGTCTACTCGGCTTGTGGGGTCCAGAGGTGAAATTACTTGGCAGACCAAATTTGGCTGTATATAGCCGTTTAGAAAAGCGGAGATTGGCTGTTGACAGACTCGATTGTGTTGCATATAGCCATTTAGAATAGTGGAGGTACGCTATTTTCAAGCTAGGTTGTAAAAACTATAAATGGGCCCAAAGGGGTACCTCAGAAGGCATGCTTACTTGTTCTCTGGTCTTCTAGCGCTTTCTGAGGTATCCTTAGCTCAGCACTTGGCTAAGGAGGGGAAGTGCTCTAAGATCTTTCGGGTGTGTGGTGGGACCTCCGTGTTGGAGCCTTGGGTAAATTTCTAGTTCTAAGTCTTTGGTCGTTAAAGCTCGTTAGGGAGAAGTAAATTTGCGGTCACCCCTTCCCCAAGGGTTCTAACTCCACAGGAAGCCAGCTTTTGGTTTCAATACTCGATTCACCCGGGAAGCACAAAAATGTATAAAGATATGAAAAAGATGTTCTGGTGGCCGGGACTGAAAAAGGACATAGCGTTATATGTATCCAAGTGTCAGACTTATGCTTTGGTGTAGGCCGAATGTCAGAAGCCCGATGGATTTTTGAATTCGTTGTCTATACCGGAATGGAAGTTCGACGATATATCCATGGATTTCGTACATGGTTTGTCGAAATCACAGAAGGGAAACGACGACGTCTGGGTGGTAGTTTATCGTTTAACGAAATTATCGCACTTCATCCCGAACAAGAAGTACGATTCAGTAGAAAAGCTGGCAAAGCTTTATATGGATAATATTGTTCTACTGCACGGTGTGCCCCGTAGCATCGTGAGTGACCGAGATGGATGCTTCACGTATAACAACTGGAGGCAAATACATCAATTGTTGGGTACCAAGCAGAAGTTTAGTATGGCCTTTCATCCGTATACGGATGGTCAGACCGAGAGGGTAAATAAGAAGATGGAGGACATGCGGAAACAGGAAACGGATGATCAACGAGATAGTCTGACGTCAAATTAATATTCTCAGAACTATCAAGATCACACCTTGATCATGCGGAAATAAGAAAGCAAGCTCAAACACCAGAAGCAACCATAAGAGACAAGCAAATCATAAAACTATCAATCTTCTTTACAGGGCGAGGTATACGTTGCGAGACATGATTTCACCAGTACAAAGAAAAACAGAAATTACAACTATCAATTCGGGCGGACAAACACTGGAGACTGCCGAGACCGCCTGTCCGCAGAAGTCGCAGAGGACGCCCGAACTGCTGCTGAAGCCGAACTGAACAATGGAGTCTGCACAGACTGCGAGGTCGCGCGGACGCACCGTTATTCGTTGAACTACTGCCTGTTGCCGAACTGGAGAACAGACCACCTAACCGCTGAGTCCGGCGGACAGGTTATTGAACTTGGAAAAATGAAGCAGAGAGAAAACTGGTAAGCCGTCGATTGCAATCAGTAAACTTTACTAAGCCTGACCGAAGTTAAAACCAAACTCATGGCTCCTCAGCGTTAGCCGCGCCACCTGCAAACAGCAACCAGTTAAGCTTGCTCAAACCGCGCGGATAGGAAAACTAAGTCTGCAGCACTTAATCCGAGTTCAACTTACTGTTCACTCAGTTACAAATGAAGTGTCGGGGTGTCCTATTTATAGGCAGGATGAGGAGTGTGGTCACTGCCCTATAAGATAGGCTAACCTCCCCTTGATCGCAGCTAGCACAGCTAGTCCGCCGAGTCCGCATTGACCGAATCAACAATGCTGGACTCGCGAACAATCCACCAACCACCAAGCGCAAGATCATCGTCATAGAAGACATGCTAGCCAGATGCCAGTCCGTACAAGGTTGTCCGCCTAGTCCGCAAGGACAAGCAGGACATCGGCCAAAACTGCCAAGCACCAAGGAGACAAGCCAGTCCGCTAAGATTAGCGGACACTGCATCAGTCCGAAGCACAAGTCCACGACCAACAGGCTGACCGCCCGGTCACAGCGGACTTAGCGGACTCTGCGAACACCGCACCAATCCTCAACATGTCCACGACCAACAGGCATTCCACCCGGTCAACAACGGACAACACAGACACCCTGGACTTGTCATTGTGTGTGACAAAGTCCATTAACCCACCAACCATATGGCGCGAGCTCGGCGGACACCAAATCAGATCGCCAACTCCAAGGATAGTCCGCAACAAAGAATGTGGTTCACCGGCGCAACTCCAGTGATCTGACAATCGCCGATCTCTCGGACTCCAAAACCACAGTCTGTGTAGTCCACGGACTCCAACCTGCAAACCGCCGACAATACCCAACTGCCGGACTCACAATCAGTCCGCGCAGTCTGCAGATTTCAACCTGCATAGCAGCCACCAAAACTCCACATGTCGCCAACACCAGATCGCCAGACTGCTACATCAGTCCGCGCGGTCAGTCCGCGCGGTCAGTCCGCGCGGTCAGTCCGCCCAGGCCGCCCGGACTGCCCGATCACCCACTTTTACTTCACAAATTCCAACACTCCCCCTTGAAGTGAGAAGTGGTGATCAATCCCAATAGTCCTCGAAGTCGCTGGAAAGGCCCCTTTAACTGCAGCTTCGTGAAGATGTCAGCAAGGTTATCTTCACTCCGAACATGCCCGACCATAAGAGATCCCTCCAACACCTTCTCCCTTATGATGTGGTGCTCGATCTCAATATGCTTGGTCCTTGCGTGACAAACTGGATTGTTCACCAGTTTGAGAGAACTCTCACTGTCTTCTCGAAGCAAAGAAGGACCTTGCACTTCCTCATGGATGTCCTCTACTAGCCTCCTCAGCCAGATGGCTTATCGAGCAGCCAAGGCCGAAGCCTTATACTCAGCTTCCGTAGTAGATACGGACACCGAGTCCTGCTTCTTTCTACACCACGAGATACTCACTGATCCACAAGTGAACACATAACCCGAAGTTGATCTTCAATCATTCGAATCACCACCATAATCAGCATTCGTGTATCCTAGCAAAGAAACACCCGAGTCCCTCCGATAAAGGAGTCCCATATCAGAAGTCACCTTGACATACTTCAAGATATTCTTTGCCGCCACCAGGTAAGACTTCCTTGGCTCTGCCATAAACCGACTTACTCGACCAACAGCATAAGCAATGTCTGGTCTCGTAATCATCAGGTAGATCAAGCTCCCTACAAGAGCTCTGAACACCAAAGGATCAGGAAGAATCCTTCCTTCATCTCGCTTAAGCTTCAGCCCTTGATCCAGAGGAGTAGAGCAAACCTTTCCTTCACTCATGCCGAAACGGTTCACAATGCGATCTGCATATCCTTTCTGGCAGATGAGTATCCCGATCTCCTTCCTCTGTACTTCGAGACCAAGAAAGTGACGAAGCTCTCCCAAGTCTTTCATCTCGAAGCGAATAGCAAGCTCAGCCCTAAGCCTAGCTACTTCCTCCTCTTAATTCCCTGTGATGATCATGTCATCAACATATAACAGGACCAAGACTTGAAGCTCCCCCTTCTTCTTGATGAATAAGCTAGAATCCGATTTAGAAGCAAGGTATCCGCAGAATTGAAGGTATTCTGTTATCTTCTCATACAAAGCTCTTGGAGCTTGCTTCAACCCGTAGAGAGCCTTCCTGAGTTTGCAGACGTAATTCGGATGAACTTCAAAGACAAAACCAAGCGGCTGATTCATGAAGATGTCCTTATCAATCTCCCCGTAAAGAAAGGCATTCTTTACGTCAAGCTGCCACATCCTCCATCCTTGGCAAACAGCTAAGGCGATCACCACCCGAACCGAAGTCATCTTTGCAACTGGACTAAACGTCTCCTCATAGTACTCTCCATACTGCTGTGAGAATCCTCGAGCAACAAGGCGAGCCTTGTACCTTTCAATGCTCCCATCATCCTTCTTCTTCAACTTGTACACCCACTTGCAAGTCACTGGAGTAATGTCATCAAACCTGGGCACAAGGTCCAAGGTTTCATTCTTCTTGAGAGCAGCCATCTCCTCTCTCATGGCATCTTCCCACTCCTTAACTCCAGTGGCCTCATTGAATCTTGAAGGTTCTCGCTTATCAAGAGGACCTACAAAGAAACATAATACATTGCTCACTGCATTCCCTTCGCAGTAGCGAGATGGAGGCTTGATAACCCTCTTTGATCTCCAAAGAGTCTGCTCCTTGCTCACCACCTCCACTGCTTCTTCAGGCTCAGATTCATTCTCAGGCAGAACCTGAACAATGCTCCCCTTATTTCCTGGACCAGAAGCCTCTGCATCAGATCTTGAAGCAATAGGAGCTGTTGGTGAAACAGCAACCTCCTCTTGAAGAACTTCGGCAATCACCTGCTCTTCATTAACCTTGATCTCTGGTAACTCAAACAAGCTTCCTCCATATGACGTCAGTTCATCAAAGATAATGTCTCTTGATACAATAGACTTCTTCGTCGCAGGATCCATGCACTTCCATCCCTTCTTCCGCTCATCATAGCCTACAAAAATAAGTTTCCTTGCCTTTGCATCAAGCTTGGTTCTTAAGGCATCCGGGATATGCATATAGCAAGTTAATCCAAACACCCGAAGGTGTTCCACGCTTGACTTCTCCTTCAACAACATCTCGAAGGGAGACTTCATATTGATCGGACTGAGAGGCATCTGATTAATGACATAAGTTGCACAAGACATTCCCTCTGACCAAAAGGACCTTGGGATACTCTTGGAATGAAGCCAACATTTGCAGGTCTCTGTCAGATGATGGATCTTCCTTTCTGCGACTCCATTTTGTTGTGGAGTATGAGCACAAGTAAGATCTCTCTGGATACCGTGCTTCCTGCGAAAATTAGAAAACTTGGAGGAGATGAGTTCTCCGCTATTGTCAGTTCTAAACTTTTTGATCCGCAGGTTAAACTGGCCCTCCACCAGCTCTTTGAACTCCACAAACAATTTGAAGGCTTCTGACTTCTCCTTCAAAAAATATACCCAAGTATACATTGAGTAGTCATCAATCAACACAAGCATGTACCTGATGCCACCAAGAATAGCAGTGACTGTTGGCCCCATCAGATCACCATGGATAACCTCCAATGGTGCTTTACTTCTTGTCTGCGACTTATCAAATGGAAGGCGATGAGCCTTTCAATACTGACATCCTGCCTAAACATGGTCATCACCGAAGGAGGATAGCTTAGGCAAGCCTTTCACAAGGCTTCTGCTTGCCATAACTTTCATCTTATCCATCCCTACATGCCCTAGCCTCTCATGTCCAATAGCAGCACTATCGTTTCCCCTCATCCGATCAACATAGGAGCTTGTTACAAGAACAAACAAGTCCTTTACTCTCCTTCCAATGTGAGCAACATCAACTTTAACTGCTGATACGTTGCGGAGAAACTTCACTTCTGTTTTATCAAACAAAACCTAATATCCTGAGTAAGTTTGCAGCGAGGAGAACTTTGACTTGTCTCCGGTGAGGTGATGACCACACCTGGAGTCCACGATCCAGTCGTCTTCAAAGTCGATGGTGGACAAAGTACGGACACAAGTGCCCTTCATGAAAGCTCCACCACAACCAGCTTCCTTAGTACTAGAGCAAGCTTCCTCCTTGCCTGCAGCATGCCCAGGATGCAACTTGACCTTGCAGTCACGCTTGAAGTGACCCGGCTGATGACACATGTAGCACTTCAAATTCTTCTTCCAATCCTTCTTAGGAGCAGAGCTCCTCTCTTGCTTATTAGAGGTTGAAGGCACATCTTTAGCCGCGGTCTTCTTCTTCTTCCCTTCCCATTTCTTCTTCTTCTTGCCTGTGAAAAGAGCTTCACTACCTCCTTCAGAGATAGTCACTCCAGCCATTTGTCTAGCCAAACTTTCCTGCGAAGCAAGCAGGTTCTCAAGCTCCAGCAAAGATGGCTGAGTTGCCCAGCCTTGAACTGAAGTTACAAAGGCCATATACTCCTTCCGTAGGCCGCGGATTATGTGCCTTTTTAACTTAGCCTCAGAGATAGGATCATCAGGATCAAGAGCTGATAGCTCAGTACACAAGCTCTTCATTCTTAAGAAAAACTTTGAGATGGAAAGGTCTCCTTGAGTTGCTTTAGCCAACTCATTCTCTAGGAATTGTAGCCTAGCGGCATTCTTCCTGTTGAACAACCCATCAAGGGAAGTCCAAATTTAAACAATAGATTCACATCCAATGATGTGATCAAATAGTTCCGGTGAGACAGCCCATTTGAGAGTAAACTCAGACTTTGCATTAGTGTTCATCCAAACTCTCACCTGCTCAGCAGTTCCAAACTCAGCTGGAATTTCCACCTGGTCATCACCACCGACGACCTACCACAGCTCCTCGCCCAGAAGATAACTCTTTAAACACGACTTCCACTTCTTGAAGTTAGTCGGCGTTAAGAGTTCAATGCCCAAACCTCTTGCATAACCTCCTTCCATTGCAGTAACACTGATTTAAGCAATCAGAAGTACAGAGCACAACACAAGTTGATCACAGCTCAAGCAACTGAACCTTCCTCTGATTCCATGTTGAATTTTCTCAAGATGATCAATGAGATAGTCTGACTCAAAATTAATATTCTCAGAACTATCAAGATCACACCTTGATCATGCGGAAATAGGAAAGCAAGCTTAAATAACAGAAGCAACCAGAAGAGACAAGCAGATCATAAAACTATTAATCTTCTTTATAGGGCGGGTATATGTGGCGAGACATGATTTTGCCAGTACAAAAAAAATTACAAGTATCAATTCGGGCGGACAAACGCTAAAGACCGCCGAGACCGCCTGTCCGCAGAAGTCGTAGAGGCCGCCCGAACTGCTGTTGAAGCCGAACTGAACAACGGAGTCCGCCGAGACCGCGAGGTCGCGCAGACGCGTCATTATTCGCTGAATTACTGCCTGTTGCCGAACTGGAGAACAGACCGCCTAACCGCCAAGTCCGGCGGACAGGTTATTGAACTTGGAAAAACGAAGCAGAGAGAAAACTGGTAAGCCGTATATTGCAATCCGTAAACTTTACTAAGCCTAACAGAAGTCAGAACCAAACTCCTGGCTCCTCAGTGCTAGTCGCGCTACCTGCAAAAAGCAACCAGTTAAGCCTGCTCAAACCACGCGGATAGGAAAACTGAGTCCGCAACACTTAATCCGAGTTCAATTTACTGTTCACTCAGTTACAAATGAAGTGCTGGGGGGTCCTATTTTTAGGCGGGGTGAGGAGTGTGGTCACCACCCTATGAGATAGGCTAACCGCCCCTTGATTGCAGCTAGCACATCCAGTCCGCCGAGTCCGCATTGACCGAATCAACAATGCCGGACTCGCGAACAGTCCGCCAACCACCAAGTGCAAGATCCCCGCCATAGCAAACCTGCTAGCCAAATGATAGTCCGCACAAGGTAGTCCACCCAGTCCGCAAGGATAAGCCGGACATCAGCCAAACCCGCCAAACACCAGGGCGATAAGCAAGTCCGCTCAGATTAGCGGACACTTCATCAGTCCGAAGCACAAGTCCACGACAACCAGGCTGGTCGCCCGGTCATAGTGGACTTAGCGGACTCTGCAAACACCGCACCAATCCGCAGCATGTCAACGACCAACAGGCATCCCGCCCGGTCAACAGTGGACAACGAAGACACCCTGGACTTGTCATTATGTGTGACAAGTCAATTAACCCGCCAACCATATGGAGCGAGCTCGACGGACACCAAATCAGATCGCCAGCTCCAAGGACAGACTGCCACCAAGAATGTGGTTCACCACCGCAACTCCAGCGATCTGACCATCGTCGATCTCTCAGACTCCAAAACCACAATCCGCGCAGTCCGCGGACTCCAACCTGCAAACCGTCGATAGCACCCAACTGCCGGACCCACAATCAGTCCGCACAGTCTGCGGATTTCAACCCGCACAGCAACCACCAGAACTCCACAGGTCGCCAACACCAGACCGCCAGATTGCAACATTAGTCCGCGTGGTTAGTCCGCCCAGGCCGCCCAGACTGCCCGATCACCCACATTTACTTCACAAATTTCAACACAAGCAACTATTACTGAGGAAGAACCTGAATCAGTACCGAGCACCTCTTATTCAGTCCCGGTAGACAATAGTGTCCCATAGTCTAGAAGGACTTTGGTGAGAGAGAGAACTCCCAGAACCTTTGGTATCGCCTTTTTCACTTACCACGTTGAGGTTGATCCATCCACCTATAAGGACGTGATGAGATCAAGGGATTCACTACTCTGGAAAGAAGCCATTGATGAAGAGATGAACTCTTTGCTTCAAAACGACACCTAGACATTGGTTGATAAGCCAAAAGGGGCTAAAACTATAGGGTGTAAGTGGGTTCTGAAAAAGAAGCTCATTCCTGATGGTAGCGTAGTTAAGTTTAAAGCGTGCCTAGTGGCTAAAGGTTTCACACAAGTTTGTCGGGTGGATTACTTTGATGTATATTCACCAGTATGTCACTTAGCAACCATTAGGATCCTACTTGCTATTGCATCTATTGAGAACTTTATTGTTCATCAAATGGATTTAAGACTACGTTCTTGAATGGAGATCTGATCGAAGAAATATACATAAGCTAACCTAAACGTTTCATAGTAGACGGTCACAAAAGTAAGGTCTGTAAGTTAATCAAGTCGCTATACGGACTAAAACAAGCACCAAAATTATGGCATGAGAAGTTTGACTATAATGTAAGGAACATGGGATTCATGTCGAGTCTCTCGGACAAAGGTCTTTATATACGTCATAGATCAAACAAAGTCGATATAATATGCATATATATGGATGATATGTTTATTCTTGGTTCTGATAAATCCATAGTTGATGACGTTAAGTCAGAACTAATGAAAGAGTTTAGCAATAAAGACCTAGGTGTAGCTCAGAATATACTAGGCATGCAAGTGAGCTTTGGGAAGAATGACATTTCCCTAAGTCAAAGACACTATATAAAGTCCGTGTTTGATACGTGAGAATACAGTGAACGTAGAGCAGTGGAGACATCTTAATATTACAATAATCGCTGAAGCCCAATGATGAAGCTGCGATTAGACAGTTAGATTATTCTATGGAATCCGAACGTAGAGCAATGGTCGGCATGTTAAGCAGATTCACTAGTAATCCTAGCCAAAACTATTGGGATGCCCTCGATAGGCTGATGTGATACCTAAAGCATACGCAAAAGTATGTTTTATGTTACCATGGTCATCCTCCAGTTTTGGAAGGATATTCTAATGCATCATGGTGCTCGAAATTAAACGACTGCAAGTCCACTAGTGGATTTATATTCACACTAGGAGGAGCAGCTGTAGCATGGAATTCCAAGAGGCAGTCATGTATTACACTATCTTCTATGGAATCCGAACTCTACGCTCTAGCTTCAGCGGGAGAAGAAGCAGAGTGGATAAGAGATTTGGTGATGGACATTCCACTGTCGAGCCTGAAGTTGAGTTTTGTTGTAGTTTACTACGACAATCAGGCTAGTAAAATGATTGCTACGAATACGTTGTTCAATAGTAAAAGAAGGTGAAAGATAGGGTAAGCTCTGACAAACTCTAGATGGGGGGGGGGGTGAATAGTGTTTTTAAAATCTTTTTGATTTATGCTGAAATAAGAAGTCTTTAATAAAATAAGTTACTATGATATAGGTGTATGAGTGTACAGGTGTAGCAAATGAAATAGAGAAAAGATAACTAAGCTACACAACAAAACATATAACAGCATAAGCACACAGGAAGATCACAGTCATACAGACAACACAAGAATTTTTATAGTGGTTCCCTAAACTTGGGTACATCCACTCTTCTACCACCCTAGGTAGGAATCCACTACAGGTTTTGATCAGGTGACTGCCACCAATGAGCTTTTGATCAGGTGCACAAAAACCAACCCAAGTCTTTTGGAAGGAGACTTGCAACTAGAATAATTTTGAAGGGAATTAAAACCCTGTACAGAGGTGAGGAAGAGTGGTTGATGAAAGTCTTCTTTTCTCAAGTCAAAATGAGAAGACTATGTGGATTCTGTGGTGTTGTCAAAGCTCCCCCTGAAATCTTGAATGGTTCAGGAGTGGAAGATTTGCTAAGGGTGAGTAGGCCTTTTGCTGTATGATCAACTCTTCAGAGATCATTTGACTGATTTGAATATTCTTGTCACTTGTGATCCCTGAAAACAAAGAAGGTGAAGAAGAAGGACTCTTGATTGTGATTGTTGTTCTTTTTTTTAGAGCAGTTTATTTTCTGAGAACTGTGTACACTGCGCTTCTTGTTGATTTCAAAAAGTTTTTCTCTATTGACTTATTTTTCTGGCAGAGAGATAATCGGATTGGTAACTGTCTCAAGGTTGAATTCAAAAAAACTGCAATAAATGCTCAGCCGAAATCTGGGAAATTAAAACGGCAAGTATGCTGTCATATATTCTATTCCATGTCTATCCCGATATATAAGCAATTAATTCCATGGAGGATATTTGCAATCAATGCTGCCAGTAACGGCTCGATTCAAAGGATATAAGTGCATTGATTATCCAGGGAATTAACGGCCTATAATAGATATAAAATAAGGAGACAGAAAAGGAAAGAATAAATAACAATATGTCTTACAATTTTCGTCGACCAGAGAATAGCTTTCGTCGACCTGAGATAAGCTTTCGTTGACCTGTGATCAGCTTTCGTCGACCTGTGATCTGCGAACAACTGCACTGCATAAACTGACGGATACTGTGCTCTATGTTCTTCGACCTGAGAATCTGAAATTAGTCGACCTTAGAACTTGGTCAAACTGACGGCGTTGAGATAATATCACATCTGGTGTTGAGTCGTTTGAGAGCGTTGAGTCATTGATAACGTTGAGAGCATTGAGTGATCTTTGGCTCTGAGTAAGCTTTGGCTTTGGGTGAATTATGGCGCTGAATCAATTATGGCGCTGAGTGATCTTTGGCGCTGAGAGTTGAAGTGTTAGTCGACCTGAGAACAGAGTTCGTCGAGCTCAGCTCAGAGAATTTTATCTCTGAGTTAGTCGAGCTGAGCACGACTATCGTCGACCGGAGATCGACGAACGTAGATCTCCTGTTTCTAAAACTTGAATTCTCTAAGTCTTGAGTCTTTGGAAGTGTTGGAGGCTGGCCATTTGTACTGTTGACTCTAAGGACAAGACCTAGACTCTAGAAACACATAATACTTGACCCTTCTATACAACATGGGTCACAACCTAAGAAGAGAACGTAGCCCAAATCACTTAGGGGTTCCAACAATCTCCCCCTATTTGGGTGAGGTTACTCCAAACAGAAACAGAGAAAAAATTACAGGACAAAATGAAGTAGACATAACATAAAACTGAGATAGTTGATAGAGTAAATAAGCTATCAGTACCTTTATAAAGCTATGCACCCAAATTGTTCACAATAAAAATAGAGACTTCAACTTGATTTAGCAAATATAATTACTCTGTTAGGATCTTGTGCTTGCTTCACTGTCATAGTCATATCTGCATCACCAAGTGTCTTTTGAGAAGTTGTTCTAGGAACAACAGCTTCAGGATGTAGATGCATGTATTTTTCAGCATTAAACAACTTTCCAACTTGATATCTTTCAAATTCCTTTTTCCTGTAACTTGACATTGTTGAAAACTGAGAAGGATCCTGACCCTTTTCTCTGGATTGCCTTATGTGAGAGAGATCCACAGATTCTTGGAATCTAGCCATTCTGGTAGTTGGGCTAGTCTCAGGATCATAGGCTGGAATTGGAGGTCTTTCAGGGCTGTTTACTTTGCTAGGAGATGAAGGAGGAGAGAATGTTGGCTTGGGGGCAAATTGCTGAGCACTGGATGAACTTCTGGAGGAGAGCTTATGTCTGTGTTGGTGCTGACTGTCTCTAGAAGATTGAGAAGGTCTTTCTTGTCTCTGATAGGTTTTGGTGAATGTAGGCTTGGGAAGAGCATCTGAGCTTTGAGAGATGGTTCCTGAAGCACCTGCAGCTGGAGGAGGAGGAGGAGGGTCCTTTCTGTATCTATGAGCTGGGGGAGGAGAGTATCTGCTTCTTTTCTTCCTTGCCTTCTGTTCATTTTTGGATAGCCACATCCATGCTAGCATACCCTTATATGGAGTTATATTGTGCAGAATATAGTAGGGAGTGTCATTTGTTGGGTTGAGTTTTGGAGCAGGAGCAGGAGGAGCTTTTCTTTTCTTGGAAATTTTCTTCCCCCTTGGATCCTCATCAGAGTAATCATCATCATCATTAAAAGATTGGGGATTGTCATACATATCATCAATCTGGCTTATTACATCCTTGGGGATTTCTTTACTTACTGGATTGAGGACAATTTCAGCCTGAGTTGCTTCAGTTTCCATGGCAATGTCTTGAGCCATAATGTCATCCAGATTTGGGAGAGGGCTATCATCCATGATATAGGATGGCCCAGGTAGGCTAGATCTCTAAGCAGACAATATTTCTAGAGTAGTTGTCAAACTTTTCTTTACAATGTCTAACACCTCTGAGCTGACAGGAGAAGTGTAGCACACTATTGCTCTTGATGATAGAATGGGAAAGGTAAAATAAATATAGGATCCAAATATTTTTAGCAAAGCTGCTAGATTTGCTTTGGGATTGATAATATAGACCCTTCCAGGCAAAATTTTTGGCAGAATAACCTCTAGAGTATTTGACACTATAATATCTGTACAATAAATATCTGTCTCCATGTTTGATTCAAGAGAATTTAAGACATCTGATTCCATAGCAGCTTCTGTTCCTGCTGCTGGTACAACTGATGTTGCTTCTACTGCTGCTACTGCTGCTTCTGCTTCAGCTACTACTGCTTCTTCCTCATCAAGTATCTCCCCCTGCCTGGGTTCGGTAATAACTGAAGTCAGGCCCCTTTCTAAAGAGAGAGCAGTGGTGAGAGCAGACACTTGGGCAGACAAAGTGGAAATGGATGCAGCAAGAGGGGAAATTGCCTCTGCTAAGATGGTCTGGAGGAGTGGTTTAAGAAGTTGAAGAAGGGATTGTAGGATGGAGAGATCGAAGATTATAGAGGTAGAGGTTGTGGCAGAGTGTGGCTGAATAGGGATAGTGCTAGAGATAGTAGTAGCTGGTGGAGTGAGAGATGGAGCATCTGACATAGAAGTGTCTAGAGGGAAGTCATGTTGAGGAGAGGGAGTGTTCAGTGGAGATGATAATAAATTGAAGTTTGGGAGATCAGCAAGATGAGATGGAAGAGGGAATTGGGGATGTGTAGGTATGGATGTATCATGTTGGGGGGAAGGTGTAGAGGAGGAAATATGGGTTGGAGATTGATGAACTTGGTATAATGAAGGTAGGGCAGTAGAGACTGGAAGATGAGTTGAAGCTGGGGTGTGCTGTGTTACTGGCAGAGATGAAGATTGGAGAGCTGGAGATTTAGGAGTGGCTGGGGTAATGTTGGATGGAATGATGGTGGATGGGATCTCTTCAGAAGGGTGGGGAGTGGCTGAAACAACCCTTGTACTTTAAAAAGCTGGGGTGGCAGAGGATGAAGCCTTAGAGGGCTTTGTGATTGTCCTCTCCCACCTGCCAAACAAGGCACATGTGAGCCTTTTGCTAGCATTTATGAATGTGGTCTGGGAGACCAGTGATTCAGCCGCCTTTCCTGTCAGGAAGATCCCTAGGATTCTTATAAAGTTTACTTCCTTCTTACTATTCCTTTGCTTGATGAGATCAAAGATGATATGTGCCCAGTTTACATTCCTCTTGTTTACCACTGCACTCATAACAAGAAATTGATGCCTGGTTATATAATCGTGTGCAGTGTGCTTGCCCAGCAAGACTTTCCCAACAATATCTACGAGAAATTTGTACTCAGCAGATAGGTGTTTCTTTAGTAGTTTTTTTGGGTTATCGCCAGAGAAACCCATCAGACTCAACATCATGTCATAATCCTCATTATTGAGTTCTAATTCTTCTTCTCCATTCTCTAATCCAAAGATTTCAGTTAATACAGTGGGAGAGAGAGATGGCATTACCCGCTATTGATCCGGTCATCGTGTTGTCCTCGGTTGTAGATGCAGTATAGACCCACTCTCTGATTTCCGTGCTGGATAACTTGATTCTAATGGATAGCAGATTTTTCAATTTCTGGTCTTCCAACAATTGCAGAATGTGAAGGAACACTTGATCAGAGTGCTGGAAGGAGTCGAAATCGACGTCGAATCTGGTATCAAACTTCATTGCCACAAGAGCTCCTGCTGGAATCGCCATGAATGCACTTACAAGAGAGAAAACGTAGATCAAGTGCAAAGGGAACTGAAAGCGCGGGACGGAGGTCGAAGAAATCCTAGATATAAGGTTTTCCGGAATATGAAACGACAAACTCCGATCCACGAAAAATAAAAAAAAATTCGTTCTGAGGTCGACGAATTAATTTAGAGTTAAACAGTTCGTCGAACTCAGTTTGATGGTTTGAAGACATTTCATCGATCTCTGGTCGACGAAAGATTTCAGAAGTAAGTTCGTCGATCTCAGGTCGACGAAAATTACTTCACCAAGAGATTTTGTCGATCTCTGGTCGACGAAAAATCTCAAGAACAGTTATCAGTTCGTCGATCTCAGGTCGACAAACAGAGACAATTCTTTGACCATAGATAGAGCATTAGATTAAATGCTGACCATTTATCATACCAAGCTGATTGACAAAGAACAGATGCTTGAATGAGTCCAATGGCTTAGTGAATATATCTACTCTTTGCAAATCAGTAGAGATAAATTCAAGTTTAATCTTTTGTTTGTCAACACAATCTCTAATGAAGTGATGTCTAATGTCTATATGCTTGGTTCTAGAATGCAATACTGGATTTTGTGCAATTGAAATAGCACTTGTATTATCACATAGAATAGTTGAATTATTTAACTTGACACCATAATCCAGTAGTTGGTTTTGTATCCACAAGATTTGTGAACAGCAACTACCTACAGCCATATATTCAGCTTCATCAGTGGATGTTGTAATAAATGTTTGCTTTCTATAGAACCAAGATACAAGTCTGTCACCAAGGAACTGATAAGTTCCAGAGGTGCTTTTCCTGTCTACTCTGCATCCAGCATAATCAGCATCAGAAAATCCAGTTAACACAAATGCTGATTCTGTTGAATACAAGAGGCCTAGATCTGGACAACCTTTTATATATCTTAAAATCCTTTTTAAGAAAATAAGGTGAGATTCTTTAGGGTTCACCTAGAACCTAGCACAAAGAAATGTGGCAAATATAATATCTGGTCTACTTGCTGTTAAATACAGTAGGGATCCAACAATGGCCCTATACCTGGTCTGATCAACTGGTTTTCCAGATTCATCAGCATCTACAAAAGCATTGGCAGCCATGGGAGTTTTCATGGCTGAGGCATCATTCATCCCAAACTTCTTAATAAGCTCTTTAGCATATTTAGACTGAGAGATGAAGATCCCATCAGGGGTTTGTTTCACTTGGAGACCAAGGAAATAGGATAACTCACTCATGCTACTGACCTCAAACCTTAAGTGCATTAAATAAGAAAATCTTTTGCACAGATTGGGATCAGTAGAACCAAAAATTATGTCATCCACATATATTTGTACTTAGAGAATTTTATCATGATGTAACTTTGTAAAAAGGGTTGTATCTACAATGCCTCTTGAAAAACCATGTTCTAAAAGAAAGCTGGCTAAGGTCTCATACCAAGCTCTTGGAGCTTGATTTAAAGCATAGAGAGCCTTATGCAATTTAAAAACATAAGAGGGATGAGATGGAGAGATAAAACCTGGAGGTTGTTCAACATACACCTCTTCTTTGAGTTCTCCATTTAGGAATACACTTTTCACATCAATCTGGTAGACTTTAAACTTTTTAAATGCTGCATAAGCTAAGAAAATCCTTATAGCTTCAAGTCTGGCAACTGGAGCAAAGGTTTGATCATAATCAATCTCTTCCTCTTGCTTGTATCTTTGAGCAACAAGCCTTGCCTTGTTCCTCACTATCACACCTTAGGCATCAAGTATGTTTCTGAATACCCACTTACTCCCAATTACTGGATAACCCCTAGGCCTTGGAACTAAGTCCCAAACTTTACACCTCTCAAACTGGTTGAGTTCCTCTTGCATTGCAGTGATCCAGTTTGGATCTTGCTCTGCATCAGATATTGATTGAGGCTCAATTTGAGAGAGAAAATAGGAAAGCATCACATCAAGGTTGAGTTAATTCCTTGTCTGCACTCCTACTGATATGTCTCCAATTACTTGAGATCTAGGGTGATTCCTATGTGTGACAAGATCATTAAGTGGAGTTAGTTCAGTGACAGTTATTTGATTTAATTCCTCTTGTGGAATTGTATCAACTGTTGGAGAAAATTGAACTGCTTCCACAGTCTCTTCTTCACTTTCAGCTTCTGATATAGCTTGTGGAGAGGGATGTGATTCAACCCTTGAGGTAAGATTTAGATCATCCAAGCTCTCACACAAATTTTGTGCCTGCAGATTATTGTTGGTAGAGATGTCTCTCTCCTTGTAAAACATATTAGATTCATCAAATGTCACATGAATAGATTCCTCAATTTTTAATGTTGATTTATTAAGCACTCTATATGCCTTGCTGACTTGAGAATATCCTAGGAAAATTCTCATTGCAGTCTTAGCTTCAAACTTTCTAAGATGTTTCTTGTCATTATTGTGAATATAGCATATACATCCAAATACTTTAAAATAGGTTATTATAGGTTTCTTCCCTTTGAGTAGTTCATAGGGAGTCTCAAGCTTTATTTTATGTATTAGGCTTCTATTCAGAAAATAATTTGCTGTGCTTACTGCCTCTGCCCAATAGGAAAGAGACATGTAAGCATCTGCAAGCAATGTACCTGTAGCTTCAATGAGTGTCCTATTCTTCCTTTCAACTATCCCATCTTGTTGAGGAGTTCTTGGAGCTGAGAAACAATGTCTGATACCTTCCTTCTCACAGAACTCTAACATAAGAAGAGATTCAAACTCAGTGCCATGATCACTTTTGATCAATGTAACTTGAGTAGAGTCCTCAATCTGTATGTTCTGGACAAAATCTGTGAGAACCTTAAAAGCATCTGACTTAGTTCTCAAAAAGAAAACTCATGTGAATCTGGAGAAATCATCTACAATAACTAATGTATAAGACTTTCCTCCTAGACTTTATACTGCAATAGGGCCAAAAAGGTCCATATGGAGCAAGTACAAAATTCTAGGTGAATTACTCTTATTAATGGTTTTGAAACTAGATTTAGTTTGCTTGCCTAGTTGACAAGCCCTGCAAAGGCCTCCTTCTTGTAGGGACCAGAAGGTAAACCTCTAACAAGATTGTCCTTAGATAACCTCACTATATTTTTATGGTTTACATGACCTAGTCTTTTGTGTCATAAGCTAGTTTGAATGCTGACAGAATTGAATAAGCAAATTTCAGATTTAGCTGATTCAAAATTTACTAAGTAGATGTTGCCTTGTCTAATTCCTGTTAAAACAGTTGTGTTGTTTAAAGAAATAAGACCTAAAGAGTCAGTGAAGCTTACTTGATAACCTGTATCACATAGTTGGCTTACAGATATAAAATTATACTTAAGACCATTTACATAAGTCACTTTCTTGAATGTGACAGCTCCATAGTTGAAATCTCCATAGCCTTCTATCAGTCCAAAGCCTGAGTCCCCAAAGATTACTTTAGGTCAAGTCTTGGCTTTATAGTTGATTAGGCATTCCTTGCAACCTGTCATATGTTTAGAGCAACCACTGTCCAGGTACCACTTATTTTGAGTGATAGGGTTCTCTTCTACCTGCAAAGAGGATTAACAATTTTTGACCCAGATTATCTTGGGTCCTTATTGTTTAACATAACTGAAACTTGAAATAAATGAACATTCAGGTTGATCCTTATAACCTAAAGGATGATACCTTCTAGGAGGTATGACCCACTGACTAAAGGGATTAAAGGATTTATCAGTTTTTAGGTTACTCTGGTTATGAACTGAGTTTGACAAATTTGAGTATGTTCGTCGACCTGAGCTCGACGATCTGGGTTGAGTTCTTCGATCTCTGCTCGAAGAATGGAGGTATCCATTCTCAGAGCCCCAAAAACGTTGATCTCTGGTCGATGAACCATACTGGTTTCATCGATCCCAGTTCGAAAAATAGTTTACATTATTATTTGCATTCAGGGTTCGTCGTTCTAAGGTCGACGAACTATACCCATTTCGTCGTTCTGAGTTCGACGAAATATGCTGAAGATAGTTATGTTGTTTATTTTTCTTTTTCTGATTGGTTTTCTTAAGTTCTAACTGTTTAAGAACTTCATTAACCTTTTCTACCTGTTCAGTATTTTTCTTACCATTTTCAGAGATGAAGTTAATAGGTTTTGATAATTGATTTTTCTGAATTAGGATTAGTTCACTAGATGAGGCTCCTAATCCTAGTTTGTTATTATTAGATCTTGTATTAACTGTGCTAGTTATATCTAACAGTTGTAAACTTCTATCATTCAAGAATTCTTCTAGTTCCATAGTCTTACTTAATTCAGATTTCAGAAAAACTATTTGTTGATTGGCTAAGCTTAATTCTTTAGTTAACTTTTCATTTTCAGCAATGATTTTGTCTTATTCTAAAAGTTTTTCCCTGAGAAGTTTGATTTCCTTCTCAGATCCTATTAGGTCTAATCACAAGAGTTTAAATTCAGATTGAAATTCTTTAGATTAGAATTCTTTAGATTGAAAGTCATAAGAAGCAATTACCTGATCCTCTTTAGAGAGAAATTTTTCATCTTCTGATTCTTCTGAGTCTGATCTGCTGCTTCCAGCATCTATTGCCATAAGGCAAATTTCCCTTGCCTTCTTTTCTTCTACATCATCTTCACTGGAACTGGAGGAGGATGTTTGATCTTCAGTATCACTCCTGGTTTCAGCTACAAAGCCCTTCTTCTTCTTTTTGTACTTGTTGGAGGAGGCCTTGCTGTGTTGATGTTTTCTTGACTCCTTTTCTTGCCTTCTGTCTTTCTTTTGGACTTTTGGGCATTCTGAGATGAAGTGTCCTGATTTCTTTTACCCAAAACAGACAACCTCTTTAGAAGGGGTCTTATCATACCTGGGTTTATCTTTATTCCTTGAGGGCTTCCTCCTGAAGTCCTTCTTTGCCATTTTATAGAATCTCTTAGCAAAGAGACCCATAAGATCTTCATTGGCTGGCAAGCTGGGAGATTCTTCTGCAGCTTTGAATGTTAAGTTATGTTCCTTCCTGGTAGGTGTTGAAGCCTTTGGTTCAACTACAGCTTCTCTTGACTTGATCAATTACTCATAGGATTTGAGCTTTCCAAGCAGAGATTCTGTTGAAATTTTAGACATGCTTCTGGCTTCTCTAATGGGCCAGATTCTAGAGTCCCAAGTACTAGGGAAGCACATGAGGATCTTGTCATTGACCTCAGTCAGAGTAATTTCCTTGTCCAATGTTCTGATGATGGAGCTCAGCCTATTGTACATTAATTTCACAGATTCTGCTTCATCTTTCCTGAAATTCTCATATTGGGATATGAGGTTGGATCTTCTATCCTTCCTCTCATCAACAGAGCCTGCTACCATTTGGTTGAGGGAATCCCAAATGGCTTTGGCAAATGTACATTCAACAACTTTCTGAAATATATCATCTGACATAGTTTGGGCCAGTATGTTCATAGCTCTGGCATCAGCAATCTTTGCTTTTTTATGTGCATCAGCTTGATCTGGAGGAGGCACTACACTGAGATTTACAGGAGTTGAAGTAGAGGGCACTGGAGTTTGTGGTCCTGTCAAGATGTAATTAAAGATGTCCTCATCAATAGAGTTCTTATAAAGCTTTATTCTTGCCTTTCAGATCCCAAACTTTTACAAGTTGCAGACTAGAGGTCTGGTGCTGACATAATCCTTGTTTTGTGCCATGATATCAGAAAATAAAATCTAATCAGAGAAACTAATAAGACTTATTCAGAGTTTATCCTGAGGATCTTGATTAATCCAGGTGTAAGCCTGTATGATGTGATTAACCTTTCTCTGATACCAATTGAAAGATAGGGTAAGCTCAGACAAACTCTAAGGGGGGGGGGTGAATTGAGTTTTTAAAATCTTTTTGATTTATGTTGAAATAAGAAGTCTTTAATAAAATATGTTACTATGATATAAGTGTATGAGTGTACAGGTACAGCAAATGAAATAGAGAAAAGATAACTAAGCTACACAACAAAACATATCACAACACAAGCACATAGGAAGATCACAGCCACACAGACAACACAAGAATTTTTATAGTGGTTCCTCAAACTTGGGTACCTCCACTCTTCTACCACCCTAGGTAGGAATCCACTACAGGTTTTGATCAGGTGACTGCCACCAATGAGCTTTTGATCAGGTGCTCAAAAACCAACTCAAGTCTTTTGGAAGGAGACTTGCAACCAGAATAATTTTGAAGAGAATTAAAACCCTGTACATAGGTGGGGAAGAGAGGTTGATGGAAGTCTTCTTTTCTCAAGTCAAAATGAGAAGACTATGTGGATTCTGTGGTGTTGTCAAAGCTCCCCCTGAAATCTTAAATGGTTCAGGAGTGGAAGCTTTGCGAAGGGTGAGTAGGCCTTTTGCTAGATGATCAACTCTTTAGAGATCCTTTGACTGATTTGAATATTCTTGTGACTTATGATCCCTGAAAACAAAGAAGGTGAAGAAGGACTCTTGATTGTGATTGTTGTTCTTTCTTCTTCTTCTTTTTGAGAGCAGTTGATTTTCTAAGAACTGTGTGCACTGCGCTTCTTGTTGATTTCAAAAAGTTTTTCTCTATTGACTTGTTTTTCTGGCAGAGAGATAATCGGATTGGTAACTGTCTCAAGGTCAAATTCAAAAAAACTACAATAAATGCTCAGCCGAAATCTAGAAAATGAAAACGGCAAGTATGCTATCATATATTCTATTCTATGTCTGTCCCGAGATATAAGCAATTAATTCCATGGAGGATATTTGCAATCAATGCTGCCAGTAACGGCTCGATTCAAAGAATATAAGTGCATTGATTATCTAGGGAATTAACGACCTATAATAGATATAAAATAAGGAGACAGAAAAGGAAAGAATAAATAACAATGTCTTACAGTTTTCGTCGACCAGAGAACAACTTTCGTCGACCTGAGATCATCTTTCGTCGACCTGTGATCAGATTTCGTCGACCTGTGATCTGCGAACAACTACACTGCATAAACTAACGGATATTGTGCTCTAAGTTCGTCGACCTGAGAATCTAAAATTAGTCGACCTTAGAACTTGGTCAAACTGACGGCGTTGAGATAATATCACATCTGGTGTTGAGTCGTTTGAGAGCGTTGAGTCATTGATAGCGTTGAGAGCGTTGAGTGATCTTTGGCTCTGAGTAAGCTTTGGCTTTGAGTGAATTATGGCGCTGAGTAAATTATGGCGCTGAGTGATCTTTGGCGCTGAGAATTGAAGTGTTAGTCGACCTGAGAATAGAGTTCGTCGAGCTCAGCTCAGAGAATTTTATCTCTGAGTTAGTCGAGCTGAGCACGACTATCGTCGACCGGAGATCGACGAATGTAGATCTCCTGTTTCTAAAACTTGAATTCTCAAAGTCTTGATTCTTTAACAGTGTTGGAGGCTGGTCTTTTGTACTGTTGACTCTAAGGACAAGACCTAGACTCTAGAAACACATAAAATGTTACCCTTCTATACAACATGGGTCACAACCTAAGAAGAGAACCTAGCCCAAATCATTTAGGGATTCCAATAGAAGGCAACTACGGATGAAATAAGCCTGGTTGACCTCTCTCACGAATCAAGGGATTATGACCCTTATGGATGTGAGATCGAAAGATAATGTTACAGAAGCCTTGACAAAGGGCTTAAGTAGAGTTCTTACAATTAAAACATCGGGGGAGATGAGATTAAAGTTCATAGAAATATGAAACTTCCTGCAATGTTTATGTTTTATTATAAGAATCTATAGTCGCAACATTCAAGCATCTAATAATAGACGCAAAATCCTAAATAATTTTTTGATGAAAGCCCAAGATAGTTAGATGCTAGTCATTCCACAACTGATGACTTAACATCTTTCTCATTGTAAGTTGATTTGAGAATTATTCAACTGAGAATATAAAGTCGTTGTATGAGTTAATCTAACATTAGTGATCATAACACATTATTCCACATTTGATAATGTTGCAAATGACGTTATATCAAATTATATGATGAGGTACATAGTGGTCACTAATGAGTAAGATAACAACGTTTGATTTATTAAAATAAAAACTTCACTAGTCCTAAATACACTGAATAGAGATGATGACAGTGTTACTTCACTACTGCTACAAGAACTAAGCTCATTTTGGTAGAGCTACTTTACTTTGATACGTCACTGCATATGTTTATGAATTCATAAAGTCTGACTGATGAAATTCCTTGCAGGCACTAATGAAGATGGAGGAGAGAAAGTGGATTTTGACTTGGATGATGATGATCTACTATCTGAGTAGAATTGTTACACGTTTATCCATTGTCATTTTTATTTTTTTGGACTTATTAATTATTGAGTAGCACTTTTATTCTTGGATGTATTATGTTATTGTTTTAAAACTCATGTTTGTGTTTTTCTTTAAAAACTGTGCTAATTCTTATGAAAATGTGTAAAGTCGGAAACTTGTTTTGATATTCTTCACTTTCTGCACTCTGAAACGTACACGTTATTTGTCACAAATATAGGAGGAAATTGTTAGTGTATATTTGGACGAATAACGGGTTCGGAGGCATAACGGGTCAGTTCGGGTACACGGTTTACCTATACCCGTAGTAACTCCTAAGGGTTTGCCTATGTATACTCACCTAGGGGCAACGGGTAGGGGATTCCACCTATATCTCTATCCGGATGCTTCGAGCAACATTTTCATAAAGATGAGGCCCCAACCCAAAAAACTTTCTTCGGGCACATGCCTGAGCCTCTCACATAAATCTGTTTCCTGATTTTTGGATGGAAATTTCTTATACACTTTTGGTTAATGACGGACCTCTGATTCGTAGTCTATTTACTTCATTAACAAAATTCTCTCTCTAGTTCTTTTTCTCACCCTCATAGGCCACTTCAATTGAATAGCTCGCCGTTATCTAGCCTTAACATTCTTAGTGAAATTAGAGCGCAAGTCTCTGTTTCAACAAATAATTGAACAATTGGATTAAAACAATCTCGAAATTTCAGTTTAAAATAATTTACATAAAATAATGAAACCCAAAAATCAGAATTTAAGAAAGTGAATGCTCTTATAATTTAGTAGAATAAGTCAACTAAGTCAATGAAGGATATTTGGGAGCAATTTACGGGTGAAATAAGGAATAAAATTCAGCTAGCAAGAACAGTCGAGACGATTTGGTTTTTCCAGATGAACCAGAATCATATGATCGATTCATAGAAACTTCAGAAACCGAACAAGAACGTAAATTTGACGAGTTTGATTGTTATTGTATTGTTGATGAACTGAAATCTTGGACTGCGCGCGCGTGAGAGAGAGAGAGAGAGAGCGAGAGAGAGAGAGAGAGAACTTACCCACGATGAAGCTGCAAGCCCTCCAACGGCCAGTCTTCCTTCGGAGGAGCGGGTTGCCGCGGAGATCGACGGTTCCATCCTTGGTGTAGTCACCAATAGCCACTTCGCCCCCCATCCCTGTGGAAGGCCGATCCGCTAAGACTTGAGTTAACTGCGAATTCTAAATGGGACTGTTTTATAGTAATTACTAATTACTTTCAGCTTTTGTACTTCGTATGCAGAGAAAGAGTCCGCCGTCGATAGGATAGGTAGCTTATCTTTTTTTGTCCCCATAAATTTGATTGAATTTTTGTCACCATCGATCAGTTGACACTTGAGGTAACTGCGAATGCTAATTCGGACGGTTTTATAGTAATTACTTTCAGCTTTTGTACGTGTCTGCAAGGCTTAATAGAGTCCGTCGTCATACCCAATATAAATTTTTAGGTCCGCTCCGCAGATGCGGGTGGTCTGCAGCAAGCGCAGTACAGTCCAGCACATCGAACGGTTGATAGTGCAACAACACTCGCGCCGAGATTCGCGCGCTAGTGCTGATGCACTCGCAGCCGTTGGATGTTGTACTGCACGGTGCAGTACAACATCACCCCTTACTCCTGCTTGGCAGACTATAAATATGGGCTGGATAAAATCTGGTCGTGCAATCACAATTCAAACCGCTAGTGAAATTCACGGATAAAATTAATAATAATGGTATCTCACCGGATTTTAAAAGGCACGATAATAATCGAATTATTTGAAAATAAAATGAAAAATAAGATCTTAAAATGACAATAAAAAATCTTATTTAACACAACTTCAAATATTGTTTGTTGAAAGGGCGTCGGTCCGCTCATGTGAGTATCCCGGGCCGCCCCCAGCCGGACTGCAGTCCACCTGTAACATCCCTCAGACAACTAGATCTTCTAGGAGTGGTTTTGTCATGACTAGGTCAAGACAAAACCCTAGAAGCCCAAGAAAACCAAGTGGACTTAGGAATAAAGGTGATTGGGATGAATGGTCTACAAATAGTAGATTCCTAAACCCTAGTTTAGGATGATCATGAGACTCCAAGACTCCACCATGACCTCACCAATCTATTGAAAGGCATTAAGGGGTCCATTGGAGTCAATCCAGGATGACCAAGTTGACCTAGGATCATCTTAGGGTTAAATAGGGCAAGATGCCCTAGCTAAGGGCAAAGTGCCCTAATGAGCCTAACCAACCCTACCAAGGTCTCGCTAGACCTAGAGTGAGGTCAATGGGTCACCAAGATCCATTAGGGTCAACCTTAGAGCTTAAGTTGACCTAAGTCAACCCTAATCCTAAATGGGTCAAACTGACTTACATAGGGTCAATTGACCTTCCCTTAGCCAAGTGGACTCCACCCATGCCCTCCTAACCCTAGAGCGAGGTCAATGGGTCACCAAGGACCCATTGGGGTCAACCCTAGTGGCTAAGTTGACCGAAGTCAACTCAAACCGCAAAGTGGTCAAAGTGCCCTTAATAAAGGTCAAGTGATCTTCAAGGTGCCAATTCAACCATACCCAACCCTACATAGACCTTAGGGGAGACCAATGGGTCACCAAGGACCCATTGATGGTGACACAAAAGGTTAATTTGACCAAATTCAACCCTAGGCTAGGTCAAGTCAAACTTAGCTCAAAAGGGCTAACCCAAGCTCAAGCCCTAGCCACTTAGGCTAATCACCTCCTAACCACTTTATATTAGCTTAGTGGGCTGCATTTAAGCTGGTGCCATGAACAAATTCGGCCATGAGGGGAAGGAGAGAGAAAGCTTCAATTTCTCCTTAATGGAGGAGAGAGAAAAATGGAGTTAAGGCCATTCATGGCTTAGGGAGGCAAAGGGCCGCCTTTATTGGCTGGATTCAACTCCTCTAGGGAAGAGGAGAAGTTTTCAGCTGTTTCCCGGCCACTACAAGGCATGTTCACTCCCCCCCACCACTTGGCTGAAAGCTTCATTGAAGGCCATTAATGGCCATTAGTGCTAGGCCCTTCCCCTTCCCCAACTAATGCTTCTAAAAGCCTCACCATACAGAGGGGAGAAATTTACATACCTTACCTGAAGGAGCCGGAGCATTTCACTGTACTGTTGCAGAAACCGAGCGACGCCACCCTCGAAAATGGCATCCTGACGATCAACCCGCCTCTAGGCCGCAAACAAGGTCCTCCCCTTCTTCTTCTCCTATGGGTTGATCATATGGATCGTTTAGAATACAAATCGAGCTCAATTGAGCCCGATCGAAGCTTTCATTTTCATGGTTTTTCCGTGAAAAATGAGTTCTCGGTTTCGCCGGAAAAGGTCCCTCCGGCGGCTGTGCCGCTGCCAGTCGAAGGCCCCCACCTCGATGAAGGTGGTGGCGGCGGTGGCTGGCCAGGGAGGTGACTGGGTGGCCGGCAGTGGCGGTTGGAAGAAGCTCCAGGTCGGGTGAATACTGGACCTTGGCTGGATGAGGAAGAAGGACAGGGTCCGTTTGATGTTGCTTTAAGATTAGTGCTAGGGATTATTTAAACTATCGGTTAAGTTTTCATATTATTTCATTTCAATCATAGAAATTGTATTTAATGTTTCTATTTATAAAAAATACATAGGTACATCTACAGAAAAAGTGATAAATATCAAAGTTGTAGCCCTAGGAGTGTACTCTATTTTAAATTTGTTTGAACCAATTTCGATGCTTGGTTTGACCAGGGCATTCATTTTGGTAGGGTCTATACCATGGGCTAGACAAAGATTAAAGTGTGTGCCCCCACTTCACCACAAGTCCAAATGACCTGAAATTTGGACAGGGAGTCACCCTAACCTATACCTAGGTCCTGCTTGAAAATGAGAATTTTTGGTGATAATTTTTCTATAGTTTTTGAAATTATTTAATAATCCTTGGGTAAATTAATTTAGGGACCTAATGACTGCCAAACCCTCCCAAGTTTTGGTGATTGGTCCTTAGGGTCACCATGAGGTTATGTATAAATTTTAACTTCATTTTGAGTTGATTTGGTTGGGAAATGAGTAGACCCTACTTTTGCCTTAAAAGGGATATTTAGGTCAAAAGTGAACCTTGTGGATTTGGGTGGCCACACTACCTCAACAGAGGCTGAAATTTGGGCCACTAGTTTGACATGAATTGTAACACCCTCATATGGGTTATGGGGTGGTTTGGGGTAGGATTGCCCTAGGAGCCAAGTCCAAACCCTATGTTTGGACTTTGGGGGTTTGAGAAGGGCATGGGGTCAAATGCCCTTGTATGAACTTGAAATTCGGTAGAGAGGATACTAGGATAGCTAAGGTTCTTTGGTAAAAATCTTGGAGGATTTGGAGATGGATAAACCACTCAAAACCCTAACCCTAGTTTAGGGCACAACCCTTATATATGTAAGATAGGCCACCAAAACTTAATGAAAAGTCATGAAACTTAGGTAGTATAGTCATAGAGTTTATTAGAACCCCTGATGAATTTATTGGTAATTTTAGAATAATATACTTTGTAGCTCCTTTATAGTACAGGGAATTTCCCTTAAAAATCTTTTGTTTATTATGATCACACTGTTTAATAAGAAGTTATAAAAATTGGGCAGTGAGTATTTTCGTTCAATATACTCATACATGAATTTTATGACAATTTTTAAATGTAAAATTTCAGTACTTTGTTCACAAGCTTTTAGAAATACAATTATATTCAAAAATGGACTTAAAGCTCTATAATTGATTTAAAAATGTGAAACTTGATCAGTAATGTTCCTACGACAATATGCTTATGTGGGAATTTTATTATAATTTTTAGATAGGTAATTTTTGTATTTAGTTCATTAGTGTATCAATTTGGAATATTGTGCAATATTAAGGTTAGAGTTCACTACTCATTAAAAAATTATAAAACTTGACCTAGAGTGTTTATAGGTCATTATGTACATGCTTGGATTTTCTCAAAACTTTTGAAAGTATTTTAGCAGTACTTGTCTCTTAAAAATGATTAATGTAGGTTATGATTTTAAATTAGGTTTAAAGGTCTAAACCTTGCTGAAAAATTGGGATACTTTGAGTTTACTGTTAAATAGCCATTTTGTATTTATCATTAATTTTTGGAGCATTTTGCATGCCTGAAAAAGGTAATTCATGTTCAAACAAAGGTATTTGGATTTCTTAGAAAATTAAATAAATTATCAAGTAAATTAGGAAAATTATGAAATTCTGGATTTAGGCTAAACATGTCATGATAGACCCCCAATAATTATTATAGAGACTTTAGATGATAATTTGGGGTACCTCCCATTGTATACATCATATAACTTAGGATGTTCTGCGTTTAGTGAAACTGCAAAAATCATGTTAACATGGGGAATGGCCATAGGGAGATGAGATTGTGTTTACTGATTTTGGTAAGTGGATTGGAGTATACCATTAGAAGTTGGGAAGAGTAGGTTGTAGAGTTGTCTAAGTTTAGGTGGTACTCGGGATCGACGAAAGATCGTCTATCCTGTGAAGGGGGAGACTGCTCAAAACTCATTAGGGTTAGAACCAGTGTAATACTAAAGGGATCGAGAATCGGGTATTAACCAATAATAATAAGTGCCTTGCGAAAGAGAGCTTTGGGCTTCAGCCCATCGTAGTTCCTAGTGCCCTTTGAGAGCCCTTCACGGGGTATGCCGGGGGCAGTCTTGGGCTAACCTAAACTGTAGGCAAACTAAACTATACGAGTAACTAACATAACTAGGGATTCACTTTCACTCACCTCGTTGTCTCGGGATGTTAGGTTGGGTCACACAGGCAGTAGGCTCGGTAATTTGATGATGGACAGGTTGGCCCGAGAGCTTAGGATCGGTTGTTGGCTGTGACAGACATGATAGTCCGGGGAGCTTAGGCTCAGTTATTGAGTGTGACGGACGGGATGGTCCGAGGAGCTTTGGCTCAGAAGCTGATACATAAGGTTGCATATTGACAGAGCAGACCCTCTCCAACCCGCGGCCATTGATGTTGAAGCGCTAACGGATGACTCGCCACCACTACAAAGCAATGATCTACGGCAAAATAAAGACATGGGAGCGCGGCGCCACACCTCCCACCGCTACAACCTTCGTTCGCATGACAACGCCATCAAGTGACGTTGTTAATATAAAAATTGCCGGGCTGCGGATAACCATTTTTATGCTTGTTTTATTTAATTGGTGGCCTGCATTTAGCCACCAATAGCCTTTAAATTTCTGAATTTATAATTGTAAGACTTTTATTTCGAGTGGGGGCCATATATAAGACTTCCACTCCCTTGGTTTTGAGTAGAGAACAAGAAAACTTAAACTTAATTTCAGCTTTTTGGAGAACTTCTTCCCCTAGCCGCCGCCCCCCCCCCCTCTTCTTCCTCCTCCTTGGAGATTTCGGCCAAGTGAAGGCTCCATCTCCTCCGACGTTGGAACTTCACGGTGTGACTCCGTTGAAGGCGGACGTGCAAAGCTTCTTCCGGTGTGACTCCGGCGGAACCGTGGTAGAGCAATTCTCCACGTGTAACTATCTACGAGTTGGGGTAACGATTCCTCTTCTCCATCTTGTGTGTTTCCTCTACATCCGTGGCATATTTCTTGTGCGAAAGTTAGGTGTGAAATCTGAAATTTTATTCGCGGTATTTCCTTTTGATTTCGTGTTTGGTTCCTTACGTTTTCTCGCATTTCAAAGAAGGGTGGTGACCTTTGGTTTTCTTAGTCGGGGGAGATCAACCACTTTCCGAATCCTTTCTTTGGTGGATCTCCTCGGTACGACTTCACTCGACCGAACCGTGTGGGTTCATTTCGCCGGAAAGGATAGTGGCCTCTAGTCACTATTTGATCCTAAGAGGGTTCGCGATCCTCAAGTCGTTGTGTGGCGATAAACGTTCATATAATACATGGCGGCGCTTGCGAGTAGTGTTCAAAGTTAGAACGTGGTTGGGTAGATTTAAACGCTTAAGACGTGCCGAACAACTCACCCCGGTAGCCTACATCAATTTGGTATCAGAGGGAGGTTCGTGTCGGTTTCTTAATCGGCACAATCCTTCTCCGCTTGAGTAGGCTTCGTTCCATAAAACAAATTTTAGCAAAATCTATTTTTCAGCAAAAAAATCACTATTTTGGTGTGCCAATAGCCGGCTAAAATCTGAATTTTCTTCAAATTCAATTTTTTTTCTGGTGCACTCTCTTCACCTTAGGGAGAATTAAATTAAAAAAGTATTTCAGTTTAGTCCATCGCTCGGACGGGAAAAAAATTATTTCTTATAAAATTTTAGCCAGTCAGGGTCTTTAGGCCTCTTTAGTGTAGAAACAAAAAAATCTGCATGTGCACAAGGCACGACATCGAGTACACACCCTCTTCTTCCAATATGGGAGACGAGCGGCAGGGAGCCCAAGACCTGACTCCCATCGGGGTTCGACACGAGTTAAATGCGCACATCGCGAATCAAGAGCGTCACATGAATGAGTTAAGGGACATGATCGCTCAACTCACGATTGTGAGAGCGGCTCCACCGGTCCCTCCTAACCCACCTCTACCCATTAATCCTCACCCCCCGAACCACCACCAGCCTCGTTATCCACATCGAATTGAGGACGACTACGATGACCTTGCACCACGTGGTCCGCCCTATTATAATCGAGCTCCACAAGAGTTCAACATCACGAAAGCCATCCGTATAGACGCCCCTACTTACGACGGATTGGGGCAGCCCCAAATATTTCTGAATTGGATCATGGATATTGAGTGCTACTTCGAGTGGCACAACTTAACCGATAGGCAAAAGGTCCAAGTCGCTAGGCTGAAATTACTAGACCGGGCCAAAGTATATTGGCTCAACAAGGAGAGATGCATGGGGGCACTTGATGGTACGCCACCAATTGGTTGGCAGGTTATGAAAGCTATGTTGTCGGATCAATACGTCCCCACGTATTACCGTACACAATTGTTTGATGACTTAGCCTCTCTTAAACAAGGGAGTCAGTCGGTGTCCGATTACATGTGTAAACTTAAGGACATGTTAGTACGCTGCGACGTTAAGGAGATGCCCGAAGTGACACTCTCGCGGTTTCGGAAGGGGTTGGATTCGGATATTCAGCGCAAGATTTTGCGTTATGGACATACGGACATCAAATCCACGTACAACGCAGCCTTGGACATTGAGAAAAATATTGCTCTCAAGTCTAAAGCAAAGTACTTCCAAAAGGGCAAGTCCACGTATAAGGACAAGGGCAAGTTTAAGGCTACCGACACAAGTTCAATAGTCGTCACCGCTTGGAATTCTAAAAATCCAACCGGAGAGCGAGTGCCAATTGGGAGGGTTAACAAGACGAATGCCACATGCTATTCTTGTGGAGTCCAAGGGCATTATGCAAGCGAATGCCCCACCAAGCCTAAGGCCTTAGCTTTAATAGAGAACCCAAACGACCCGGCTGAAATAATTTATGAGGCCGACGAGGAATCCGATGTTGAGGGAGTCCCGAGTGATTTGGAGGATGACCATAACCTCATGGTTATGCGGTATCTTGACGGCTCCCCGAACGCCTAACGATTGGAATAGGACGACCCTCTTTTCGACGATCTTTAAGAGCGGAGATAAGTTATGTAAGCTTATCATTGATAGTGGGAGTTGTATGAATGTCGTTTCGGAGAGCGCGGTTGCTAGGATGTCATTAGTTGCCGAACCCCACCCCCAACCTTCTCATGTTGCTTGGGTAAATAAGACTTCTCTTCCTATCACGAAGCGTTGCCAAGTTCCCCTTAACATCAAATCTTATTCCGAACAAGTATGGTGTGATGTCATCCCCATGGATGCATGTCACGTCCTTCTTGGACGGCCTTGGCTATATGACCACGACGTGACCCACTTCGGTAGGGCTAATACTTATGAGTTTAAGTTCAAAGGAAAAATTATTACCCTTAAACCAACTCCACCTAGGGATCCGACAATACCGTCCAAGGATACCATTGTACCTGTGGAGAAGAAAACCTTGAGCTTAATAGGAAGAAAAGAGTTCACCCGCGACCCATTTCTAGATGGAGGGATCTATGCGTTAGTGCTCATGAGAAGTAAGGGGGATGGTGATCATTTAGATGATATTCCGGAGGACTTAAAACACTTGTTGGATGAATATAAAGATGTGTATTCGGACGAGTTACCACCCACCTTACCGCCACTACGTGACATTCAACACGCCATAGATCTCGTCCCGGGTTCTTCACTCCCAAATCAGCCCCATTATCGGCTCCACCCGGCGGCTCACCAAGAGCTTCAAGCTCAAATATCAGACCTTTTAACTAAAGGTTTCATCCACCATAGTTTGAGTCCATGTGCCATTCCGGCCCTGTTAGCCCCAAAAAAAGACGACACTTGGAGAATGTGTGTCGATAGTAGAGCGATTAATAAGATCAATATTAAATATAGGTTCCCTATTCCCCGATTGGATGATCTTTTGGATATGCTTGCCGGAGCCACTATCTTTTGCAAGTTAGATCTTAGGAGTGGCTATCACCAAATTAGAATTCGGGAAGGGGACGAATGGAAGACGACATTCAAAACTAAGGATGGTTTATATGAGTGGCTTGTTATGCCATTTGGGCTTTCTAATGCCCCAAGCACATTCTCTCGGATGATGACTCAAATATTCCAACCCTTCATGGGCAAATTCGTGGTAGTGTATTTTGACGACATCTTGGTGTTTAGCTTGACGTTCGCCGCACATACAAATCATTTGAGGACCGTCTTGACTACTTAAAGGAATGAAAAATTATTTTTAAATTTGAGGAAATGTACGTTCCTTGTCCGTGAGGTCGAGTTCTTAGGATATATTGTCGGAGCGGACGACATTAGAGTCGACCCGAAGAAGGTGCAAGTTATTAGAGAGTGGCCGGAGCCCAAGTCCGTTCGTGACGTTCGAAGTTTCCATGGACTCGCTACTTTTTATCGGCGTTTTATTAAGAATTTTAGTAGCATCATGGCTCCTTTAACATAGTGCATGAAGAAGGGTGATTTCAAATGGACTAAATCCGCCACTCATGCCTTTCAAACGATCAAAACTCTGATGACGGAAGCACCCCTCCTACGCTTACCGAATTTCTCTAAGGTGTTTGAATTAGCATGCGATGCATCCAGAGTGGGGATTGGAGGAGTATTAAGTCAAGAGGGTCACCCCATTTGTTATTTTAGCGAGAAGTTGTCCGGGGCCAAATTAAACTACTCCAACTACGATAGGGAATTTTATGCGGTGGTCCGAAGTTTGCACTATTGGAGACACTACATCCTTTCCAAGGAATTTGTGCTTCTTTCGGATCATGAAGCCTTACGTTTTATTAATTCACAACATAAAATCAGCCCCCGAAACGCTAAGTGGGTGTCGTTCCTCCAAGAATACACGTTCACTCTTAAGCATCTCAAGGGGACCAACAACCGTGTGGCCGACGCCCTTAGCCGACTTTCGTTATTATTGTCCACCATGCAAGTTAAGGTGATTGGTTTTGAGCGTGTTAAGGACGACTTCGCGTCATGTCCGGATTTTAAGGATATCTACTTTGCCACCCAAGGGGAGTCTCCCTCCACTATTTCCGCATTCTACATCCGGGATGGTTACTTATTTAAGCACACGAAGTTGTGTATCCCACAAACTTCCCTCTGCCATCACATCGTTTGGGAGCTTCACGGCGGAGGCCTTGGTGGCCATTTTGGTCGGGATAAGAAGCTCGCTTTAGTAGAAGAGAAATATTTTTGGCCGGGTTTGAAATCGCTCGTTGGTAAAATTATTAGTAGTTGCCGTACGTGTCAACTAGCGAAAGGTAGTAAGACAAACGCCGGTCTCTACACCCCTCTACCCATCCCTTCTATCCCTTGGGAGGATGTGAGTATGGACTTTATTTTAGGCCTCCCGACCACATTCCGACGACATGACTCGATTTTGGTGGTTGTAGACCGATTCTAAAAAATGGCGTACTTTATTCCATGTAGCAAAACTAGTGACGCCTCGCACATGGCAAAAGTTTATTTTAAGGAAGTTCTCGGGCACCGAGGCGTTCCAAAAACTATCGTTAGCGATAGGGACGTTAAATTCACTAGCTATTTTTGGAAGACACTTTGGAAACTTATGGGCACCAAACTGTTATTTTCGTCCGCCTATCATCCGCAAACGGATGGCCAAACGGAGGTCGTAAATAGGAGCGTGGGCAATCTTTTACGATGTCTTGTTGGAGAGCACAAAGGCACTTGGGATCTCATTCTCCCTCATGCACAACTCGCTTATAATAATTCTAAGAATAGGTCCACCGGGTTGTCGCCAAATGAGATTGTGCACGGTTATAAGGCGCCCGTGCCACTTGATTTGATTCCCTTACCTCCCACTTATAAATCAAGTCACTTCGCACAGGAATTTGCCCAACACATTCAAAACTTACATAAACACATACGAGAAGTGTTAGCCACGCAATATGCGTCCGATCAGTCACACGCGAATTTGCACCGTCGAGTTGTCCATTATAATGTTGGTGATTTGGTCTTGGTTCGTCTCATTCCCGAGCGGATGCCTACGAGTACCATCAAAAAGTTGGCCAATCGGAGAGCCGACCCGTTTCGAGTTGCAAAAAAATTAGGAAACAATGCGTATCTTTTGGATATACCGTCCGATTGGGGTATATCCCCTATTTTTAATGTTTCCGATTTAACACCTTATACTTCTCCGCCGCTTGAAATATGCAACTCTCATTTTTCTTCTCCCTCTCGATCTTCTCTTGGGCTTGGGGGGGAAAGGTCTCATGAATCACCGCTTACTACGGATTCCGTTGGAGGTACGTCGGTTGATGATTTTCTTTTGGTCTTACCTTTTTCGCCTAATGCTTTTCCTAGTTTTCCCAAGACCTCTTTCTTACCAGACAGGATCCTTGCCGATGATGTTCTCACGCTCCCGCATGGTAGCTCTCGCCGCTATCTGGTCCACTGGCGTGATCGCCCCTCCTCCAATGATTCATGGGTTCCCGAAGATGAAGTGGCTCGCTTGGATGATACTCTCCTTCGCCGCTACAAAGACACCAACTCCTCAGTGATGAGTTCGTTTGAGACGGGGAGGATTGACGGAGCAGACCCTCTCCAACCCGCGGCCATTGATGTTGAAGTGCTAACGGATGACTCGCCACCACTACAAAGCAAAGATCTACGGCGAAATAAAGACATGGGAGCGCGGCGCCACACCTCCCACCGCTACAACCTTCGTTCGCATGACAACGCCGTCAAGTGACGTTGTTAATATAAAAACTACCGGGCTGCGGATAGCCATTTTTATGCTTGTTTTATTTAATTGGTGGCCTGCATTTAGCCACCAATAGCCTTTAAATTTCTGAATTTATAATTGTAAGACTTTTATTTAGAGTGGGGGCCATATATAGGGCATCCACTCCCTTGGTTTTGAGTAGAGAACAAGAAAACCTAAACTTAATTTCAGCTTTTTGGAGAACTTCTTCCCCTAGCCGCCGCCCCCCTCTTCTTCCTCCTCCTTGGAGATTTCGGCCAAGTGAAGGCTCCATCTCCTCCGGCGTTGGAACTTCGCGGTGTGACTCCGTTGAAGGCGGACGTGCAAAGCTTCTTCCGGTGTGACTCCGGCGGAACCGTGGTAGAACGATTCTCCACGGGCAACTATCTACGAGTTGGGGTAACGATTCCTCTTCTCCATCTTGTGTGTTTCCTCTATATCCGTGGCATATTTCTTGTGCGAAAGTTAGGTGTGAAATCTGAAATTTTATTCGCGGTATTTCCTTTTGATTTCGTGTTTGGTTCCTTACGTTTTCTTGCATTTCGAAGAAGGGTGGTGACCTTTGGTTTTCTTAGTCAGGGGAGATCAACCACTTTCCGAATCCTTTCTTTGGTGGATCTCCTCGGTACGACTTCACTCGACCGAACTGTGTGGGTTCATTTCGCCGAAAAGTATAGTGGCCTCTAGTCACTATTTGATCCTAAGAGGGTTCGCGATCCTTAAGTCGTTGTGTGGCGATAAACGTTCATATAATACGTGGCGGTGCTTGCGAGTAGTGTTCAAAGTTAGAACGTGGTTGGGTAGTTTAAATGCTTAAGACGTGCCTAACAACTCACCCCGGTAGCCTACATCATATATGCATAAAGTATAAGGTGGTGAGTTTTCGGTATTGGAGGGTCGATGCACCGACGCCAATACGTCGACTCGGCAAGTGTGGTTTAGCACTTCACCAAATAAAGTCCGGTGGGCCAGCCGGAAAGAGTACACAGGGGCTCCACTTAGTGCACCGACGTCGAGGCGTATGATAGGTCTGACTGGTAGTGCAATTACCGGTTTAGAGGTGGGCGAGGGCTAACCCACTGCTTACGTTTGCCACTATGGAGGTATCATGGGAGGAGAGGGTACCTTTGGTGGTCTCTTGCTTTGAGTCCCATGCCAAGAGAGAGTGGTTTTGTCATGACTAGGTCATGACAAAATCCCAGAAGCCCAAGAAGACCAAGTGGACTTAGGAATAAAGGTGATTGGGATGAATGTTCTGCAAATAGTAGATTCCTAAAACCTAGTTTAGGATGATCATTAGACTCAATGACCCCACCCTGATCTCACTAATCTATTGAAAGGCACTAAGGGGCCCATTGGAGTCAATCTAGGATGGCTAAGTAGACTTAGGATCACCTTGGGCCTAGATAGGACAAAGTGCCCTAGCTAAGGGCAAAGTGCCCTAATGAGCCAAACCAACCCTACCAAGGTCTTCCTTGACATAAGTGGAGTCAATGGGTCCCTAAAGACCCATTGTAGTCAACCATAGAGCTTGAGTTGACCTAAGTCAACCGTAACCCTAATTGGGTCAAACTGACCTACATAGGGTCAATTGACCTTCCCTTAACCAAGTGGACCCCACCCATGCCCTCCTAACCCTATAGTGAGGTTAATGGGTAACCAAGGACACATTGGGGTCAAACCTAGTGGCTAAGTTGACCCAAGTCAACTTAAATCCCAAAGTGGTCAAAGTGCCCTTAATAAGGGTCAAGTGACCTTCGAGGTGCCAAGTCAACCCTACCCATCCCTACCTAGACCCTAGGGGAGGACAATATGTCACCAAAGACTCATTGATGGTGACACAAAAGGATAATTTGACCAAAGTCAACCCAAGGCTAGGTCAAGTAAAACTTAGCTCAAAAGTGGCTGACTCAAGCTCAAGCCCCTAGCCACTTGGGCTAACCACTTCCTAATCATTTTATAATAGCCTAATGGGCTGCATTTAGCCTAAGGCCATGAATAAAATCATCCATGAAGGGCAGGTGAGAGAAAGCTCCAATTCCTCTTTAATGGAGGAGAGAGAAAATGACGTAAAGGCCATTCATGGCTTAGGGAGGCCAAGGGCCATTCATGGCTTAGGGAGGCCAAGGGCCACCATTATTGGCTAGATTCAACTCCTCTGGGGAAGAGGAGAAGTTTCCAGCCATTTCCCGACCACCACAGGGCAGGTTCAACCCCCCCCCTCCCCCGACCATTTGGCCGAGAGCTTCATCAATGGAAATTAATGGCCATTGATGCTTGACCACCCCCTCCCCCGTTTTACTGTATTAAAACCTTCACTGGACCACTAGGAGACGTTTACACATCTTACCTGAAGGATTCAGAGCAGTTCATTATGTTGTTGTAGAAACTAAGCGGCGCCATCATCGAAAATGGCATCCCGACGATCAACCCGCCTCCAGGACGCAAACAAGGTCCTCCCCTTCCTCTTCTCCTTTGGGTAGATTATAGAGATCATTTAGAATAAAAATCGGGCTCAATTGAGCCCGATCGAAGCTTGAATTTTCATGGTTTTCCTGTGAAAATGAGATTGCCTAGATTGCCGGAAAAGGGCCCTCCGGCGGCTATGCTGCCGCCTGGCGATAGCCACCACCTCGACGGAGGTGGTGGTGGCGGTGGCCGGCCAGGGAGGTGGCCGGGTGGCCGGAGACAGATGCTTGAAGTTAGCCCAGAAGGAATTGATCCTGGTCGTTGGTGCGTGAGGACGATGACGGGATGCCATCCAGATGTGCACCAAGATTCGTGTCGCCACTGTTTTAAATAATAGGATAATAATTATTTCATTTGATATTCTGTCACACATATTAAGTCATTTTGTAAATTAATTTAAAAATGCTTAAAGGCTAAATCAGAGAAAGTAGTCAACATATAAATTATAGCCCTAGGGGTCTACTTTAATTTAAATTGATTTGAGTCAATTTGGACAACTGGTTTGACCAGGGCACCCATTTTGGTGGGGTCTATACTTAGGGTTAGATAGAAATTAAAATGAGTGTCCCCACTTCATCCCTTGTCTTAATGACTTGAAATTTGGATGGGAGTCATACTAATCTATACTAAGGTTCTGCCCAAAAATGAGAATTTTTGGGGATAATTTTTCTATAGTTTTTGTAATTATTTAAATATCCTAGGGTAAATTAATTAGGGGACCTAATGATCTCGAAACCCTCCCAAATTATGGCGACTGGTCCTTTGGGTCATCAGGATGGTCCCTATAAATTTCCACCTCCTTTTGAGTTGATTTGAGTAGGATTTGAGCAAACCCTAGCCTTGCCCTAATAAGGGGTATTTAGGTCAAAACTGCACTTTGAAGTTTGAGTGGTCAAACCACCTCAACTGAGGCTGAGATTTGGTCCACTGGTTTGGCATGACGTATAACACCCCTATATGGCTTATGGGGTAGTTTGGGGAAGGATTGCAAGTTCAAACCCTATGTTAGGACTTTGGGGTTTTGAGAAGGGCATACAGTCAAATGCCCTTGTATGGACTTGAAATTTGGTAGGTAGGATACTATGGTAGCTAAAGTGCTCTGGTAAAAATCTGAGAGGATTTGGAGATGGATAGACCCCTCAAAACCCTAGCCCTAGTTTAGGGCACAACCTTTATACAGGCAAGATAGGCCACCAAAACTTAATGAAAAGCCATGAAACATGGGTAGTGTAGTCATAATATTATTATAAGTCTTGGATAATTTTATTGGGAATTTCAGATCAATAATTTTAGTATCACCCTTACAATACCAGTATTAGCCCTAATTAATTATATTTTTTTATGACCTTAATATCCATTAGATGATTATCAAACTAGGGCAGGTTGAGTGTCAGACCATTATGATCATACATGAATTTTATTGTAATTTTTAGATATAAATTTCCAGTACTTACTTCACAAGTATATAAATATGGGAATATGATAATTAATAGATTTAGAGCTCCCTTTTAATTGGAAAATTATGAAACTTGATCAGTAGTGATTCTAGGTCATTATACACATATGGGAATTTTATTACAATTTTTAAATGAATAATTCTTGTACTTTGTCCATTAACCTATTAACTTGGATTATTATGAAAAATTAAGTTAAAAATTCATTATTCCTTGATAAATTATGAAACTTGACCTGGAGTGTTTATATGTCTTTATGTTCATCCTTGAATTTTCTCAGAATTATTAGAAGTATATTGGCAGTACTTGTCTCTTTAAATTGGTTAATGTAGGTTATGTTCAAAAATTATGTTTAGGGGTTTAAGTCTTACTGAAAATTTGGAGACCTTGAATTTACTGATTAGTAGTTGTCTTATATTTATCATAATTTTGTGAAACACTTTGCATGCCTGAAAATAGTACTTTATGTTCAAACTAAGGAATTTGGATCACTTAGGAAATTAAATAAATTATCAAGTAAATTAGAGAAATTATAAACTTCTGGATTTAGGCTAATCATGTCATGATAGACCTCTAATAAATATTATAGGGAATTTGGATGATAATTTGTAGTACCTCCCATTGTAAGGCATTTGGATCTTTTAGGAAATTAAATAAATTATCAGGTAAATTAGAAAAATTATAAACTTCTGGATTTAGGCTAATCATGTCATGATAGACCTCTAATAAATATTATAGGGAATTTGGATGATAATTTGAAGTACCTCCCATTGTATACATCATATAGCTTAGGATGGTTTGCATTTAGTAAAACTACAGAAATCATAATATGGTGCAAAATGAACCCGGAGAGTTGGGATATTAGTGTATTGATTTGGTAAGTGAAATGAGTTCATCATCGGGAGTTGTGATGAGGAGTGAGAGGTTTGACTAGTGTTAAGAGGTGCTCGGGGTCGACGAAACATCGTCTTCCCCATGGAGAGAGAGAGAGAGTCAAAATACACTTGGGTTAGATCCAGTACAACCTTAAAGGGATTGGGAGTAGGGTAACAACAAATAATAATAAGTGCCTTGCGAAAGGGAGCTTTGGGCTTCAGCCCATCGTAGTTCCTAGTGCCCTTTGAGAGCCTTTAACGAGGTATGCCGGGGGCAGTCCTTGGCTAACATAAACTGTAGGAAAAACTAAATTGCAAGAGTAACTAGCATAAATAGGGATTCACTTTCACTCACCTCGATTTCTTGGGATGTTGGGTTGGGTCACACGGGCAGTAGGCTCGGTGGTTTGGTGATTGGCAGGTTGGCCCGACGAGCTTTGGCTCAGTTATTGGTTGTGATGGACGGGATAGTCCGGGGAGCCTTGGCTCGGTAGGTGATATATAAGGTTATATGTGCATAAGTATAAGGTGGTGGGTATTCGGTATTGGAGGGTCGATACACCGACGCCAATACGTCGACTCGGAAAGTGTGGTTTAACACTTCGCCATATAAAGTACGGTGCGCCAGTCGGCAAGAGTACGCAGGAGCTCCACTTAGTGCACCGACATCAAGGCGTACGATAGGTTTGACTAGTAGTGCAATTACCGGTATAGAGGTGGGAGAGGCCCAACCCACCTCTTCCATTTTCCACTACGGAGGTATCCTGGGAGGTTAGGCTCCAGAAAGGGGGAACTAAAGGTTTGTGTACACAGAGTCGAGTTGGTGAGTTGCACTTGCATGTTCACATCATGGCATAATTGCATGTCATTGCATAACCATTTTATATAACCCTGATACCTATTATATAAAGTGGTATGAGACGCTTTATATAACAGGCCCTGCAAAACGACCCCTTGGATTATAAGCTCGCGTGAGCATGCTTATAAGTTAAGGTTTATATTCTGTGGATATATACATACTTTATAGAAAATCGACACCCTATCGTATAAATTGGTATGAGACTTTTTATACGATAGGAGCCTTGTAGAAGATCCCTTAGCTTATGTGTTTTCATATAAGTTAAGGTTACTTATTTCTTGTTTAGTTTTTCTTATTTTTATTACTGCCTTATATACTCATAGAATCGCTAGATTAATTCCGCCGTCACTTACTTCTTGTTCATTCTCCACCTTCATTTCCTCTCCTTTCCTCCTCCCCGCTCAGTGCCTAGGAGTAATGGGGAAAGGGGCGGGGGATGATAGGACTTAGTCTTTTAGACTAACGGTTTTCGAACCACATCATTTTAGGGGACCGTGGAACCCAGCATGGAGGAGAAGCCCCAGAGCTCGGCATGCTTGGAGATGGGACAGTCTAGTATCAGAGTTCATACAGCTGGGACAGTGATTCCTGATCGTTATTACATGATTAGTTTTGCTTCCGCGCTGAGTGATATGTAGCGAGGACATTGATGTACGGGACATGAGCCCAAGTTTATGTACTTTTATTATATCTGTGGACACTCCCTTTGTGGAGAATATTTATTATACATGTGATTCTTGTGGACTTGTTGAGTTTCATTCTTACTCTTATAGTTTTGCTAAATTTTCTGCGATCGATTTGGCCGGCAGGATCGACGTTTTCTAGTGATGACCTTCCAGTCGTGAAGGTGTCACCGCAAGCGGCGGTTCTGGGCCTAAGACCCCGGTGGTTTAAAAAAGAAAAAAATGGGGTCTTATAGAGGGTGCATTCGTCAAAGCAAAGGACATCAACAAAAACTCAAAATGTCCATGCCGAGAACGAAAAGCGGTCCGTGGAACATCCGACTCATGGATTCTCAACTCATGGTAGCCCGAACGAATGTCAATCTTCGAAAACACTGTACTAACATGCAACTGATCAATTAAATCATCTATCTGTGGTAAGGGATATCGGTTCATGATAATTATCTTGTTCAATTCCCTATAATCGATGCACAACATCATAGATCCATCCTTCTTATTCACAAACAACACGGGAGCACCCCAAGGTGAAGAAGTTGTCCTAATAAATCCACACTATAACAACTCATCCAACTGGGTATGCAACTCTTCTAGGTCATACGGGGCTATACGATACGGTGTCTTAGCTATAGGACGAGTACCCGGCTCCAAGTATATAACAAACTCCACATCTCTCTCATGCGGAAGACCAGGAAGGCTATCTGGAAAGACAATAGGAAACTCACGCACCACAGGAACATCCTCGATGTGCGGAAAACTACCAACGGTTTCCAAAACAGAAACCAAACAAGTAAAACATCCGGTATTCAAAAGTTTTTGAGCACGTACCATAGAAATCCATAAACACTCCTGAGGTTGTCGTTGTCCATCATGAAGTCCAAATGCTTAGCCTTGCATTGGATAACTGCATCATATCTGGACAACCAGTCCATGCCCAAGATCACATCAAAGTCCTCTAGGTCTAACACCTTCAAATCAGCAAAAGCTAGGAAATCTCCTAAAAGGATCGGATAATTCCGGATACCTCGGTCCGACACCACCGAATCATCGGAAGGAAACTTAACGTGAAACGAGTCGCCAATTATATCAAGAGCCAGACGGTGATGTTCTACAAAAGTCCGAGCCACGAATGAGTGGGTAGTACTAGAATCGAAAAGATTGCATGCATGGAGGTTCTTTACCTTAAACTTCCCTATAAAATCACATACGTAACTAAACAAACATCAAAGCTACAACTACGAGCTAAAAGCTAGAACTAGATTTTAATATAACCTGAAATCACTTGGGTGGACGTCTGCGCTTCCTCCATGGTCACCACATTTAGCTTGCCCTTCCCTTTGTCCAATCGCTATAGCGCTGGCAAAGCTTGAAGAGGAACTGGCTGCAGCGTGGACTGAGATTATAGGCACTTTGACTTGAAATGTCCTTTCTATCCACACTAGAAGAAGACCCTATCCTTACTCCAGCAATGGGAAACATTGTGTCATTTCCCCTTACACGAAGCGCAAATAAGATCTCCTTTTGGAGCATCCTGAATGGCATGCACTTGCTCCTGCTTCTGAACTCCCAATCTCTTGAAACATCTATCGAACGGATGGCCAGGTCGGCCACGGAAATAGCACACCTCCTTGCTTCTTTTCCTTGAAGCAGAACAAGATTCCTGAGAGTTCTTACCACCTTAAAACTTCCTCTTATCTTTTCTCATCTGCATGAATCCGTTCTTGGCATTATCAATAGCTTCAACCTTAAGAGCAACTTCAACTGCCTCCGCATAACTCTCAGATCCATAGGCACTAGCCAACTGCTGGATGTCATTCCTAAGACTACCCGGAAAGCGCTTAACTCTGTTAGCTTTAGAAGATACCAAATCAGGGGCAAACCGGCTCAACTTGTTAAACTCTATTTCATACTCACTAACTGTGAGTTTCCTTTGATTCAGGTGCAGAAAATTATTCATCAAGCGGTCTTACTCGACCGGCAGCAAAAACTTCCTTAACAACAACTCCTTGAAGAACTCCTACAAACATCTGTCCTTAAGGTTCTTCTTCTCTCTCAACCCCCAGCTCTTTGTGAGGCCCTTAAGCTGGTACGCAGCGACCATCACTCTCTGGTCTGCAGAAATTCAGGAGTATGAGAACAATCGTCCAATGCCATGAAATCGGCTCTACCATCATAGGTTGGAGGTCCTAGTCGCTTAAAATGCAAGATAAAGTTCATCTCTAGTGGCAGTAGAACTGGAGGCACCAAAGAAGCCAGAGGAATGGGAACAGTTTGACCCACATCAGTGTCCTGCACCCTCGGTTGCTGTCTAGAAACGACAGTCAACAACGCCTGGATCTACGACTGCATCTCCACCATTTGCCTAGATAGAGCCTCATTGCTCTGCCACAGTCCCTCGATCACTACCTCACTCTGTGCACCTGATGACTCGCCCTTAGACTAGGGAGTCTCTCTCGTCGCAATGCGCATAGGCGGCATCCTAAAAATATAATGAACAACCAATCAAAACTCATCTTAACCGCTAGAACTACACAACTTAGTTAAGACCATACATATATAGATACTTACTCAAGCTACTAACTTGCCCTGGGATTTTCATAATTATGTCATGCTTAAACTTAGGATGATATACCATCATCCTATTAACTCATGTGCATAGAACATGAATGCATGGATTTCCATTCTTTTTGTTTTAAATCAACGTGTGTACGAAAGTCATCATGTAGATCTTTAGCTTGGCATGTGTACTAAGCTATGTTACGTCATGTATGTTGTGCTATGCAATCTGTAATACCCCGGTTTTCCAGAACTTGGATCTCTGGAAGCTATCGCGCGGCGGTAGTAGCTATCACCCAGTGGTAGCCCTGTTTCGTCGGGTATAGAAAGCTCGATGAAAGCCGTTCTTCGAGTGCTTAGAGGTCTATCGCTCGACGGTAGTTAACTACCGCGTGGCGGTAACTGCAGGGTTGGCATTAAGAGCGTTGAGTGCTAGCGCGCGACGTTAGCTATCTACCGCGCCGCGATAACTTGGCATTGAGTGTGTTGAGAGGCTGGCATTGAGTAGATGCGTTGAGTGAGCTACCGCACAGCGTTAGTTCTACCATCGTCGTTAACGCGACATTATTTTTCTGACCGAGCGCTTAGGAAAATACCACTTGGCGGTAGGTAGTTACCGCCCGGCGGTAGCCGACAGAACCTGTTCCGTCATTTGGCTTTTAGTCATCCAATTTCATTTAGCTTTTGATCCTAAGGCCCAAGAATCTCCCTCTAGAGTTCTTTTATAGTGCTGAATGGTTGTTTCCCCTCATTTTATCATTTGAGAAGTGGGAGTTTGGGTTTTTGAGAAGGAGAGTGGAGGAGTAAGAAGAGAGCTTTCTTCCGCCATTGACTTAGCTTCGGAGCCCCGATCATTGAACTGAGTCTAGATCCATGGAGAGGACTTGGAGGTACTCGTTTTCATCCATACAAGGCAAGGTTTTCATGGCTAGGAAGAGGAGTCGTAAGGTAATGACACTTCTCCTCTCGATCTTTAGGATGCGTGCATGGCATCCATGTTGTTTTTGCTTTCTTTCGAGCATTTAGGCACCAGATCTCTCAAGTGAGATGGATTCGGTTCGCCATGGTTCAAGAGGAGCCACCGGGTCGATTGAGTCCATCCCCAGCATGATATTGCACTAGAAATCTGCTCCGCTAGTGGATTAGGCATTGTGGGTAAAGCCACAGTCGCGATAGTTAGTCTGACTTGATGATGTTGCATAGCGAGGCATAAGGATTTTGTTAGAAATCCATTAGCGACAAAATGTCGTTTGTGATGTTGTTTTCCCCCTCTTTCATGTGAGTACGTGTAACTAGAACCAGACCGGGTAGAAATTAGAGTACAAGCCGGGACGCGGGGACGGTACTGTATGAATGGTGGATTAGGGTGGGAAAGGCTTGGGATTATGATGTGCTAAGGCACGGTTTGTCTCTATTGTCAGCTGGTTAGCCCGAGACTATTGAAGCCAGAGATCTGACTTCTCCTAGAGTTCAGATCTAAGGTTATAGCTCACACTTACTCTTCCCGAATTCCTCCCTGTACGAGAGTCTCAAATACTAAAAATAGACCGTGGGCTTCAGATCGGAGGTCCCACCTCTTACCTAGAAGAACTAAAGATTCTTCCCCTCCCTAGCCAGTGCTGAGCTAGGTTCCTTAGTGGAAGAAGAAGAAGGGTCAACAACCTTCTTCCAGGCACCTTACTGGTCTATTTATAGGCCTATGAGTTTGATCTTCCAATAAATAAACTAAACCGTCCTGAAATTACCAAAATACCCTGTGTTGGGTCTGCCAATAGCCAAACTCGCTGTTTTGAAAGGCTATATGCAGACCACCAAGGGCAAAAGTGTAAAATCACCTGGGTTAAAAAGGTAAAAAACCGTCTTCCTACTGGACCAGCACTCGACCGACCGTCGAACCGGCGCTAGTCCCATCGCCGAACCGGCGCTCGACGAGAGCAACATCTCGCGGGCGAGAGCTCCTCCCTCTCCTGCCTCATCCCTCCTCACGAACAACCCATCTCGCCGGTTCCTTCTCGCCTCGTGAGTGGACTTCTCCCTGGGCCCCTCTCGCCTAGCAAACCGGCTCTCGCCTCGCAAGGCCGGTTCGCTAAGCGATCTGGGAAGGATCATCATTCTTCATACTCAGATGGGTAGATGGCTGAGGTGAGTCAGAGTCTTGGTGGTGGATGACGGTATTATCCAACAGCTTTATCGGTTGGTGAGGAGGAGCGAGATCTCCCTGGTATAGCATGAAGCAAGTAAATGAGATAAGTAAAAAAAAATAACATGGGCAAAAGCAAAAAAAGTCACCTCTATCTCTCTCGGAGACGCGGGAGGAGGGGTATGGATTTCCAAAGAGGCAGGATTGGTCTCCTCGGCCGAGAAGGAGGGGCCAGTGGTCTTTAATTTCTTCAGGCGGGACGACGACGCTAGCGGAGCAGGGGTATGAACCAAAGCTGGGACCAGAGCATCCATGTTGGCCTTGTTTTGTTTGCACACCATCGTGAGGCGTTCGCGGAAACTCTGTCTATGAGACATGACTGCGACGGAATGGAGGAAATAAGAGGTGAGAGAGGGGGGCACTCTCTATACAGGGTAGGTACCATATATTTATAGGCTCCAATAGAGGTCCCCGCAAAAGATTCTCTCATAAATGCACTTTAATAACGCGAGCCTTAGTTAGACTTTCTTTCAGAGATTGGGGCAACCTCGAAAAGAGTAGGGATTGTGTAAAACCTCGGGCTCGCGGGAGCAGACGGCTCTAGGAAAAGAGGGGAGAAGGCGAGACGGACCTGTGGAGAGGGCCACTCACTAGGCGAGAGGGCCCAAGGAGAAGGCCACTCGCGAGGCGAGAGATGATTAGCTAATGAAAGGGTTGGGTTTCAATGAGAGGAATTCTATAAAAGGATTAAGAGTAAGGGCAAGGCTCCAATGAAGCCTATAATTTCTTTTGAGAAAGTATTGTTTCCATCCAACAAGTTTGACCAAGAGAGCTTGTCTGGTCACTTGATGTATGATAGATCCAATAGCATAAGAAAAATACCCACATCTATAGTGGAGGAATTAGGGTTGGGCTTGAGTTCCTTAATGGCCCCATATGAGTAAATTAAGATGGCCCATCTTGGACCATTTGTGTTTGGTGCCTCAGCCCCCTCACTCATGAAGAAGGAAACTTCTTATTCCAAGTCCCTTCCAGCAAATTATATGGATGTTTTCAAGCCTATAGATTACTCTTACAGGGTAATATTGGATGCTATCAACTCATGCTCATCCTACAAACTTAGACTTGCTGATATCAATCAGAGAATGATTGCTAAGACAAGCTATAAACAGACAAAATGCTAATGGATTGTTTACAGGAACTTGAATAATGATGTTGTCATCTTTAATGAACAAATAGGTGAAGCTTACACTTATAAATCTGTTCAGAAAAGATGATACAATATTCATGAGTGTTGGTGTTGTGGTAAAGTGGGACACTTTGCCATAGACTTTTGACATAACCCCAATATGACAAATGCAAAGAGAGGAATTCCTGCAATGCAAAATTTTAAAAGAACCTCATCTTATACTACTAGCAAGTACCTAGGACCCAAGATAAATTAGGTACCTAAGGATAAGTGAATTATATTTTACAGGTTAGTTCAAGTACCCTTTTAAATCATATATGGTACTTGGACAGTGGTTGTTCAAGATGCGTGACAGGAATAAGGAACTTATTAAAGGACTATTCTCCTATAAAGAATGGACCAAAGGTCATCTTTGGTGGCCCTGATAGGAGTATCACAAAAGGCTATTATATGATTACCAATGGAATAGTTTCAATAACAAGGATAGCTTATGTGGAAGGGTTGCAACACAACCTTATAAGCATAAGTTAACTATGTAACTTGGGCTATGTTTTTGAATTCCACAATGACAAGTGCTTGATCAAAAAGTCAGGTGACTTAGAGGTCATCCTCTCAAGCACTAGGAGTGGGAATATATATTGCTTAGAATTTATTTGCAATAGTTCTTTAACTCTAGTGTGTCTTGTAGTTAATGAGAAGGAGTCTCTTTTTCGTCAATGAAAAAAGAGACTATCCCACATTAGCTGTAAGAGAATGAACAAACTATTTTCTCAAAATCTAATTAGAAATAGTCCAAATATAAAATGTGTTAAAAGTGGTCTTTATCATGCATGCAAAATGGGCAAGCAAACTAGGGCCACCTTTAAGACTATTGGCTCCAAAGATACTAAAAGATGACTTTATATGTTACATATAGACTTATTTGGTCCATTTCGTATTCAGAACCTAGGTGAGAAATTGTATACCCTAGTTATTGTTGATGATTGCTCAAGATATACCTGGGTATTCTTCCTTAAGAAGAACCTTGGATATCTTTACGAATTATATCAAGTCAATTCAGATTGAGTTGTAATGTACTGTGGTCAAAACAAGAACTGACCATGGTATAAGGTTTCAATAAGTGGCCATGACAAAGTTCTATCATAAATTTTGTATCACCGAAGATTTTTACTCTCCCAGAACACCCCACCAAAATAGAGTTGCTAAGAGAATAAATAGGACCTTGATAGAGGCTGACAAAATACTTCTTATTGACTCCTTACTCTAAGAATATTTTTGGGCTAAGGCTATCAATAATGCATGTTCTGTTCTGAATAAAGCCTCCAATAACAAGGCCGAAGGGAAAACCCCTTATGAAATTCTGAAGGCAAACAACCTATAATTTTATATTATAGAATCTTTGGTTCCAAATTCTACTTTTTAAATAATGGAAAAGCTCAACTTATTAAGTTTGTTGAAAAATGCAATGTAGGTGTTCTTGTTGGGTATAACTCACATAGTGAATCCTATAGAATATTCAACAAGAAGACACATGTAGTTGAAAAATCTATGCATGTTGTCTTTGATGAGACTAGCCTCCTTTATAAGGGCTTGTCTAACACTCCTATCCTTGTAGGTAATGATCAAAAAATGCAAGAGCTGTCTATTCAAGACATACCCAGCTCAAGTAGAGTTACTTTAGAAATTGAAGCACTCAATAAGGAAGCAAATCCAACTGAAGGTGATCAGATTATTGAAGAAGTAGATGTTATACAAGAAATACAACAAGCAGCTGATAGATTGCCTGATATAACCAGGCTTCTAAGAGATCACCCAAGAAATCTCATTATTGAGAATGAAAATCAAGGTATGACCATAAGAAGAAGGATTCCTAATGAGGCCTTATTCTCGAGCTTCATATATCAGCTTGAGCCCAAGATGTTTGAAGAAGCAAACAAAGACACCTTCTAGATCAGTGTCATGCAAGAGGAATTACAATAATTCAAGAGATGCAAGGTATAGAATTTGGTGCCAAAACCATAAGGAAACAACATCAGTGACACCAAGTGGATTTACAGGAACAAGCTAGATGAGAGTGGTGTAATCATCAAGAATAAGGAAGGGCTGTTAGCCAAATGTTATAAGCAGGAAGAAGGAATAGACTTTAACCAAACCTTTGCCCCAGTTGCATGGTTAGAGTCCATCAGGATGTTCCTTGCCTATGCTGCACATAAGGGATTCAAAGTCTACCAGATGGATGTCAAGCAAGTATTCTTAAATGGTAACATTAAGGAATGGGTATATGTAGACCAACCCTCAGGTTATGTACCTCCAACCCTTATTAATCATGTTTATAAACTAAAGAAAGCTTTATATGTTTTAAAGCAAGCCCCAAGGGCTTGGTATGAAATCCTATCTACCTTTCTCATCAAGAACATGTTCTTGAGGGGAAAGATAGACAATACATTATTTCTCAGGAAAACAAAGGGCAGATGTCTCCTAGTCCAAATTTATGCAGATGACAAAATATTTGGGTCAACTGATGACAATCATTGCAAAAGGTTTGCTAACATTATGCAGGGGAGAGTTTAAGTTAAGCAATATGGGAGAGCTCGAGTACTTTTTAGGCCTCCAAGTGAAACAGCCTGATGAAGGGATTTTTATCTCTCAAACTAAGTGCACTATGAAGCTTATTAAGATTTTTAAGATGGAATCAACCACCACCATGAAAACTCCCACGGGGTCCAACACTTCCATGTATAAGGATGAGAAGGGAAAGCCCTTTGATGTATCCATATACAAACATATCATTGGATCCTTATTATATCTGACTGCTAGTAAACCAGATATCATGTATGAAAATGTGTTTATGCTAGGTATCAAGCATGCCCTAAGGAATCTCACTTCTTAGCTGCAAAGATGATTTTTATATACCTTAAGGGCAGCCAACATCTTGGCCTTTGGTACCCCATAAATAATGATATTGAACTAATTGGCTATCTAGATGTAGATTTTGCAGGTTGCAAGGAAGATAAGAAGAGTAAAAGTGGTACTTATCAATTCCTAAGAAGGAGACTGATCTCATGGAGCAGTAAGAAGCTGACTAGTATGGCATTATCTACTGCTGAGTCTGAATACAACTTTACAGGGAGCTGCTATGCATAACTCTTGTGGATACAACATCAATTAGATGATTACAACCTAAAGGAAAGTCACACTCCTTTATTTTATTACTCATACAGTGCATTTTCCATTACTAAGAATCTCATCTCTCATAGAAGGACTAAGCATATAAAAATTAGATATCATTTTATTTGAGAACATGTAGAGAGTGAAGATATTTGTCTTGAATTTGTCCCCACTGACAATAAACTAAGCCATTGGAAAAGGCAAAGTTCAATCACTTTAAAATTTAGTTAGTAATGCTTAATGTAGAATAATTCATTTACATTCCAATTATTATTTCATCATGTGCTATTCTAGTTGTAGAATAATTTTCTCTACATTTCAGATGTCATCTCATCATAGTTTACTATCATGTAAAAAATTAGTTATGATGTTAGAACAACATTAATTAGTCATCATAACTATCTTAAATGTGCAGTAACATTGTTAGGATATATAGCTGCTAGAAAATACTTAGTGGCATGTTTGGTGAACAACCTTAATTAAAAAAAATCATGAGTCAAAATGAACCATTTTAAATATAGTTGTCTATCAAATTTGTTTGACATTAGTGCAGTGTTAGACAGTAAGGTTATCTAAATCAGCTGAGAAAGTTTTAGCTGAACTGCTGGGACCGTTGAGATAGTCTCAATGGTATATATATATATATATATATATATATATATATATGTATATATATATATATATATTACCCTGTCTTAGCGGATTATTAATTTTTCTCAGTGCAACCGCTGAGACGGTCTGTTTAATTGAAATCAATTAATTTTAGTTGTCAAAATCAGTCAAAATAATCTTCTAGGTTGGCCCCACATTTCCAAAATCGTATATATATAATGCTAAAGCCAATTGAAAGTCATTAAGACCTAAATCCCTTTGAGTCATCGAGCCGACACTTTCTTTCCACCGTCTCAACATCAAGTTTTTCAGTCGGAATAGAGCCAAAATATATCAATGATTTGCAGGAAGGATATGAGATAATTATGAATGGCTTCCTTCATAGTTCAAAAGAGATTAAAGAAGTTATTAGGATGCTTGATGCCCTAGGGTTAGAATATCTTCTCTCTGAACCATCTCATATTCTTAAGACAGAAGTTCTGGAGTTTTATACAAATGTAAAGCCCTCTCCCTCCAAAACTTCACTGAAATACATTGTTGGAGGTACAAGGATTAAGATTACTCTAAAGAGGTTAGCCAAAGCCCTTTAATTTCCTTCATCTAATAGTGATGAAGAGGATTATATTTTTAACAAGGACAGAGACCATACCTTAGAATGGTATGAGTATAGTGATGCCAAGATAAGATCACTAAGGAGAAAGAACTTCAACCAAAGTGGAAAGATGCTAGCTAATATTGTAGAAAAAGAAATATTTTGTAAACCTGGATCTCATGACACAATCTCCAAGCCAATGTTTGAGTTAATCATAAGGATTATTCTGCAAAAGAAGACTTACTGGGCAAATGTCATATTCCATAGAAGTATTTACTGTCTGCATGCTCCTAAATTGGGAAGAATAATATCTTTTTATCTCATAAATGCCTATCTATACGCATTTAATAAGAGGCAAGGTGCCAGGATTCACTACCTGAAGAGGATGCATATAAAAACCATAGAAAGGTTTACCAGGGTTCTTACAATGAGTCAATCTACTGAGATCAAAGAGAAGTTAAAGGATGTAATGCCCCTTATTTTTCGATGTCTATTTTAAATTTCAATAGTGACGTAATAGTGATGTTTGGGTGTTTCGTAGATGCATTATTAGCGGGCGCTATTGTTGGAGCATGATTTTGCTCATTGGAAATCCGAGATTTTGACTCGGTGGATTTTAGTAGGTTGATCTTTGTTGTAACTTTGGGGAATATTAACCCATGCTTTGTTTGTCGAATCTTAATTTCGACTTTGCCGTTAGTTTTGTAGAATTGATATTTAGCTTTGGTGTGAATTTCGTGGAAATCCGAGGTGATTTGGGTTTTTTGTCGTTTGGACGTTTAGCTAATATTAATAATAATATAATATTGTATATATATACAAGCTTGTACATTATAGCAAAAACCTATTCATCGTCTCTCCCAAGCTGTCGGACTGAATCGTGGGAAAGAGAAATTTACGGACATCGCGAAGCATTCGACTGTCGATTGTAGGAGTTCCGGTGGTAGGAATCATCGTCGGAGGGTAGATTTGGAAATGTCTCGCCGAGATCTATGCGTTCACGTTAAGTTTTCCCTCTTTCGTGGATTTTTTGTATTAGGGTTTTGAAATTGACCCATGTTTGCCCCGAAAAGTTTTAGGAATAGTTGCCAAGGAGTTCTTTTGGCCGATCCGTATTACAGAGCGCTTGTAAGACCGGATTTCAGAAGGTTTGAGGCAAGTGGTGAATATTCCCCTTGCTAAGTTCCTTGCATTTATTTATTTCCTCTTGTTTTTCTATCTTAGAAGATAAGAGTAGCGTAGGGTTCGGCTAGGTCGAAGTCTGCGCGGTAGTATAGAAGGTCGTATGACTCGAATTTATCGAGTATGGGTGAGTAATACAAATTGAATTTCGCCAAGTATGGGATTTGGACCAAGTAAAATTCATCGAATGGATGTGGCATTGAGTTCATTGAGTGAAATCAGTTGGCGTCAAGTGAAATCTAATTCGTCAAGTTTTCTCGACGAATTCGTCGAGTGTGGTCTAAACGTTGAAAGCATTGTGTGATCCGGTGACTAAGACTTTTTCATTGAGTATGATTCGTCGAGTGGTTTGGCGTCGAGTGAAATCGGTTGGCGTTGAGTGAATTCTAATTCGTACAATATTATCGACGAATTCGTCGAGTGTGGTCTAGGCGTCGATAGTGTCGGGTGAGCCGATGACCATGTTTTTTCGCCTAGTATCGAAGTAAGATCAACCCGATTCGTCGAGTATCGCTAGGTTTAGTTCTATTATGCCAAGTAGAATTCGTCGAGTGTCCCCTATATTTGTCGAGTATATTCGACGAATCGGGGTGTACATAGGATCCTTTCTCTCCGAATGAAGTCAATTTGTCGAGTATTGACTTTAGGGTGAATTCTCGGGATTTTCCTTCCTCTTTGTCGTTGAGAAATCTTGATGTTAGGCTTGGGTTTCATTAGTGTTCTTGATGTATGGTTGTGGATGGTTGGCAATGGATAAAGGACCACCAACTTGATGCCGGTTCATGAATCATTACACATGGTGGTTTGTATTTTCTTATGGACTATTGGGTTATGTTGGACAATATGGCCACCATCACAGTGCCTTTTTAAGATGTTTGGACTGTAGGGTTGTGTTGGATAATGTGGCCACCACCAGAGTGCTTTGTTGAGATATTTGGGTTTGATAGTTCGTGTTAGATAATGGGGCCACCGACTTAGAGCCGTTTTTACCCAGTGTAAATGATTCACTTATTTAGAGATGTTCAGTCTCTATCCTCTTATTATATCAACATATGTTATTATGCTTACTCTTGCAGATCTTATCAAAGTATGGCTTCATTTTGCACTTGGTGCAGCTTATCTTATTACACTGTTTGAGAATTCTTCTTTTCTTATTATATTATGACTTTATTTGTTGCAGTTTTACAACTACTTTTGTATTTGAGTTGGTAACCATTTTGTCTCCTTTTGATTATTGCTACTATTGACCTTTGATCGCCACTTGTATATTTTTGATAAGGTATTATTTTCTTTTGAATGCCTCAGGTTCGGAGCAGTAGCCATTCAAGTAGTTATAGTTGGTGGTTGTTGCTGTTCTACAGTTGTTGTAGTGATTCACTCCTCACTATTGTGAGGTAGTTTTGTTGTTTTATTTCTTTATTTCAGAAATGCAAGATTTTTGGTGGGTTCGTGTCAGGTTGTTGGCGCACACTAGAGTTTATTGTAGGATGTTGATTTACTTGCTAGCTGTATTGCCATTTTCTAGATAGTGTAATGGATTAACTTGCTCTCTGGGAAGGATTTATGTTAGGATTGCATGTTAGTTATTTTCAAGTTATAAAAGTATTATTATGCTTATCTCATACTCATGACATATTTTTAAAACAAATGACACTATATTTTAATGAACGTAAAAGAACTTTTAATACTTATATTAAATATAGAAGTATGCATATCATGAGTCGTCCTTTTGGATGTTTCTGTTTATGTAGGATAATAATTGAATTAAGTAAAGTATTTTCCGCACCATATGTTTTTATTTTTATCTGTGGACTAGTTGATTCACTGAGCCGAGGGATACAACCATCAAAACCTAACTAAAAATACATTTTCTTCATGATAAACTCGAGAATTATTTGAAAAGTGTTAGGAGTAGGTTCTTTCCTGAGCATTTATAGTTATCCCTTGCACGACATGGCATCACAACATGTATTTTCTCTTACTCTGATATATTGTCTTATGCTGAGAAAATACGGGTTGTGAATGTTGGTATCAGAGGTGTATTTTTAGTGGGCTTGTTCCATTTCATACACATACCGATGTGTCATCAGTATGTCTTGGCCGAAGTATGAACACTACACTCATAAGCATGATAAGAAGTATATGAGACATATTATGTAGTATGGGATGTATAATATGTGTTTGTATATGGATCCTCGTAGGAAACAACATGTGATTGTTATGTAGTATGGGATGCATAATAATAATCACATGAATTCCCATTAGATTTTGCTTTCGTTACATGCGATATTATATAGTATGGGATGCATAATTTTTCCTGTGTATGCTACTCAAAACATGCATTAATGACTTTATTAGAATGCATAACACAACATGCATGACATAACATAGCATTAGCACGCGTGCTAAGATAAGATCTAAATGATGACAAACATACACACATGGATTTAAACAAAAAAGAATAAGAATTCATGCATTCATAATTTATGGACATGAGTAAATAGGATGACGAAATATCATCCTAAGTTTAAGCATAACATCACTTATGAAAATCCTAGAGCAAGTTAGCAGCAAGAGCAAGTATCCATACATGTATGGTCTGAACAAAGTTGGGTAGTTCTAGCGTTAAGAGAGGTTTTGATTAGTTGTTCATTACATTATTAGGATGCCACCTAAGCGTGTTGCGACGAGGTCGACTCCCCATTCTAAGGGCGAGTCATCAGGTGCGCAAAGTGAGGCTGTGATTGAAGTCCTGCGATAGAGTAATGAGGCTCTATCAAGTCAGATGGTTGAGATGCAATCAAAAATTCAGGCATTTTTGACTGTCATTTTGGGACAGCAACCTAGAGTATAAGACCCTGCAGTGGGTCAAGCCATTTCTATTCCTCTAGCTCCTTTGGTGCCTCCAGTTTTCCTGCCACCAGAGATAAATTTCATTTCGCATTTTCAGCGATTAGAATCTCCTACCTATGATGGTAGAGCCAATTTCATGGCATTGGATGGATGTATTATTGCTATTGAGGAGATGTTTTTGTATTCAGGAATTTCTGTTGACCAAAGAGCGATGGTTGCCGCTTACCAGCTAAAGGGCCTTGCGAAGGGCTGGTGGTTAAGGGAAAAATAGAACCTTATAGATGGATGTTCGTGGGAATCTTTTAAGGAGTCATTGCTGAGGAATTTATACCATCAGTCGAGCAAGATCGTTTGATGAACAACTTTCTGCATCTGAAGCAAAGACAACTCTTAGTCAGTGAGTACGAGATAGATTTCTGCAAGTTGAGCAGGTTTGCCCCGGATTTGCGAGCCTCTGAAGCGAATAGAGTAAAGCTCTTTCTGGGTGCTCTTAGGAGTGACATTTGGCAATTGTCTAGTGCGTATGGATCTGAGAATTATGTTGAGGAAGTAGAAGCTGCACTGAAATTTGAAGCAATCGTTAATGCAAAGAATCGAGGTATGTAAATGAGAAAGGAAAGATAATGTTTTGTGATGGTAAGAGCACTCAGGATTTTGGGCCTACTTCGAAGAAAGGAAGCAAGGGAGTATGAAGTTTTTGTGGTCGGCCATACCATCCATTCGAAAAGTGTTTCAAGAGGTTGGGAGCTCAAAAGCAGTAACAAGTGCTTGTAATTCATAGCATACCCAAAGGAGATCTGGTTTGTTCCTTGTTCAAGCAGAAGGTATATGACATTGCCCGTTATTGGAGTAAGGATATGGTTTGCTTCCAGTGTGGATAAAAAGGGCATTTGAAGTCTAGATGTCCGTGGTCTCAGCACCCACTGCAGCCAGTTCCACTTAAAGCCTTGCCTCCACCGCAATTGGATAAAGGGAAGGGCAAGCTGAATGTGATGACATTGGAAGAAGCACAGACGTCCACCCAAGTGATCTCAGGTTAGATTCTAATTTAGTTCATAGCTCGTAGATTTGGTTTCGATGTTGTTTGGCTAGTTATATATATGATTTTATTGGGAAGTTTAAAGTAAAGCAACGTTGGGAATATGTTTTTTTTTGATTCTGGCGCTACCCACTCTTTCAGGGCTAGTACTTTCGTAGAACGTCATCGCCTGACTATCGATCAGGTTGGTGATTCGTTTTGCGTTAAGTTTCCCTCAAGTGACTCGGTGGTGTTAGACCAGGGTATCTAGAGTTTTCCTATTGTTTTAGGCGATTTTCTAGCTTTTGTCGATCAAGGTTTTAGACCTGGAGGACTTTGATGTGATTCTAGGCATGGACTAGTTTTCTAGATATGATGTTATTATCCAATACAAGGGTAAGCGTTTAGACTTCAAGATGCACAACGACCAGCCCACGAGTGTGTATGGTTTTCCGTTCCAGGATTCCCCGATTATTTTTGCGGTATGTGCTCAGAAGCTTTTAGATTCCGGTTGTTGTGCTTATTTGGTTTCTGTTTTGGGAACCGCTGGTAGTTTGCTGCATGTCGAGAATATTCCTATGGTGTGTAAGTTTCCTCATATTTTCCCAGTTAATCTTCCTGGTCTTCCGCTTGAGAGAGACGTGGAGTTTTTTTTATAGATCTTAATCCGGGTACTTGCCCTATTGCTAAGGCACCGTACTGTATAGTCCCGCATGAACTGGAAGAGTTGCGTACCTAGCTGGATGAGTTGTTGTAGTGTGGATTCATTATGCCAAGTTCTTCGCCTTGGGGTTCCCCCATCTTGTTTGTTAAGAAGAAGGATGGATCTATAAGGCTGTGCATTGACTATTGGGAATTGAATAAGGTAACTATCAAGAACATGTATCCCTTTCCGCAAATAGATGATTTGTTTGATTAATTGTGTGGTAGTACGGTGTTTTCGAAGATTGTCCTTCATTCAAGATACCATCAGTTGAGAATCTGTGTGACGGATGTTCCACGGACCCCTTTTCATTCTCGGCATGGACATTTTGAGTTCTTGGTAATGTCTGTTAGATTGATGAATGAACCCTCTACCTTCATGGACATGATGAACAGAGTGTTTAAGGATTTCTTGGATCAGTTCGTGGTTATTTTTTTTGACGAAGTTTTGGTTTATTCCTGTAATGCGGAGGAGCATGCTCAGCATTTGAGCCAAGTTATGTCTACCTTAAGATAGCTTAAGCTATATGCAAAATTGAGTAAGTGCGAGTTTTGGCCTCCCTAGGCATCCTTTCTTGGTCATGTTGTGAATAAGGATGAAGTTTTAGTTGACCCAGAAAAGATAGTCGTTGTTATAGATTGGAAAAGACCTACCACACCTTATTAGTTATGGAGTTTCCTAGGGTTGACATGCTATTAGAGATTGTTTGTGAAAGGATTTTACTTATTTTCTGCACCTTTAACTAAGCTTACGTAGAAGAATTCTATGTTTGTGTGGAACGATAAGTGTGAAAGAGCCTTTTAGGAATTGAAGAGGAAATTGTGCTATGCTCCAGTGTTGTCTTTGCCTACCAAAGGATTGGAGTATGCTATTTATGTGGATGCATCGCACGTCGAGCTTGGTTGTGTTTTGATGCAAGAAGGAAATGTGAGTGCATATGGGTCAAGGCAATTAAAGATTCATGAAAAGAATTACCCTACTCATGATTTGGAATTTGCGTAGTGATCTATACCTCTAAGCAGTGGAGAGATTTGTTTTATGGCACGCTGTGCAAGATTTAAACGAACCATAAGAGCTTGAAATATGTCTTCACTCAAAAGTAGTTGAATTTGCGACATCGTAGATGATTGGAGTATGTTGCGTATTATGATGTTGATATCCTACATCATCCGGGTAAAGCTAATGTGATAGCCGATGCCTTGAGTAGGAAGACCGCACAGATATTTAACCTTTCTGTGGAATCCTTGGTGGAAGAGTTTTTATTAATGGGCATCTCTGTCAGAAGTAGCGACTCGCCAAGCAGTCTTAAAGTGGCAGAGCCTTCTTGGATTATGCTTACAAGGCTTTATTAAGAGGATGAATCTGATTTGTAGCATATTTAGAGTAGAACTGAGAAAGGGGAATTACCGGACTTTTCAATTGATGATGCGGGTACTTTGAAGTACCACGATCGATATTGTATTCCTGCTGTTGAGGATATTCGAGCAAAGATATGTAGTGAGGAGCATGGTTCCAATATAGCCCACTACCCTGGTTCTACATAGATGTATAGAGATTTGAAGCCGATCGTTTTATGGTATGGGATGAAGAATGATATAGCCAAGTTTGTGTCTGAGTATTTTACTTGCAAGTGAGTTAAGGCAGATCATAGAAGGCCTGGTTCCAAACTGACGTATCTTGATATTCCAAGATAGAAGTGGGAGCTTATTTTTATGGACTTTATTATTGGTTTGCCGAGATCTCTTCGAGGGCATGATTTTGTGTGGGTCATAGTTGATAGATTAACGAAGCATGCTCACTTCATGCCGTTTAAGATTGGTTACTCCATGAAGAACAGAGCACAGTTATATTTGGAAGAGGTCATTAGATTGCTGGTAGTACCTATAAGTATCGTTTTAGATCGAGATTCATGGATTACGTCTCGTTTTTGAAAAAGTTTGAAGGAACGGTTGGGTACCGACCTCAGATATTCAGCCGCTTATCACCTACAGACCAATGGTCAGACAGAGAGAATTAATTAGATTTTTGAAGGTATGATCAGATGTTATATCTTTGACCACAGAAGAGCGTGGGACGAGCGGCTTAGATTGATGGAATTTTCCTATAATAATAGTTATCAGGAGAGTTTGTAGATGGCCCCCCTTTGAGGCTTTTATGGGAGGTGTTGTCGAACCCCCTTGTTTGGGGCTGAAGTTGGTGAAAGACGGTTGTTGGGTCTGGAAGCCTTGGAAGAGATTTGTACTTATGTGATGCATATTCGAGAAAAACATTGTATAGCTCAGGAGCATTATGAGATGAACGCTAATCGACGAAGGGTTGATCTAGAGTTCGCAGTTGGGGAAATGGTTTTTCTCAAAGTTTCTCCGATGTTAGGTATTAAATGGTTTGGAAGGAACCACAAGTTGGATCCCAGGTATGCGGAACCATTCCATGTGTTGAACGCATCAGAGTGTCAGCTTATAGGCTGGATTTACTTGCTAACTTCCCTGGTGTGCATGATGTGTTTCATGTGTGCTAGTTGCAGAAATGTGTGTTTAGTGACCGGCATGTCCTTGACTCAGCGCCCCAGTTGTAGCCTAATCTTTCTTATGTTGAGGTGCCTGTTCGTATTCTGGATTCTCAGGATTGGGTGTTGCGAAGGAAGACAATACCGATGGTCAAGGTTCTTTAGGGAAACCAAGACGTTGATAGCGCGACTTGGGAGTTGGAGTAAGCTATGAGAGAGGCTTATCCTTATCTATTCTCCTAGTTTCTTTTTGTAAGTTTTTCTATTTGATAACCTTTGGTTATTTTGTTTCTGTAGTATATTTGATTTGCGGTCCCGAAACTTTCTTTTAGGGGGAGTTATTGTAACGCCCTTGATATTTTGATGTTTATTTTAAATTTTTGTAGTGATGTAATAATGATGTTACGGCGTTACGTTGACCTGTAGTTAACGGGCGCCGTTGTAGGAGCGTGATTTTGCTTATTGGAAATCTGAGGTTTTGACTCGGTGGATTTTAGTAGGTTGATGTTGGTTGTAACTTCAGGGAATTTTAACCTAAGTTTGGTTTGTTGAATCTTAATATCGACTTCGTCGTTAGTTTTGTAGCAGTGATATTTAGCCTTGGTGCGAATTTCGTGGAAATCCGAGGTGATTTGGGTTTTCTAGATTTTTGGACATTTAGCTAATATTAATAATAATATAGGTTTATATATATATATAAGCTTGTACATTATAGCAAAACCTTATTCATCGTCTCTCCCAAGCCGTCGAACCGAATCGTGGGAGAGAAATCGACGGACATCACTAAGCCTTCAGCCGCCGACAGTAGGATTTCTGGTGCTAGGAATCGTCGTCGGAGGGTATATTTGGAAAGCTCTTGTCGAGATCTACTTGTGCACGGTAGGTTTCCTCGTTTCGTGGATTTTTCGCATTAGGGTTTCGACATTGACCCTCATTTTCCCCGAAAAGATTAAGGAATTGTTGCCAAGTAGTTCTTGCGGTCGATCCGTGTAGCGGAGCGCTCGTGAGATCGGATTTTTGAAGATTTGAGGCAAGTGGTTAATCATCCACTTTCTAAGTTCCTTGCTTTTAATTCTTTCCTCTTGTTTTTCCTCCTTAGAATATAGGAGTAGCGTATGGTTCGGCTAGGTCGAACTCCGCCCAGTAGTATAGAAGGCACCTTGTCTCGTATTCGTCGAGTATGGTTGAGTAAGTCGGAGTGAAATTCACCAAGTATGGGATTTGGGCCAAGTAAATTTCGTCGAGTGGATGTGGCATTGAGTTTGTCGAGTGAAATCGGTTGACGTCGAGTGAAGTCTAATTCATTGAGTATTCTCAAAGAATTCGTCAAGTGTGGTCTAGGCTTCGAAAGCATCGAGTGATCCAATGACTAAGTATTTTTTGTCGAGTATGATTCGTCAAGTGGTTTGGCGTCGATTTCGTCGAGTGAATTCGGTTGGCATCGAGTGAAGTCTAATTCATCAAGTATTCTCAACGAATTTGTCGAGTATGGTCTGGGCATCGAAAGCACCGGGTGATCCAATGACCAAGTCTTTTTCGCCGAGTATCGAAGTAAGATAAGGTCGATTCATCGAGTATCGCTAGGTTTAGTTCTATTATGCCAAGTAGAATTCGTCGAGTCTCTCCTATATTCGTCGAGTATATTCGACGAATAAGGGTGGACTTAGGATCCTTTCTCATTTAATGAAGTCAATTCATCGAGTATTTACTTTAGGGTGAATTCTCGGGACTTTCCTTCCTCTTTATCGTTGAGAAATCTTGAGGTTAGGCTTGTGTTTCATTGGTGTTCTGGATGTACGGTTCTGGCTAGGTTGGCAGTGGATAAAGGACCACCAACTTGATGCCGATTAGCGAATCATTACATATGGTGGTTTGTATTTTCTTATGGACTGTTGGTTTGTATTGGATAATGTGGCCACCACCATAGTGCCTTTTTGAGATGTTTGGATTGTAGGGTTGTGTTGGATAATGTGGCCACCACTATAGTGCCTTGTTGAGATGTTTGGGTCTGATAGTTCGTTCCAGAAAATGGGGCCACCGACTTAGAGCCATTTTTACCCAGTGTAAATGATTCACGTGTTTAGAGCTGTTCAATCTCTTTCCTCTTATTATATGGACGAATGTTATTATGCTTTCTCTTGCAGATCTTATAGAAGCATGGCTTCATTTCACACTTGGTGCAACTTCTCTTATTACACTATTTGAGAATTCTTCTTTGCTTATTATATTATGACTTATTTGGTAACCTTTTTGTCTCCTTTTGATTATTGCTACTATTGACCTTTAATTGCTACTTGTATATTCTTACCGAGGTATTCTTTTCTTTTGAATGCCTAAGGCTCGGACCAGTAGCCATTTGAATACTTTGAGTTGGTAGTTGTTGTTGTTCTACAGTTGTTACAGGGATTTTATCCTCACTATTTTGAGGTAGTTTTGTTATTTTATTTCTTTAGTTCAGATATGCATGATGTTTGGTGAGTTCTTGTCAGGTTGTTGGCGCCCACTGGAGTTTATTGTTGGATATTGATTTACTTGCTAGCTATTGTACCATTTTCTAGATAGTTTATTAAATTAACTTGCTCTCTAGGAGGGATTTATGCTAGGATTGCATGTTTATTATTTTCAAGTTATAAAAGTATTATTATGCTTATCTCATACTCAAGACATCTTTTTAAAACAAATGACACTATATTTTATTGAACGTAAAAGCTCTTTTCTTACATATATAAAATCTGGAAGTATGCATATCATGAGTTGTCCTTTTGGATGTTTTTGCTCATGTAGGATAGTAATTGAATTAATTAAAGTATTTTCCACAGCGTATGTTTTTATTTTTATATGTGGACTAGTTGATTCATTGAGCCGAGGGATACGACCGTCAAAACTTAACAAAAAATAAGTTTTCTTCATGATAAACTCGAGAAGTCTTTGAAAAGTATTAGGAGTACGTTATTTCCTGAGCGTCTGTAGTTATCCCCTGCACGACGTGCCATCACGACACGTGTTTTCTCTTACTCTGATATATTGTCTTATGCTGAGAAAATATTAGTTGTGATAAAGGACAAAGGGAAAAGGAATATTGGGATGGTTAGTTCTGAATATGATTCTGGGTCTGCAACCCCAACAGATGTTTGTGTTCAGGTTAATGTTAAGCAAAGTCTATCCTCTGACCCTGTTCAAGTCAATATTGAATCAGATAGAAGTTAAGTTGGAGGAGAGAATGTTGAAGAAGTACATATTGTTCTTAATTCTAAAGATCTACTAGAAGATAATGCTGCACTGGATATGCCTGAAACAATAAGTGAATCTGCTTAGAAGGAGCAAATGGATCCAAATGATGATCTTCAAGGTAATTTAGAGTCATCTATTCCAAAAAAGGTGAATGCACCTTCTGAGGGGGAGCATGTAACATCCTAATTCATGCTAGACCCCTCGAACGCATTTTTGAGTCAATAGAGTTGACTCGGGCTTGGAGTGTACTGGTAGGAAAGTGGGAAAAAGGACAGTACACAAGTAGGTTGTGAAACAAGTACAATTCGTCGAATATCGATGAGTTGGACTCGACAAATTTGTCAGATTTACTTAGAAGATTTAGTCTATTCATCGAAATTATACGGAGATTCCCTATGATTCATCGAATATCGTCGAATAATACTCGACACAAACGATGCATTTACTTTTCGACCATTAGAATTTCGCAGGAATTCACCGGATATAGCCGGCAAACTCATTGAGACATACTCGACAATTCGTTGGATATTGTTGGGTTAGACTCAACAAATTCGTCAGATTTACTTCGAATGTTTAGACGATTCGTCAAGATGATGCAGAGGATTCCTATGATTCGCCGAGTATGTATATGTATATTCGATGAATTTGACTTAGTTGATTTTCGATCGGGCTGTGTTCGCTTACTTATACGTATGGGCTGAACCGGGTTTCGGGATCTGTGCTGAGTGACTATTAGGACCAGTCTTTTTAACAAAGACTTATTTAATGTAATAATGGGTGGTTAAATGAGGAAGTGAAATGTGGCAAAGTAATCTTAACCCTAATGTGTCCTTATAAAAAGGAACGATCGAGAAACAAACCCTAGCTGCGAGCATCCTCTCTAGTCAAATAGTGTCGAGCTTGACGAGAATGAAGAAGGCCGACGGTTGTGGATTTCCAGGAAGGATGAGTGCTGGACTTCAAGGAAGGACTCTGAAGTCATTTTCCCTTAGTATTGCTTCTCTCCCGACACTACTAGAAAACTGGATTTTTACCAGGGCAAATTGCCCTGACAAAAAGTCCAAAACCGTGGCTAAAAAGCTTTAGCCATGGTCTATCTACGGGAAAACTTCGTGGCTAAAGACGGCATGGCTGAAAATTTTAAGCCACGGATTGGCCGTAGCAAATAATATTATCCATGGGAAAAACTGTCGTGAAAGAGAAGGGATAGATACTACTCTAGAGGGGGGTGAATAGAGTTATCAAATTTTGCACTAGACAAAACTTAATGGTCTACCCAACTCCCTTGGAGTGAAGTGCGGAATGAAAAGATTATAGATATTGATTTAACCTTAAAGCCTAACACAAGTGATGTGTACAAACTCAAGCTAACTGTAATTACAGTTAAGGCTTGGAAAACCTAATCAGCAACTAGCAATCCTAGTTATATCTATTCACAGCCACAATGCAGGAATTAAACAAGTGAATCCAGATGACACAAGGAAATTTATAGTGGTTCCCCAAACAACTTGGGTACGTCCACTCTTCTACCCACACGGTAGGAATCCACTCAGGTTTTTGATCAGGTGCCCTGCCACCAACAGGATCTGCTTCAGGTAGATCCAGAAACCCTTTAGACTTTTGATCAGGTGTCTAAAAACCAAGCACAGGTTTTTGATCAGGTGCCCTGCCACCAAGGGATACTTTTGAAGGGAGTAATAACCCTGTACAGGAGGGGGAAGAAGGTTAAGGTGTCTTCTCTATTTTACAATAGATTAGAGAAGCACAAAAGCTTGCACTGAGCTAGAAAGCTCTAAAGAATCAAGGCTCCCCCTGGCTCAAAAATGTCCAGGTGAAGTCTTGCTTCAGTGCAGAAAACTCTTCAGAAAGCTCTGAAGGAAAAACTACAAGAAGATAAAAAATAATAAAATTAAAGATCTTCAAGCAGCTATCTTCTTCTTCTTCTTCTTCAAAAGAACTCTGAGTTTGAACTTCCTGAAAGCAGGAGAACTCAGGTTGAAGAAGAGTAGAAGATCTTAACACTTCTCAGTTAGATGGAAATTGCTGAGAGCAAAAGCCTTGATCTTGATGAAGGCTTGAATGCTTGAAAATATCTGCGTAACTAGTTAGCTAGCTTCAATCCTTCTTCAAAGGGTCCTTTATATAACATCATCAAGCAACGGCTCTCTTCAATTTGAATTACTTGTCTTCTTCTGAGACTTGAGACCTGGGCTGTAAATATCAAGAAGACAAAAACAATCACTGCAGCAGAAACATTCTATAAAAGGAATAACCCTTTTTCTAGGAAGCTGCAGGAAGCAATTTGATAATAAAGTACTAAATAAAGTCATATCAGAAACAAACTCTTTATAACAAAAAGAAGACTTTCCAGTCTAACGGCTATAAAGGGCTGACAGCAGATAAAGTAATTTATAAAGTCAGCTAATAAGACAAATAACTTTATCTAAAAAGATTTGACACAGGCAAAAAGAATAGAGCAGATATGCCTGGAAATATTATCATAATACAGCTAAAAAGATATGCCAGATAATGTATTAATTAATTAAATATAATAAATAAATACAAAATATAAAGGCAGACAGAAAACGTCGAACGACCCTCGGAGATCGTCGACCGACGCACGGAGATCGTCGAACTATCGGACAGATAGTCGAACGATCCAGATAGTCGAACTATCAAAGGAGATAGTCGAACTATCACAGCAGATAGTCGAACTACCAGAAGATAGTCGAACTATCAGATAGTCGACCTATCAACAGATAGTCGAACTATCAGGGCAAAACAGATAGTCGAGCTATCAATAGATAGTCGAGCTATCAGATAGTCGACCTATCAATCAGATAGTCGAACTATCAAAAACAAACAGATAGTCGACCTATCAACAGATAGTCGAACTATCAGATAGTCGAACTATCAAAGCAGATAGTCGAACTATCAAGCGAGAACAGATAGTCAAACTATCAACAGATAGTTGAGCTATCAGATAGTCGACCTATCAACAGATAGTCAAACTATCAAAACCAAACAGATAGTCGACCTATCAACAGATAGTCGAACTATCAGATAGTCGACCTATCCAAGCATATAGTCGAACTATCAAAGACAAACAGATAGTCGACCTATCAACAGATAGTCGAACTATCAAATAGTCGACCTATCCAAGCAGATAGTCGAACTATCAAAGCACACAGATAGTCGAACTATCAACCGATAGTCGAACTATCCTCGCAGACTGAAAGTCGAACAACTGATAGACGATCGTCGAACAGTTAGTCGACGATAGTCGAGCGGCGTTCGACGATAGTCGAACGAACAAACAACTTAACCAAATTCTCAATCTGGAAAAGTGAGGACTCTACAGCTAGACTACTAACCATTGACCATAGATAATTCATGGGTCAAGGAGCAAAAGGGACAAGACTAAACTCAAATCAAACTAGGGTACCAACAATCTCCCCCTATTTGAGTTAAGTCTCTTAAAAACTAAAACACAGAGCTAGCTATAGAACACTATAAACAATACAGGAAATAGATAGCAATTAACTAGCAGATATCAAACAGATAGATAGTAGACAGATATAACACAGCAGTCAATCAAACTATTAAGAGTCTACAGAATCTGGCAAAGGGTCAGAGGAACTAGGAACAAAAGAAATTTTCCTTAGAGGATCAACAGCTTCTTTCTTTGACAGCTTCAAGTCCTGCACACCAATGATTTTCAATTCTGCAGCTCTTGGGACTACTGCTTCAGGATGTTTTTCCATATATTTTGAAGGATCAAAAACTTCAGGGCTAACCTGGATTTTATCCAATTCCTTCATTCTGAATCTAGACATAGTAGTGAATCCTGTAGAATCTTTACCTTCAGCTTTTGCTTTCTGAATTTGAGCTGAGCCAACTGTCTCAAGAAACCTAGCCATCCTGTAGTCAGGATCGAGTTCTTGGCTTTCATACAGATTTTCAGAGGAAGTATCAACTGGCTTAATAGCTTTAAACTTTGTAGACAAATCTAACAAACTATCAGCTGAATCTTTTACTTCTTGAATCACAAGAGAAGACGGAGGAGCAAACTCTGCAAACTTTTTACTTGAATTTTCAGAAAAGACAGTTCTTTTTCCTTTTGCAGTGTTCTTATCAACATGAACTGGTACAACAGTTGAAACCTTTCTCTTAGGAGAAGGAGGAGGTGAAAAGGTTGGCTTTAGATACACAACCTCCTTAACTTGTTCTTTCACTTCAGCTTCATGCATTTGACTGCCAGAATGAGACTTTCCATGAGAGCTGTGAGAGCTTTTCCTTGATTGATGTTGAGACGAAGCAGATCTTGCTGATGGAGCATATTTTCCTGAAGAGGCAGAAGGGTTGGCAGAAAGATTACCAGAAGCTCCTGCACCTGGAGGAGGAGGAGGAGGACCTCTGGGAGTCCATCTTGAACCAGGACTATCATATCTTTTAGATCTTTTCCTCTCTTTCTGCTGGTTCTTTGAGAACCACATCCAGTGCTGAAATTCCTTTGACTTAGGGTCAATGCCCTTCAGAATATAATAAGGAGTATCATTGTCTTTACTGGGAGGAGGAGGAGCAGCAGCTTTCCTTTTCTTTTGAGCAGCTTTCTTTTTCCTTGATTTCTCAGATACATCAGAATCATCTTCATCATCAGAGTGAGATGATGGAGGATTATCATAAGGATCATAGGCTTCAGAAACAGCCTTTTCTTTTAACTTCAGATCTGATTTCTCTCTTTCCTCTTCAATGGCATCTTGAGCCAGAAGGAAATCTAAGTCCAACCCTGGTGAGTCATCCCAGATAGTTGACTTTTCAATTTGCAGCTCTTTTTCTTTCTCTTTTAAAGAATCTTGTATTCTTTGATTCCAGGCAGCTCTTGCCTTTTCTTCCACACTCAGAACAGGAGTGTCATCTTTGATTTCATCTTGATTCTCAGACTCATCTTCTCTATCATCTAAAAATGAATCCAATTCTGGATCTACTTGGATATCAGGAACAACTGGATCAGCTTCAGAAATAACTGCTATGATCTGAGCAGCTAAATCTTCTCTAATAAAATCTGTAGAATTATGAATACAGATCTGCTAAATAAGCAATAATCATTCCTTCAAGGTATTCACTAGCTAGCAAATTAATTGACTCGTCAATAAATCGAATAAGTGAATTACCTTCATACTTGACCATCTCCCATGATTCATCTAGATATGAAGTTATAATACCTTCTAGGAATCGAGCAACCACGGGAGTGGTGAGATCTTCTAGGCAGACTTTTACAGCAATTTCAGATAGCATAATTCCATCAGCTATTTCCTTGTCAGATAACACTGGAACTACTTCTTTTTCAGCTGGAGCAGACTCTTCCAGAGCTGTCATCACAGTATCTGTTATAGCTGGAAGGGAGGCAGGAGGTTCTGAGGCATCTTCACAGAACATCTCCCCCTGCCTGATTTCAGTGGAGACTGAAACCAGGCCCCTTGAGGAAGATGGCTCAGCAGATTTGGAAAGAGATTTGATGGTAGCGGTTAAGATATCAATGGAGGTGGCAAGTGGAGCGATTGCCTCTTCAATCATGGTTTTGATTGAAGGGGTAATCAACTCCACAATGCGGGAGATGAGTTCAGGAGTAATCTCAAAAGAAGATGGAAGTGTAGTGGATGGAGCTGCAGCAGATATGGTTGTAGTGCTGGGATGAAGAATGGTGTGGACAGGGGATTGAATGGGAGATGGAGCTGGAGACTTAACAGGAGAGTTAACTGGAGAATGAATGGGAGACAGAGGAGTAGTAGGAATCCTCTCAGATCCTAACAAATCAAAGCTAGGAGCAGATATCCTAGCCTGATGAGAAGGAAGAGGAGATGCTGGAGGGGAAGGAATAACAACCGTAGTTGTTTCTCTAACAGGAGAGGGAGAAGGTCGTACTTCAGCTGAAGTTGATGGAACTTTAACTGAAGCAGACAGCAAAGCAGAAGAGGAGGGAATGGAAAGAGCTAAGCCAGCTTCAATAGGGTGAGGAGCGACCGAATCGGTCCTGGTGCTCTCAGATGTTGCTGGAGCAACCCCTGTGAGAGCGGGTTTCACAAAGGTTCTCTTCCACTTGGAGAACAGTTTGGATCCATTTTCTTGCTTGCGTTTATTGTTGTTGCGGTTGAACTCAGCAGCTGGGGGTACTTTTCCTTCAGGAAGATTCCAATAACCCTTCCGAGGGTAACTTCCTTCTTACCATTCTTTTTCCTTATTAAATCAAACATTACTGCTGCCCAATCGATCTTTTTCCGATTAACAAATGCACACATTAATGCAAATTGTTGCCTTGTTATATTATCATGAGCAGAGTGCTTACCGAGGAGCACTTTTCCTACCAACTCAGCAAGAAACTTGATCTTGAAAGGGAAATTTACTTTGAGTAGCTTCGTGGGAATGCCCTCTGCATGTCCCAGCTCAACTAACATTCTTCCAAATTCTTGAGCATCTTGCTCATAATCCTCTTCACCATTTATTAAACCAAAAATATCAGTCAGAACGGCCGGAGTTAGGATTACCTCTTCTCCGCCGATGGTGCCAGTCATCGAGTCGTCGGTGGAGGACGACGTGAAAGCCCATTCCTTGATCTCTGGTATGTTTATCTTAATCCTTGAAGACATTAACCTCTCTAGTCCTTGATCCCTGCACAGCTGAAGAACTTCCACGATCCCGACATCGCAGCAACTGAACGCGTCGAAATCAACGCTAAAGCCTGCATCAAACTTCACAACTGCTAGAACTGCTGGAGAAACCGCCATTGATTCGCTGGAGAAAGCTCGAGAAGGACGGAGAAGACGAAAGAGACGAAGCGGCAGAAAATCACAAGCGGGAAGGCAGAATGCGAAAAGTCACGCTCCGTCGACGATAAAACAAAAGATCTTTTTAACCTAGGTCGACTATCGGCTTTATATTAGACCGGAAATAGTCGATCTATTAAAAAGATACTAGACCCGATAGTCGAACGACCGTTCGACGATCGGCTCAGAAGCAGAGTAGTCGAGCCATCGTTCGACTAATTCTGGCTTCTCAAACAACAAGCTGTCGTCGTTCAGAGATCGACGATAAGCTCGACCTGTTCGACGATCTTCGAACGCCGTTCGACGATCTTCAAACAGATAAGCTATCATTAACCAGAGGTCGACGATAGGCTTAATCCGTTCGACGATCTTCGATCATCGTTCGACGATCTTCAAGCAGGTTTCAACATAGGCAGATATAGTCACACTTAGTCTCGTCCATTGATCATGCCTAATTGAACTAAAAAGAACAGATGCTTCTGTTCATCTAAAGGCTTGGTGAATATATCACCTCTCTAAAACTCAGTGGATATGAACTCAAGACAAATCTTGTTCTTTTCCACACAATCTATCAGGAAATGGTGCCGAATCTCAATGTGCTTCGTTCTAGAGTGGTGCACTGGATTTTGTGCAATTGAAATAGCACTGGTACTATCACACATGATTTTGGTGTTCTTGTGTGAGTAACCATAATCCACAAGCTGGTTTTGAATCCACAGGATCTGTGAACAACAACTAACAGCAGCTATATATTCAGCCTCTGCAGTTGAAGTTGAGACAGAAGCCTGCTTCTTACAGAACCAAGAGACCAATCTCTCTCCCAGGAACTGGCAAGTTCCTGAGGTGCTCTTCCTATCAACTCTGCAACCAGCATAATCAGAATCAGAATATCCAATTAACTCAAATTCTGACTCAGCTGGGTACCAAAGTCCTAGATCTGGACATCCCTTCAGGTATCTTAGGATTCTCTTTAGAAGAATCAGATGAGATTCCTTGGGGTTGACCTGGAATATAACACAAAGGCAAGTAGAAAACATTATATCAGGCCTACTTGCAGTTAGATATAATAGGGAACCAACAATGGCCCTATAATTCTTTTGATCAACTGGCTTGCCGTGATCATCAGAGTCAATAACTACATTAGTAGCCATAGGTGTAGGCATTGCTGAAGCATCAGCCATCCCAAATTTCTTTACCAATTCCTTGGCATATTTGGATTGAGAGATGAAGATACCATCAGCATCTTGCTTAACTTGGAGACCAAGAAAGTAAGACAGCACACCCATACTACTCATCTCAAACTTAGAGTGCATCAGGTCAGAGAACCTTTTGCAAAGTTTGGGATCAGTGGAGCCAAATATAATATCATCTACATACACCTGAACTAACAGGATTGTGTCCTTGTGATGCTTGACGAAAAGGGTTCTATCAACTACTCCCCTAGTAAAGTTGTGCTCTAAAAGGAAACTAGCTAGAGTCTCATACCAGGCTCTGGGAGCTTGCTTTAGTCCATATAGAGCTTTCTGTAACTTAAACACATGTGAGGGCTGAGTTGAAGAAACAAACCCTGGTGGTTGTTCAACAAACACCTCTTCCTTAAGCTCACCATTCAGGAATGCACTTTTGACATCCATTTGGAACACCTTAAACTTCATGTAGGCTGCATAGGCCAAGAAGATCCTTATTGCTTCTAGCCTTGCAACAGGAGCAAAGGTTTGGTCATAGTCTATACCTTCCTCCTGTCTGTAGCCCTGAGCTACAAGCCTTGCTTTATTCCTTACTATAATTCCATTTGCATCCAACTTGTTTCTATACACCCACTTGGTGCCTATGATCAGATGGCCTTTAGGTCTTGGAACCAAAGTCCAAACTTTACATCTCTCAAACTGATTGAGTTCCTCTTGCATAGCAATGATCTAGTGGGGATCTAGCTCTGCATCTTTAAAGGAGAGGGGCTCAACCTGTGAGAGGAAACAAGCATGCATCACATCCTGTCTTAATTGGTGTCTTGTTTGCACACCAGCTGATATGTCTCCAATCACTTGAGATGTGGGGTGATCTCTAAGTGTGACAATATCAGCAGGTGGGATGAGATCTTCAGCAACAGTTGGGATTAATTCCTCAGGAGGAATTTGATCTACTGTTGGTGGAACAACAACTGCTTCAGCAATGTCTTCATCACTGTCTGATTCAGTGATCTGAAGAGTTGATAGTTGAAGAATTTCTTGAGGGGCATCAGGTACCTGCAATGAACTAGAGGAAGGAGAATTTTCTTTCTCCTTGTAAAACATCTGATGCTTATCAAATGATACATGCACAGATTCTTCAATTTTACAGGTTGATTTGTTATAAACCCTATAAGCTTTGCTTACTTGGGAATATCCAAGCATGATTCCCATTGAAGCTTTTGCTTCAAATTTTCTAATATATTCTTTATTATTATTATGAATATAAACAATACAACCAAAAACTCTAAAATAATTAATTTTAGGTTTCTTTCCTTTAAGCAACTCATAAGGAGTTTTACACTTAAGCTTGTGTATCAAACTTCTATTTAAGACATAATTGGCTGTACTAACAGCTTCTGCCCAATAGGAGAGAGGCATGTTAGCATCTGCCAACAATGTGCTAGCAGCTTCAATGAGTGTTCTATTCTTCCTTTCAACTACCCCATTTTGTTGAGGAGTTCTAGGAGCTGAGAAGTTATGTTTGATACCTTCTCTCTCACAGAATTCTTGCATGAGAAGAGAGTCAAACTCAGTACCATGATCACTTCTGATCAAGGCCACATGAGTAGAGTACTCAGTCTACACACATAGTAGAAAGTCTGTAAGGGCTTTGAAGTTATCAGACTTAGTTCTCAAAAAGAAAACCCAACTGAACCTAGAGAAGTCATCTACAATTACTAAGGTGTAATACTTCCCTCCTAAACTCTGTACATTTATTAAGCCAAAAAGGTCCAAGTGTAATAGATACAGGATTCTAGGAAAATCACTCTTATTTACAGATTTAAAAGAGTTTTTGGTTTGCTTGCCTAGCTGACAAGCCTTGCATAGGCTCTCCTTCTTGTAGGGGCAAGAAGGTAAACCTCTAACAAGGTTGTGTTTAGATAACCTAGATATGTTTTTAAGGTTAACATGACTAAGCCTCTTATGCCACAAAGAATTATTATTAATTATTACTTCATTAAACAGGCAGATTTCAGAATGAGATGAATTGAAATCTACTAAATAAATATTACCTATTCTAATACCTACTAAAACAACATTATTATTTAAAGTAATATTGCAAGAGGAGTTAGAAAATGAAACCTGGTAGCCAGCATCACATAGCTGGCTGACTGAAATCCAATTATGCTTCAGTCCATTGACATATGCAACTCTCTTGAAAGTAACTGCTCCAATTGTGATCTTGCCATAGCCTTCTGTCTGACCACAGCTGGAGTCTCCAAAGATAACCTTTGGGCCGAGCTTAGCTTTGAACTTTGACAGAAGATCTTTATTTCCTGTCATATGCTTAGAGCATCCACTATCCAAATACCACTTATTTTGAGTGATTGGATAGGCCTTCACCTGCAAGATAATTATTTAGACAGTGTGGACCCAGGTAACCTTGGGTCCCTTGTTTTTCACATAAGAAAAACTGGAAATATATGAAAATGCAGGCTGAGGGTGATAACCTAGTGGGTGAGATCTCCTAGGTGGGATTCTCCATGCAGATGATGGGTCAACAAACCTAGGGTTTCTATTTTCATTTAGGTTTCTATGGTACTGATTATGATTTTGAAAATCATGTTGAAAACGTTGATCGACGTTCGACGATGGGCGCTCAGATCGTCGAGCTTCGTTCGACCATTGAGCTTCCGATCGTCGAGCGGCGTTCGACGCTCTTTGCATTTCTTTAAAAAATTTCTTTCTCTTTTCTCTCTTAGCTTTATTTAAAGTTTTATTAACTAGGTTTACTTGCTCAGTGTTCTTCATTCCACTAGCTGAAATGAAGTTCACTGGAGTTGAAAGATTGTTTTTAAGAAGAACTGGGGGTTCACTGGGAGAAGCTCCTAAGCCTAGTTTGTTATTAGCTGACCTAGTGTTAGTCATGCTGGTAATTTCTAACAACTTAAGGCTTCTACCATTAAGTGATTCTTCTAGCCTCTTAGACTTAGCTAACTCTATTTTAAGAAATTTAATTTCTTCACTACAAGTAGTGAGATCTTCCTTTAACCTAACATTTTCTGTAGCTATTGATTCTGAGTCAGCTAACCTATTTCTAAGTTCTTTTATTTCCTTTTCTGAGCTAATCAAATCTAAGCATAAAGATTTAAAGTCTAATTTAAATTCTTCTGAAGTAAAATCATAAGAAGATAGTACCTCATCTTCTATAGGCATCTCTTCATCAGAATCAGAACTCTCTGTAGCAGAGTGGTTGCTGCAGGTATCTATTGCCATTAGGCAAACTTCTTTTGCCTTCTTCTCTTCCTCATCCTCACTAGAGCTTGATGAGGAGGATTCTTCATCAGAATCACTCCAGGTTTCAGCAATAAAACCTCTCTCCTTTTTCTTGTTCTTATAGGAGGATGGCTTGGAGTGCTTCCTGTGCTGTTCCTTTTCTTTTCTCTTTTCTTTGTTCTTCTCCTCTGGACACTCTGGCAAGATATGTCCAGGCTTCCTGCAACCATAACAAATAATTTCTTTAGCAGGAGAGTGATCATACCTTGGTTTGTCTTCATAGCGTGAAGACTTCTTTCTGAACTCCTTTCTCCCCATCTTGAGAAACCTCTTGGCAAACAATGCCATTAGTTCCTCATTTGATTGGCTGCCTTCAGAAGCATCAGCAGCCTTAAGAGCTAGAGATTGCTCTTTTCTTGTTGGAGTGGGGGTCTTTGCTTCAGCTTCTGCTTCCCTTGTCTTCAGTACTTGCTCAAAAGACTTGAGCTTGCCGAGGAGGGCTTCTGTTGAAATCTCATTAGTACTTCTGGCTTCCTTGATGGGCCAGATTCTTAGATCCCATGTGCTAGGGAAGCACATAAGAATCTTATCATTGACCTCTGTCAATGATATGTCCTTGTCAAGGGTCCTCAGCTCATTGATGATTGAGCTGAGCCTGGTGTACATGGCTTCAACTGATTCAGCATCAGTTTTCTTGAAGTTCTCATACTGTGAGATCAGGTTGGACCTTCTGTCCTTCCTTTCATCAGCTGAACCAGCTACAATCTGGTTCAGTGTGTCCCACATGGCTTTTGCTGAAGAGCAGTCAGCAACCTTCTGGAATACCTCATCAGACATTGTCTGAGCCAGAATATTCATTGCCTTGGCATCTGCTATTTTGGCCTTCTTGTACTCATCATTGTAATCTGGAGGAGGCACTACACTCATATCAGATGATGAGGCAGTAGCAGCAGCAGGTGCTCTTGGGGGACCTGACAAAATAGAAGCAAAGATGCTTTCATCAATAGAATTCATATATAATTTTATCCTTGCCTTCCAGATGCCAAACTTAGCTAAGTTGCATGCTGGAGGTCTGGTGCTAGAATAATCCTTGGACTGGGCCATGATAGTGAATATCTATAAGCTTTGGTATCTATCAGGATCTTGTGACTTAGGTGTTAGCCTATTCAGTCAGTCAACCTGGCTCTGATACCAATTGAAAGAGAAGGGATAGATACTACTCTAGAGGGGGGGTGAATAGAGTTATCAAATTTTGCACTAGACCAAACTTAATGGTCTACCCAACTCCCTTGGAGTGAAGTGCGGAATGAAAAGATTATAGATATTGATTTAACCTTAAAGCCTAACACAAGTGATGTGTACAAACTCAAGCTAACTGTAATTACAGTTAAGGCTTGGAAAACCTAATCAGCAACTAGCAATCCTATTTATATCTATTCACAGCCACAATGCAGGAATTAAACAAGTGAATCCAGACGACACAAGGAAATTTATAGTGGTTCCCCAAACAACTTGGGTACGTCCACTCTTCTACCCACACGGTAGGAATCCACTCAGGTTTTTGATCAGGTGCCCTGCCACCAACAGGATCTGCTTCAGGTAGATCCAGAAACCCTTTAGACTTTTGATCAGGTGTCTAAAAACCAAGCACAGGTTTTTGATCAGGTGCCCTGCCACCAAGGGATACTTTTGAAGGGAGTAATAACCCTGTACAGGAGGGGGAAGAAGGTTAAGATGTCTTCTCTATTTTACAATAGATTAGAGAAGCACAAAAGCTTGCACTGAGCTAGAAAGCTCTAAAGAATCAAGGCTCCCCCTGGCTCAAAAATGTCCAGGTGAAGTCTTGCTTCAGTGCAGAAAACTCTTCAGAAAGCTCTGAAGGAAAAACTACAAGAAGATAAAAAATAATAAAATTAAAGATCTTCAAGCAGCTATCTTCTTCTTCTTCTTCTTCAAAAGAACTCTGAGTTTGAACTTCCTGAAAGCAGGAGAACTCAGGTTGAAGAAGAGTAGAAGATCTTAACACTTCTCAGTTAGATGGAAATTGCTGAGAGCAAAAGCCTTGATCTTGATGAAGGCTTGAATGCTTGAAAATATCTGCGTAACTAGTTAGCTAGCTTCAATCCTTCTTCAAAGGGTCCTTTATATAACATCATCAAGCAACGGCTCTCTTCAATTTGAATTACTTGTCTTCTTCTGAGACTTGAGACCTGGGCTGTAAATATCAAGAAGACAAAAACAATCTCTGCAGCAGAAACATTCTATAAAAGGAATAACCTTTTTTCTAGGAAGCTGCAGGAAGCAATTTGATAATAAAGTACTAAATAAAGTCATATCAGAAACAAACTCTTTATAGCAAAAAGAAGACTTTCCAGTCTAACGGCTATAAAGGGCTGAGAGCAGATAAAGTAATTTATAAAGTCAGCTAATAAGACAAGCAACTTTATCTAAAAAGATTTGACACAGGCAAAAAGAATAGAGCAGATATGCCTGGAAATATTATCATAATACAGCTAAAAAGATATGCCAGATAATGTATTAATTAATTAAATATAATAAATAAATACAAAATATAAAGGCAGACAGAAAGCGTCGAACGACCCTCGGAGATCGTCGACCGACGCACGGAGATCGTCGAACTATCAGACAGATAGTCGAACGATCCAGATAATCGAACTATCAAAAGAGATAGTCGAACTATCACAGCAGATAGTCGAACTACCAGAAGATAGTCGAACTATCAGATAGTCGACCTATCAACAGATAGTCGAACTATCAGGGCAAAACAGATAGTCGAGCTATCAACAGATAGTCGAGCTATCAGATAGTCGACCTATCAATCAGATAGTCGAACTATCAAAAACAAACAGATAGTCGACCTATCAACAGATAGTCGAACTATCAGATAGTCGAACTATCAAAGCAGATAGTCGAACTATCAAGCGAGAACAGATAGTCGAACTATCAACAGATAGTTGAGCTATCAGATAGTAGACCTATCAACAGATAGTCGAACTATCAAAACCAAACAGATAGTCGACCTATCAACAGATAGTCGAACTATCAGATAGTCGACCTATCCAAGCAGATAGACGAACTATCAAAGACAAACAGATAGTTGACCTATCAACAGATAGTCGAACTATCAGATAGTCGACCTATCCAAGCAGATAGTCGAACTATCAAAGCACACAGATAGTCGAACTATCAACCAATAGTCGAACTATCCTCGCAGACTGAAAGTCGAACAACTGATAGACGATCGTCGAACAGTTAGTCGACGATAGTCGAGCGGCGTTCGACGATAGTCGAACGAACAAACAACTTAACCAAATTCTCAATCTGGAAAAGTGAGGACTCTACAGCTAGACTACTAACCATTGACCATAGATAATTCTTGGGTCAAGGGGCAAAAGGGACAAGACTAAACTCAAATCAAACTAGGGTACCAACATGTCATGGCTAATATCTTGACTTTTTGCCACAGTTTTAATCCCTTGCTAAAATTGAACTCATAATTTTTTAAAAACTATTTGCCACAGTTACAAGCCGTGGCAAATACTAATTTATGTTTTTTTAAAAAAAACACATTCAAAATACTGTAATGATTTGTTGGAGATTTTAATTTGTGTTGCGATGCAATGTGATGATGTTGTTGGGGCACAAGAGAACCCTATGCATGATTTTTTGTCTATATAAAATTATCTTCAATTAATAAAATTAGATCGTAACAATCAAACTACAGTGCCTTGGATGATTAAACATGGAATTTTGCATCTAGGTGATTCCTAATTATTAGCCTGTGTTGGGAAAATAAAGGAGATGATATGTCTAACTAAATAGAGAAACCCACTTTATATAATATATGCATAATCTAAGCGTACAAAAAAGTTATGATTTTACAATAAGACATTTCTGATGACATTACTATCATCAGTAATGGCACTCTTCACAAAATAAGTTAAATTGTTGACAAGTGGCAATATTATGACATAATAAGCTAAATATAATAACAGTCTGCCACAAACTCCATACAAAGATTATATAACCTTTTGTTCGGACATGTGATTGATGCATATATGAACATGCCGACTTTATTTTGTAGTTGTAGCAAATAGTGATGATAGGCTGGTGCAGTGGATCTAATTTGCTGAGAATATGTGACCAAAAATCATCCTGGTAGTGGAACCATGAGAATAGGCTGGTATGACAAAAAATAGTTAAAGAAACCATTTAGAGCTTTGATTTCACAAGAGTGAAATCATTCTAAAAGGGGAACCATGATCCAAAGATCAAATCATAGGAATATTTAATAGATTTTGCCCTGCATATCTAATAGATTCTGGCCGTCATTAGTCTGATCTATAAACAAAGACAACCAGTAAATTAAATAGAAGATTAAAGTTTTTGAGATTGAAGACAAAGATATCAGAATTTGAATGCAAAATAAATTCATTAATATGACATACATGATAAAGATCAGAAGATGAGAAATCTACACCATAAAATCAAGTAGATTATGGAAGCTGGTAATATAGTTTATCGAGAGGTATTAAAATGTATTTTTTTTACATAGGTTTAGCATTTTAGTTGCTCTAAAGTAAGATCACTTTGAATTATTCATAATGCGGGGAGAGAATCTCCCTTAGTTTAATTTCATCTAATGGATAATTAAAGGCTAAGGTTGATGAATGAAATTCAAAACCATAATTTACAGCAGTCGGCATCCACCTCCCCTCATTTCCATATGTAGATCAATGCCAAACACCATTGAATCTAAAACCAGAAACTGGACTATGTAGCAATGACTAACTTAAGGAACCTAAAATGATGAGACCACAACTTATCATCATAAATCCAAAATAAAAGATCATGAATTTTGATTTTTAGAATTCCAACGCATACTGTCCTTACAAATAATGATGGAAGTATTTCCGTGTATGACCTAGATCTTTCCATCTCAAAACTTCATAGGTGAGAAACAACACAAATCTTCCACAAAAAAAAACTTTCAACAAAAATCAAACAGGAATCTTTACAAAATAGAAGCAGGAAGAAGCAGGGAAACCTTGCCAAGCAATCGATATTAAAACAATAGTAATTCAATATCTAACATAAAAAATCGTAACTAGATCTTGAAAACCCTAACTTCCATAAAACAACACGAACCTTTCACGAAAAAAAAACCTTTGAAAGATTTGGTTTATAGAGGCTTAACACCTAGAGGGGGGGGGTGAATAGGTATAAATTCTTTTTTAACAACTTAGGCAATTAAAAATGTTAAACACAACACAACTATCACAGCACAAAGAATAGCAATCAAAAAAAATTCACAGCACAACACACAATGGTTTATAGTGGTTCCCCAATTTGTGGGTACGTCCACTCTCCCCCTTCACCTATCTAGTAGAGTACTGGATTCAGCCAAACTTCCTTCCACTAACTCAGATCCTCAGATCTTATAACTCAGAACCCAACTGGTTCCTACAGCTCTGACTTCTTTAAGTCCTATAACTCAGATTCTTCCCAAGAATCCCACCTCTGGTAACAGCCCTACCTCACCCTTTATCACCAGGCCTACAACTCAGATCCCCAAAATCCTACCTCAGGTTCTCAGCCCTACCTCAGACTTTATAAATTTAGGCTTACAACTCAGATCTACAAAATATCTTACAAGAAAATTGATTGTTTAAAACAATAAATCCTTCACCCAGATAGAAAGAGACTGGGGTGAAAGCTTCTTGATTAGTTCTTGATTGAACTGATTTCATAAGATCAAACCTGTCTTAGCATCTTCAAAGCTTCTTGAAGCTGAACAAAGTAAGGTTGATCTTCAAATGAAGTTGGAGATGATCTTCAATCCAGCTTCCTTCTTGCATTCAGAATAGATCTGAACTCCTCTTGCGGACTTGTTCAGGATCTGCCTTCTTCTTACTTTACTTCTTCTGTGTTTGTTTCTTTGTTCACTATTTTTCTCTCTTTTCTTTTTGTGATTGAATAGGTCTTTATATAGAACCCGTCCAAGGTTATCGGTTGATCCAGTTCATAACGGCCTTCTGACAGCTCTGACAGATGTGATAGCTTTGTTACTTATGACAGTTGTCAAATCTTCAGTCTTGATACCTGACCCCTCCTTGAACTTCTATCACAATAGAGAAAGCGTCGAGACAATACTCCAAATGTGCCAACACAACTAGACCATGTGTTGACACAAGTCTTGATGGTGTCGACACAGCTCCCACAATGTCGACACAGTAATTCTTCATCTTCTCGACACAGCTTCTATAAAATGTGTCGACACAAGTCCTGTGTGTCGACAAAATTACTTCTAGTCTTGACATAGTTGGAGTCGGAAGAATTCTTGAGTGTGTGTCGACACAAGTCCAATGTGTCGACACATTTGCTGTAGACTTAACTTCTATGTGTCGACATAAGTCCTGTGTGTCGACACAACTGTTGCTGGCAAAATTTTTATGTGTCGACACAAGTCCTGTGTGTCGACACAACTGCTGCTTACAGAATTTCTGTGTGTTGACACAAGTCCTGTATGTCGACACAACTTGCTTCTGGTGTCAACACATTTCCTTCACCAGTGTCGACACTTATACTTAGAAACTTTTCCTGCATTTCTTTAACCTGCACATTGAAAGTCAACATACCATCAAATACATATTGATGTATATCATTGAGTTAGGTGAGGCTTCTCCAAATCTAGTATACAGTTTCCAATGTACCCAACAATCTCCCACTATTTGGAGAAGTTATAACCCTTAGTCAATGATATACACCACTTATAATAAAACAAAGATTAAGAAGTATATAATCATTTCATAGGCAGGGTAACTTATAAACACAAATAACATTTAATATCATCACAGAATATGATAAAATTCATTAATCAGGAATTAGTTTTTGATTTACAAGATTTTTAGAATAGAAAATTGCATAGTTCTAAAACTAGCCTATCAATCCCTAAGATTCATCAGGCTCCTTGAAAACTATTCCTTTGCCAGATTTAATCCTAGCTTGCACATTGGATTCTATGTCATCAGCTGGCTTATTCCCTTTCAGATCTTTCTTTTTGAGCTCTTCTGCCTTAATCTTCTATTTTTCAATGTAATGATAAGGCTTTAGGAAGTACTTGCTAGGCTCCATAAAGTTAGTAGGTATTTTCCCAGCTTTGAGATCCCTTCTGAAATGATGTATGGCATCTTGCCTTCCCTGATACTTGCTCCATTCTTGTTCAGAATACCATTTTACTCTATCATGCATATTTTCTTTCACAGATTTCCAAGCAGTAAGAATGATATTTCTGGAGGTTGGGCTCCATTTTTCAAAATCAGGCTTTAGTTCAACCTGCTCTCTGAATCTTTTCTTAGATAGTTGAGCTTCTTTCTGAGCATCCCTAGCTTTTTGTGCTTCTTGCTCTCTTTGTAAAGCAACTTTAGACATTTCAACTTTTTTAATAATAACATTATGTGCCTCCTATAGAGGGCTATACATTTGATGTACTGCCTGCTGTACTTCTTCAAAATCAGATGGAGGATTGATGACTTGGGTAACTTCCTGCTGAACCCCTTCAATGTAAACAGGTTGAATACCAGATTCAGCAGTATTATCGTCATCACAAAGGGGTGGATATCCAAGAGTAGCTCTTATTGTATTGTATACCAATTTAGCATGATCTGAGCTTGCTTTGACTAACACTCTCTCCCCCTTTATGACTTCTCTGACCACATAATCTCTTAGATCATTCTTCTGAAACCTTGTCTGATCAGCCAGATAATCTATTCCATCTTTGTAGTAGAGTCTGAACATCTGCAGTTGATCAGAAATAGCCTTTTGATATGCCTGAATTGGTTTTTGGACAGCAGCTAGATCTTCTTTGATCTGGTTAGATACTTCAGTTTTCATATCAGTAGCAATACCTCCCATTTTTGTGAGAATAGCATTATGTGAGTCTGTGATATTTTCATTCATTCTGAATTGATTTTCTAGAATATATCCTTATTTATCTGCAATGTCAGCTATTGTAGTTTTCATGTCCTGTTGTTGTGTGGCCAAGTATACTACAACATTAACTCCCTTATGGAAGTAATCTGTCATCTCCTTCTTATGTAAATTTACTTCAAATCTAATAGATTTGATATCTTGGGCCAGCTGAAAATGCATTTATTTGTATGACTCATCCACATATTTCTCCAGAGCAAGTCTTTGCTCATCCATTTTCACTTGCAGTTGCACCAAAAGTGAACTGAAGTCTATTCCTAGAGCAGATTTTTAAGGGACAGTTTGCAAGGCTTTCTTATAGCTTGTGCTCCTCTTCCTGAGTGCCACCAACTTTCTTTTCTTTGCCCTAGTGGCTTCTTCATCTTCAGAAGAATTAGATGAACTTTCTATATCCACAGTGTCCTTTGGACTAGAGGCAAGGAGTGGCATCTCCCCCTCAGTCCTTGCCATCTCCCCCTCAGTTCGAGCTCCTTGTAAATCAGGAAATAACTCTACCAGAGTTACCTCCTGCTGCATCTAAATAGGAGGGATAATGTTCTCTTTTTCTACAACTGGTTCTCTCTGGATATCAAGATCCTTTTCCAGGAATTTCTCTAAACTGGAGGAGTGGAGTTGCTCAGCTTGAGCTGGGTTTAACATATGCACATCTTGTGCTTCTTTCTCAGTGATGACAGTTGCATCATTGTTGATATCTGAGAAAATGTCCATAACTGTATCAGTTGCATTCTCACTATCCAATGCAACTTCAGCTATACCTCTCCCTAGGTCTTGAAGCTGTGATTGTTCAGGTTCTTGAACAACTGTAATCTCAATGTTGTCTCCCCCTGGAGTGGAGACCATCTGGTTTTCTGGTAGTTGAATGCTCTCCCCGTGGGCTTGAGCCTCTTTATATGGTGTTGGTGTAGGTGATTTTCTTGGTTATTCTTCATCTGAGCTGAAGTTAACCTGCTCTTCAGAATCACTAGAAGATTCTGCTGTCTGGGTGGTAGTTTTCTTTTTCTTATCCTTCTTCACTTGTTTCTATGGGGTAGAAACATCTTTTGTCAAAACGTTATCCCATCTGGATATTATTCTCAGATCCGTTCTCCTCATGTGATTAATCTTGGTTCCTGGAGTTTGATTCATCACTTCTGGAATGGTGGAAACCAGATATAGGCTTAGTATTCTACCCAGATTGGGCTTCTTAGCACTTTCTTTGATCTTGTCAAATATGATAGTAGACCAGTCTGTTTTCACCTTGAATATAACTCTGGTCATGAGTTTTTACATATAGGCAAAAATCCTATCATGTCCTCCTATTTTGCATAGAATAACCTTGCCTATTATCTCTGACAGGAACTTACCCTGGGAATTCATTCCCTTCTTGGTTATCGAAGATCCAATCTTGGTAGTGGATCCAGTCAACACCATTGGAGTGTATCCCTTGTCATGGATGATGCGATATCATCTTCTTCCGTAATACTTGGAAGTTGCAGTGACTTTCTTATACTCTTGTGTGTGAGTTTTACTTTAGTACCGTTTATAGAGGATTTAATATTCATTCCCGTAGAATCCGTTGTTGCTGACGAGTAAAATTCAAGAACCTCCTTCTTCCATATCCTTGTAGGTTTTGAGAACAAGTATTCCAATCCATTTTTGGTGATTAGGGTAATCACGGCTTTGATTTCTGGGGAGGCAGTCTCGAACGCCTTGTGTACCAGTTCATATCCCTCGTTGACCTTGTCTTCCTATTGTGGTGCCATGAGTTAAAGACAGGGAAGAGAGTCAGTGGGAGAATTTCTAGTCGACACAAAGTCTAGAGTCGAGAGTTCTGAAAGCACAGTCGGCCAGATTTTGTTTTCTCCTATTTATAGTATACTTGTAAAAGGTAGGTCAAAAGACGCGCCTAACTAGGAATTTTACTAGTCGACAAAATTTTACATGTGTCGACATAGACTACCTATGTCTCGACAGAGCTTTGTAGGTATCATCATGTCTATGTGTCGACAACGATTTTTGTGTGTCGCCACAAAAATCTACTAGTACAAGGTCTCGACAGAGTGGTGTCGACACAAACTGTTCCTGTCAACACAGATTTTATTTCTATGTCGACATAATTTATTTCTTTGTTGACACAACTTGGTGATAGTGTCAACACAATTGGCTTGTGTCAACACAAACTTTCTAACTTAGCCAAATTTCTTGAGAAATTTTGTACTGACCTAACATCTCATTCTAGGTTCAACATACCTAATTCAATTTTAAAATAAATGAATTTACTTTCATACAGAGGTTTTGTAAATATGTCAACAATTTGATTGTTAGTGTTGACAAATTTTAGACTTATGTCTTCTTTTTCAACATGTTCTCTGAGGAAGTGAAACCTGATTTATATATGCTTAGTTCAGCTATGTGATACAGGATTTCTAGCAATAGATATATCACTGATAAAATCACAATATAATGGTATTCTACTTACCTTGGTGTCATAGTCTTCAAGTTGATGTTGTATCCATAACAATTGAGCACAGCAACTTCCTACAGCTACATATTCTGATTCAGTAGTGGAAATAGCTACACTTGTCTGCTTTTTGCTACTCCATGACACCAACCTTCCACCTAGGAAATGACATGTGCATGTGGTGCTTTTCTTATCTTCTTTGTAGCCTGCAAAATCTGCATTTGATAAACCTGTTAGTAAGAAATCTCTATTCTTAGGGTACCAAAGACCTAGATTAGGTGTGCCCTTAAGATATCTTAAGATTCTCTTAATAGTAGAATAATGAGATTCCTTTGGGCAAGCTTGGTACCAAGCACAGACACATGTGGCATACATGATGTCAGGTCTACTAGAAGTCAAGTAAAGTAGGGAGCAAATTATCCCTCTATACAAATACTCATAAACAGGTTTTCCTGCCTCATCTTTGCCTATAGGCATACTTGTCCCCATTGGAGTTTTCATGGTGAAGGCTGACTCCATGCCATATTTCTTAATTAACTCCTTGGTGAACTTATACTGAGATATGGACAATCCATCATCAGTCTGTCTAACTTGGAGTCCCAAGAAGAATTTCAACTCACCCATGCTGCTCATCTTAAACTTCTCTTGCATAAGTTTTGCAAACTTTCTACAAAGGTTGTTTTCAGTTGAACCAAAGATAATGTCATCAACATATATCTTGACTAGAATGATCTTGCCTTTGGATTTCCTAAGGAATAGAGTCTTGTCAATTTTCCCTCTTGAGAATTTATTCTCAATAAAGAAAACAGACAGGGTTTCATACCAAGCCCTAGGGGCTGGTTTCAATCCATATAGAGCTTTCTTAAGCCTATATACATGGTTGGAAGAAAGAGGATCTACAAAACCTGAAGGTTGTTCAACATAAACTTCCTCTTTTAAGTCACCATTCAAAAATACTGACTTTACATCCTTTTGAAGTACTTTGAACCCTTGATAAGTTGCATAAGCCAGGAACAGTCTTATTGCCTCTAACCTTGCCACTGGGGCAAATGTCAGATCAAAGTCCATCCCTTCTTCTTGTCTGTAGCCCTTTTCTACCAGTTTGGCTTTGTTCTTGATTATAGTGCCATTTTCATCTAACTTGTTCCTATAGATCCACTTAATTCCTTTGACATTGTGATTCTTTGGTTTAGGAACCAACTCCCAGACTTTATATCTTCTGAATTGATTCAAATCTTCTTGCATGGCATCAATCCAATTTGTGTCTTGTATAGCCTCTCCAAACTTCTTAGGTTCCATCTGGGATAGGAAGATTGAACATAGAACTATGTTCATGCTCTTGCTTCTAGTAAGAACTCCATGTCTTGCATCACCAATGATTTGGTGTGCTGGATGATCCTTTAAATGTCTTCTTGCTGGAGGAAATCTGTCCATCTCTTGGTCTTCTTCATTATCGTCATCTAGATGCACTTCATTGTCTTCATCTTCATCTAGTGAGTCTTGTACTCCCCTGTACAACATCCATCTTTTCCTTCAAACCTTTAGGGTTAACAGAAGTGCTAGACAGCTCACAGTTAATTAGCTTAGACTCATCAAAGACTATATGGATAGATTCTTCTACAACTTGTGTAGTCAAGTTGTATATTCTGTATGCCCTACTGTTATTGATGTACCACACAAATATCCCATCTAGGGATTTGGTAGCAAAATTAGTTTGATAGTACTTGCCATTATTTAGAACATAACACTTGCTACCAAAGATTCTAAAATAGGATATGTTTGGTTTTCTGCCTTTCATAATCGCATAGGGTGTCTTCTTGTGTCTTTTGTTGATGGATGCTCTATTGAGAACATGACATGTAGTATTTACTGCCTCAGCCCAGAAATATTCTAGGAGAGAAGTGTCACTTAGTAGTGTTATACCTGCCTCAATAAGAGTCCTATTCTTTCTTTCTGCAACCCCATTTTGTTGGGGAGTTCTAGGTGAGGAGAACTCCTGATGAATCCCAAGTTCTTCACAAAACTTTGTCATGCATTCAGACTGAAATTCAGTCCCATGGTCACTTCTGATTTTGACCACTGAATTATTAAGTTCATTCTTAATTTGCTTAACAAAATTCTGGAAGATAGTAGGGGTTTCATATTTCTTCCTCAAGAAGAAAACCCATATAAATATAGAATAGTCATCCACAATTACAAATGTGTAAGCTTTCCTACCTAGACTATGAACTGGCATAGGACCAAATAGATCCATATGCAGGAGGTATAGACATGTCACAGAATCTTTAGTATCATGTCCATAGAAAGAGTTCTTGGTCTGTTTGCCCTTTTGGCAGGCTGAACATACACCCTCTTTAATGCACTTGACCTGAGGACCATTCCTCACTAATTCCATACTAAAGAGTTGGCCTATATACTTGTAGTTTAGGTGAGTTATCCTCTTGTGCCATTGGACATAATGAGATGCTTTCTTATCTGTAACTAGACAAATATGAGAGATCTTATTCTCACAATCAAAGTTTAGACAGTAGACATCTCCTTTCCTGGTGCCTGTAAGAATTATCTCTTGATCATTTGACCTTCTTATTTGGCATACACCCTTGTGGAAAGAAGTGTCATAAACCAGATCACTTAGTTGGCTTATGCTAATTAGGTTATGTTTCAGACCTCTCATAAAAGCCACTTGAGTGATAGTGACAGAGTTATTGGAAATATTACCAAACCCTTTGATGACTCCCTTTTCAGATCCACCAAAGATTACTTTGGGTCCATTTTCTATAGGAGAGTAATCCTTCAGCATCCTTCTTGTTCCAGTCATATGCCTGGAACATCCACTGTCCAAGTACCATAGAGTGGTATGGCCACTTGGACTCACCTGCATCAAATAAAATTACCTATCCTTAGAACCCCAATTATTATTGGGTCCTAGGTTCAGGTTAGCTTGATATTTGATATGCTTACCTGCAGCCTTTCCGACAGGTAAGCTGGCCTTTTTCAGTACACTAGCATTGTACCAACAATCAATGGCATAGTGACCAACTTTGCCACAACACCAACACTCATATCTATTGTACCTTCTTTTAAGTACGAGCTTAACAGTATTGCTAGCAGTAGTACTTAAGTCTGTAGGAACAGCTGTCTTTTTAAGTGCTGGTGCTGGAGCATTAAACACAGATGACTCCTGAAGAACATGGTGTGTTTGCTCATTGGCTTCCCTATTAGCATTTGCTCCCTTGCCATTCAGATTACCATACTTACAATGACCATGAGTGATGTCATGATCATACCTGTTAGTAGGCTGCATCACTTTTCTGAAAGAAATAGGGGGTTTGAAGGCTAGTGGCTGAACTGGGGCTTTGCCTTTTCGTTTGGAATTAGTTGCTCTAGTTCTTTCCTTGAAGACTAATCCTGTCTTACCCTTTTTGGAGATAAAGATGTTTATTAAGGGTAAGACTGACTTTGGCTTTGAGAATTGAGCCACAAGATCCATCTGTCTTTGAAGTCTAACTTCCAGACTCTTGATGTGATCATTTTTGAAGGTAATTGTACCCATCTGAATAACAGTTATGTTTTTAAGTTTGGCAACTTCATTCAGCTTCAAATCCAGCACTTTTGCTGAATCTGATGCAGCCAATTTAAGAGATGCAATTTCCTTAGCCTACTCTTTTACAAGGATTTTGCTTCTCTTAAGAGCTTAGAACATACCACCATACTCATCAATTAGTTTATGAATATCCCCTTCAGATTTAGAACCATCCTCATCTCTTGATGCTGATGCTTCTGATTCTGTTCTAGTATAATAATCAGAAACTGAAGATGGATTGTATACCTTACTGGAACCAGGCTGATCCTGGCACTGATCTTCCTTAAACACAACCATCATCCCTCTATAATATGATCTTAACTCCCATGTATAGAATCCAGCATTTGTAGGAATTCAGTTTCTACAGAATCCTCTTCTGTAGTGAATAATACAAAATAGGCTTCTGCTTTATCCCCTTCTTTAGATTCTGATGATGAAGAGTCAGTCCAACTCTTCTGCTTTTGGGAAACAAGGGACCTCTCCTTCTTGCACTTATTTTGGTGCTTCTTCTTGTATTTATATTCCTTTCTTTTATCAGGACAATCTGCTATGACATGTCTTAGCCTATTGCAATAATAGCAAACAATTTTAGAAAAAGTTTGTTTACCGGGATTAGAGCCATACTTGTCATCCTTAGAAGTTTTATTCTTCTTGTAATAGTCATCCTTGGAGAAATATGAAGATGGCTTTGTTCTCCATTTCTTCTTCTTCATGAACCTTTGAAATTGCCTTGTAAAGGCAGCAAAGTCTTCATCAGAGTTGTGGCTGTCAGAAGTGTTGATGTCTGGATTTTTTGATTTAACCTCAGCAATTCTCTTGGGTGGAGAAGGAGACTTTCTCCTACCCTTTCTTGTGGCTTCAGCCTTGAAGGCTACTGACTTTTCTTTGTATTCAGACCTATTACTTTTCTCCTCCTCCTTTCTAGCAGTGAGCTGCATCATATATGATAACAGTTTTCCAAATAATGTTGGTGGAGGTGTATCAGCAAGCCTGGCCACCTCTCTGATGGCACATATTGTAGTATCCTAGTCCTTGGTTAGTGATCTGAGAAACTTGTCATTAAGTTCATATATGCTAAAGACTCTTCCATAGGTCATTAGCTCATTTATAAATATAAAGAATTTCTTGTAACATTCAGCTATGATATCTGTCTTGGCTTGTCTAAAGCTCTCATATTCTTGATTTAGCATGGACTTTCTATCCTCTCTTACTTCTTCAGTTCCCTCCATGTAGACAATCAAAGTGTCCGACATCTTATTGGAGGTTTTGCAATGTACCAGATTCTGTAATGTAGAATCATCTATGGCACTCACAATTATGTTTTGTGCTCTCTTGTCTAAGGGTTCTAGGATGATATCTTCCTTAGTCATTTCAGAATAGCTCTTTGGTGTTTTGAGATTTGCATCAAGAAATGATATGTTCATAGGAATGAAAGGTCCTTCTAGAACTGTGATGTAGATTTTTAGATCAGATGCTTCCATGAACAATTATACCCTCTCTTTCCATATGCCAAAGTTTTCTTTCATATAGATAGGAAGTTTCATGGATCCAAGTTCCTTCTGAATTTCACTTGAACCCATTCTGGCTAGCAGTTAATTGCCTTGGAGATCTACTCAGACTGTTTGGTCTATATTTGAGTCAACCTCCCTCTGATACCACTTGAAAGATTTTGTTTATAGAGCCTAAACACCTAGAGGGGGGGAGGGGGGTGAATTGGTTCAAATCCTTCTTAACAACTTAGGCAATTACAAATGTTAAACACAACACAAATATCACAACACAAAGAATAACAATCACAAAAAATTCATAGTACAACACATAATGGTTTATAGTGGTTCCCCAATTTATGGGTACGTCCACTCTCCCCCTTCACCTATCTAGTAGATTAATGGACTTGGCCAAACTTCCTTCCACTAACTCAGATCCTCAGATCTTATAACTCAGAACCCAACTGGTTCCTACAACTCAGACTTCTTTAAGTCTTACAACTCAAATTCTTCCCAAGAATCCTACCTCAGGCAATAGCCCTACCTCAACCATTATCACCAGGCCTACAACTCAGATCACCAAGATCCAACCTCAGGCTCTCAGTCCTACCTCAGCCTTTATAAATTTCAGCTTACAACTCAGATCTACAATAGATCTTACAAGAAAATTGATTGTTTAAAACAATAAATCCTTCACCCAGATAGAAAGAGAATGGGGTAAAAGCTTCTTGATCAGTTCTTGATTGAACTGATTTCTTAAGATCCAACCTGTCTTAGCTTCTTCAAAGCTTCTTTAATCTGAACAAAGTAAGGTTGATCTTCAAATGAAGTTGGAGATGATCTTCAATCCAGCTCCTTCTTGTATTCAAAAAGATCTGAACTCCTCTTGCAGACTTGTTCAGGTTCTGCCTTCTTCTTACTTTATTTCTTCTGTGTTTGTTTCTTAGTTCATCATTTTTCTCTCTTTTTTGTTTGTGATAGAATAAGTCTTTATATAGAACCCATCCAAGGTTACCGATTGATCCGATTCATAATGACATTTTGACATCTTTGATAGATGTGACAGATTTGTTACTTATGATAACTGTCAAGTCTTTAGTCTTGATACCTAACCCCTCCTTGAACTTCTATCACAGCAGAGAATGCGTCGAAACAATACTCCAAATGTGTCAACACAACTAGACCATGTGTTGACACAAGTCTTGATGGTGTCGACACAGCTCCCACAATGTTGACACAGTCATTCTTCATCTTCTTGACACAGCTTCTGTAGAATATGTCGACACAATTGCTTCTAGTCTTAATATAGTTGGAGTCGACAGAATTCATGAGTGTGTGTCAACATAAGTCCAGTGTGTCGACATAATTACTATAGACTGAACTTCTGTGTGTCGACACAAGTCCTGTGTGTCGACACAACTGTTGCTGGCAAAATTTCTATGTGTCGACACAAGTCCTGTGTGTCGACACAACTGCTGCTAACAGAATTTCTGTGTGTCGACACAAGTCCTGTGTGTCGACATAACTGCTGCTGATAGAATTTCTGTGTGTCGACACAAGTCCTGTGTGTCGACACAACTGGCTTCTGGTGCCGACACATTTCCTTCACCAGTGTCGACACTTGTACTTAAAAAATTTTCCTGCATTTCTTTAACCTGCACATTGAAACTCAACATACCATCAAATACACATTGATGTATATCATTGAGTTAGGTGAGGCTTCTCCAAATCTGGTACACAGTTTCCAATGTACCCAATAAACTTTCAACAAAAAAACCAACATGAATATTTACGAAATAGAAGCATGAAGAAGTAGGGAAACCTTGCCAAGCAATCGATATTAAAACAATAGTAATTTAATGTTTAGCATAAAAAATCGTAACTAGATCTTGAAAACCCTAACTACCATAGTGAAACACAATAAATAAAACTATGAAACAAGTAAGTGTGATCCTAGAAAACAAATTTTGTGAGAGAAGGAAGAGGACCCGCAAGAAAAAGAAAAAATTCTATAGCAGAATGGAGCTCACCGTATGGTCGTCGATGGTATGAGTGTCTTGAAGGACACGATCAACGATGGCTGGATCCGCGAAGACAACAAATCCAAATCCCCTAGGCTTTCCGGTAATTTTATCCCTTGTCACCACCATTTGCAGGACATCTCTGTATTTGCCGAAGTAATTGATCAGCTTTTCTTCCATTGTCTCCCATGAAATCCCTCCGATAAAAAGCTTCCCCTGATCTGAATCCATTCCCCTATTCCTCTTCGATAAAACCTAGCAGGAGAAACTAGGGTTTCAGGACAAATAAGACGGCGATTTCGGGACAGATAGGCTAGTGCAGTGGATCACGGTTCCCCTTTTAGAATAAGATAGGCCATATATGATTGTTTAAGGCTCTGTTATAATATTAACGTAATTAATATATTATAAGTTATAATATTAATATATATAAGTTATCATATTAATATTAATATATTATAAGTAATTATATTATAAGTTATTATATTAAATTAATATTAAATTATATAATAACTTATAAGTTATAAAATTAATATAATTATTTAAGTTATATATTATTAATGAATATAATATTTTTTATATAATATTTATAAAATAAAATTATTAACAGCACTGCAAACGCTGTTCATCCAAACAGATTCGCAGATTCTGGCACCACTCTACAAAACAGCTGATTATTCCACCACTACTTCCCACCACTACTTCTCTAGTCACTGCAACCGTGCCAAACAGAGCCTAAATGTTGGTTAATACTAAATATTAGCCACGCTTTTTTTTCTTTTCATGGCTAATACAAGAGTATTAGCCATGCTTTTTTTGTAGTCGTGGCTAAAACATAAATATTAGCCACGATTTTGTGATCATGGCTAATACTAATGTATTAGCCACGATTTTTGAACCCTGGAAAAAAACGTGTATCTAATACTCATTTTTTTAGTAGTGCGATAACATTTCAAAAGGAGTCGGACACCGCCATGCCGTCGAGACGAACAACCCGACCTATGGCAGAAAATGAGGTGAGCTTTCTACCCTCTCCCTTGGTGCTAGATCTTTAGATATATTATAGAAGAGATGTCGACTCAAGAGTGCTTGACTTTGGTGCGTGATGAAGAACTCCTAGGAAGATACCATGTTAGGACCTTTGTCCTAGGGTTTTGTTATCATATACCTATCCTCACTTCAATATGAAGATGATGGGCTTGGTTTCGTTAAGATCGGTCGTCTATTGAGGGTGAATAAGGGAGGAGGAAGTGCTGAATGTAATCTTATATGAATGTCTAGAGGAAGAAGACGAACCGATGTCGTTCGTTCGAATTTACGTTGCGTGCAAAAATCTGATGTCTGTATGCAACAGGCCTCGTACTCAATTTAAGCCATGAACCGAGTACTTCTAAGTATTGGCATTAATACGAAAGTCATAGAACTCGGAATGACCTTTCCAACGGATGGTTGAACATTTTATGGTTAGCACTATAGCTCCTGTAAAGTGCGACGAAAGTTGATGCGTTAAATTAACATAGGGGCGGAATAAACTTTTTATCTATGTAAGTTATGTGCTAGCTGTGAATCCGGTTTTTTGGGTTTAGTAGGGAGATCATAGCAAGATGATATTTTTGATTGGGTGAATTTATTATATGTAACAATGATAAGCTAACGGTTTTGGATGAACCTTGGTTGTATAAATGATTTATTCATGAAATTCGATAAAGATGCACTTGATAACAATGCAAAGAATGTTATAGGTTTTTGAAGAGTTTGTGATGCATGATGCTTGAATGTGTAATCTATAGCTGTGCGGTGAATTATAATTATTGGAAGAACATGTGATGTGTTCCTTGCAAGGTTATATTGATCATGTAGAAGCTTAAGTGTTTAATGAAAAAATTTTTCGAGAAAGTTGTATGATTTGATATGCAGGTGCACGTTGAATTATAGAAAAGGGCTAGATGAGAAAACGCACATGGCCATATGATATGTTAGTCAATTATCTCAGGTAATTATGATATGGCGAGTTTAGTATGATACAAAGGGTCTCTGTCGAAGCCCTTGGAGGTTTGATGGCTTGGATAAATGTAATTGCATGCGGTGTGTGTTGATACGCGGTGTCAAAATCCTTGGTTAAGGATACTGTGGCAGGTCTCTGGGATCTCTAGTCGTCACACCGACGGGAGTTGGATGATAGACCTTGGGCGGCTGTGCTTGTTCCTCATTGCTCACTCCTGAGGATCCTTCCGTGCTAGTGGACGGTTGGGCTTGGTCCTTTGGTGATATGCTCCTAGAGGATCCTTCTGTGCCACGATGATAGTCAAGTTTGGGTTGTGTTCTTGGTGCACATCTACTCGAAACCCCTCTGATCCGTAGTACACAGAGGCTCCGCTGTTGGGCTATTAGAGTTGAGGCATATGGAGGCTTAGGCCTGGTAGTGTGGATACTCAACTAGTACTGGAGACGCCCGCTCTACTATTACCGTATGGCCACGACGGATGATGCCAGAGAGGTTAGATACCTGCTAAAAAAGTGGGAACTAAAGTTCTATATCTGTAACACCCCTATCCGTCGCATAGCATATAACAGTAGGTCCGGCCGGGGCCCGACGCCATATACTACGGACAGACCAGTTGGTTACGCGTTGAAACCATACAACCAATCACCATTGTCCTACACAGAGTCATTCTAGCGGAAGCAATTTCTTAAGTTGCACAAATAAAAGAACCCTGCCAAGCACGAATGTCCACTACTAGATAAAATAGGAATGACTAATACAAAAGTACCGTCCTTATGGCCTTACAATAGTTCTCTAAACAAGAGTGTCTTTCATACTTCGGCTCGCAGGCCGACCATACATGAGATAAATGGAAAACATAAAGAAAGGTAGGCCTTCGAGGGCCAGCACCGCAACATGGGCTTTAGCCCGCTATTTCCCGCTCGGCTCCGCAGCACCTGCAAGCCACAATCCACCGCCCGGTGGTAAACAAAAGCAACGGTCAGCTATGCTGACCAAATTATAACGATCCCGCCCCCGCAATCGGGGCAGCGATTCTCTTTCCCTGCACTTTATTAGTATAACATCAAAATAGTGTAAAAACACTTCAACACAGGCGTAGGCTCGTACGGCCACACACCTCGTGCACACAGGGCACATTTACGGCGAATCGGCCAACGTCATGTCAATTCAAGCCATAGACGTTCCCGTTCCACCACCGCCCCTTGGACGGCAAACCATATGAGCATTTTGTCTTCTTGGCCTTGGTCACGACAATTTAAGCCATAGACCGCCGAAGACCCTCATCCATGCCAACGGTTCCACCGAACGACATCGATCGGCTACGGTTCCGCTTGACCCGTGCTCATATCGCAACGACAATTTAAGCCATATGCGCAGGTCAAGACTCACTGAGTCCCGTTTCCACCACAATAATCACATAACCCGGTTATGTTCACGTTGGCTCCCCGACCACCATGTTGGCAAAACCTGCTTTTGCCCAGTTTTCTGGGTGCACCTTGGAGTTAATCTCCAAGGCTCCCTACTGCAATCTACCACGTAGAAAACCCGAAAAACGCCCAAACACCCGGAGTCTTTCCCGGTTCATATGCAATGCAACATCACCGATCCGGCTCTACTTGTCCGGATTGGCTTCACACACAATGCCAATGTCCGTTTTCGCATACGGACTCTATACAAGGGGGACTTTACATATCTACCCCAAGGAATGCTCCAACTCTTCGCTCACTCGCGAGAGAGGGCTTCCTATGCAAAGGGAAAAAAGGGCTTCACATGCCTAAGGATGAGAAATCGTTACCCTTGCGTTCTTCCGCGGCGCCATGAAAAACTATGTGGTTGGAAAGCACCGCAACGGCGTCACCTCCGCGGATCTGGACTCGGATCGCGATTCGGAGCTCCGACGCTCCACCGGCGGCCGGATCTTGGTCTCCAACCTCTTCCTTGCTCTCCCCTCTCTCTAAACCCTTAGAGAGAGAATGCCCAAAAGAAAATGGGGTATTCCACCCTAATTCACGGCTAAAACCACCCAGGAGCAGCCCCCCCACAGTCGGATCCAAAGCCAAGGAAATGAACGGCCACGATTAGGCCTCAAATTAGAAAATCTGGGCTGAACACGGGTTGCAACACGGCCGTGTGCCTGGCCGTGTCACCCATTCTCCGTCTCGACCGACTCGAAAACCAGCACACGACATTCGACACGGCCTCCGACACGCCCGTGTCACCTGTGACACGCTTGTGTCGAGACCCGTGTCACGCCCCCCGTATGCAATCGAGCAGCTTTCCCAACCCGAGAAGGACACGGCCTGCGACACAGCACCTGACACGCCCGTGTCTCATGTGACATGCCCGTGTCAGGGCCCGTGTCATGGCCCGTGTGCCTGACTCAGAAAACTGCCCAAAGTGACACGCCCTGGGACACGCCCGTGTCCCAGGCCGTGTGCCTCAACTCGACGACCTCCGATCGTCAAAACGTCGACCACATGACCCATGGCCGAACACGCATGTGTCACGCCCACAACACCTCCTCCAAAATTCAGACTGGGCTTAAAACATCACCCTTCCCTCTTTTGAGTTTCGGGGTGTTACAACTCTCTCCCCCTTAAAAGAATTTCGCCCACGAAAAATTACTAAAGGAAAACCATAGGAACTTAAAACTTTTAACGGTACTTGAGCGGAATAACTCCGAGTACTCCTCCAGCATAGTTTGCTCCCTTTCCCAAGAGAGCTCCTCCTGACCTTAATTATCCCACCGGACCTTAACCATCCGGATCACCTTATTACGGAGCCTCTTGACCTCAGAGTCTTCAATACAAACGGGCTTGACCTTAGTCGTCAACCCTTCGTCCACCGGTACTTGATCCACTGCGATCACTAGCGAAGGCTCTTGCACCGCCTTCCGCAACACAGAGATGGGAAACACATCGTGTAGCCCACTCAACCCACCGATAGCTTCAAATGGTATGCGGCTTCGCCGACTCGCTCCAGAACCTCAAAAGGTCCAAGGTATCTTGGGCTCATCTTCTTCAAGCGTCTCACCCGCGAAACCCCCTTGAACGGCTTTACCTTCAAGTATACCCAATCGCCTACCGCGAACTCCACGTTCCGGTGCTTGGCATTGTAATACTTCGCCTGCCTGTCCTAAGCGATCAACAAGTGCTCCCGAATGATCCGCACCAACGAGGTAGCACTCTCCACCTCCTGCTTCTTGTACAACCTTGCCTCACCCGTTTCTAACCAAGACAACGACGTGCGACATTTTCTACCATATAGGGCCTCAAAGGGCGCCATTTGGATACTCGCCTGGTAGCTGTTGTTGTACGCGAACTCCACCAAATACAGGTGGTCCTCCCAATGCTTCCCGAAGTCTATAACACACATACGGAGCATGTCCTCAATCGTTCTATTGACTCTCTCGGTCTGCCCATCCGTCTGCGGATGGAATGCTTTGCTGAACTTCAACTTTGTCCCCAACATCTGCTGCACCAACCTCCAATCATTGGACGTGAAACGCCCATCGCGATCACTCACAATACTGCGAGGCACACCAAGCAGTCTAACTATATTGTCCACATATAGCTTCGCCAACTTCTCCACCGAGTCGTCCTTCCTATGCGGAATGAAATGCAACACCTTAGTTAACCGATCTACGATCACCCAGATGGCGTCGTTCCCCTTCTACAACCTTGGCAACCCATGCACAAAGTCCATAGATATGTCGTCGAACTTCCACTCCGGTATAGGCAAGGATTTCAGAAATCCTCCCGGCTTTTGGCACTCCGCCTTCACCAAGGCGCACGTTTGGCACTTAGCCACAAACAACGCTACGTCTTTCTTAAGCCCCGGCCACCAAAACAGCTTCTTGAGGTCACGATACATCTTTGTGCTCCCTGGGTGGATCGAGTACTTGGTATGATGAGCCTCGTACATCAACTCCGCACGTAAGTTACTCCCGCTTGGGACGCACAACCGATGATCCTTCCTTAACAACCCATCTTCCATTGAAAATTGGGAATTTGACCCATCCAACGCTGCCTCCATAAGCTCCTTCATGGAGTCATCTAACTCCAATGCCTGCCAAACCCGGTCAGGCAGGTCATACATAACCTCTGTCCAGTTCAACATTGCTTTGGCGCTCGTCTGCTTGTCAATGCAGCAAATTTCAAGCTCCTCCAACTCCCGTATCAGCCGCTCATCATGCACCGACAACCAGTTGGCTTGGGCGGGAGCCCTGCGACTCAACGCATCAGCAACCGCATTTCCCTTCCCGGGTACATAATGAATCTTGAAGGTGTAGTCCCCCAGGAACTCCATCCACCTCCTCTGCCTCATGTTAAGATCCTTCTGATCCAATAGGTACTTCAGGCTCTTGTGATCGGTATATATATCGACCCTTACGCCGTATAGGTAGTGCCTCCACAGCTTAAGTGCAAATATCACGGCCGCCAACTCCAAGTCGTGGACTGGATAGTTCCTTTCATGCACTTTTAGCTGACGCGATCCATAAGCTATGATGCTCCCATGCTGCAACAACACGCAGCCCAAACCACTACCCAAGGCGTCACTATACACCTCGAAGCCCTCGGTCCCACTCGGCGAACTAAGCACTGGCGCCGTGGTCAACCGTCTCTTCAGCTCCTCAAAACTTGCACACACTCCTGCGACCACAAGAATCTCTGATCTTTCCTTGTCAACTTTGTGAGAGGTAGCGCTATCCGCGAGAAGTTCTCTACGAAGTGCCTGTAATATCTGGTAAGCCCGAGAAAACTATGGACTTCCGCGACAGAAGACAACGCAGACCACTCCCGTATCGCAACGATCTTTGCCGGATCCACCGCTATACCTTCCCCACTAACAATGTGACCAAGGAATGCTACTGAGGGTAGCCAGAACTTGCACTTGGAGAATTTCGCATACAGCTCATTCCTCCTCAAAGTCTCCAACACCAGGTGCAAGTGCTTGAAGTGATCTTCTTCGCACTGCGAGTACACCAATATATCGTCGATAAAGACGATCACAAAGCGATCTGGGAAATCTCGGAATGTCCTGTTCATCAAGTCCATAAACACTGATGGCGCATTCGTCAGTCCAAACGGCATGACCGTGAACTCGAAATGCCCATACCTTATGCTGAACGCCGTCTTCGGGATATCACATTCCCTAATCCTCAACTGATAGTACCCCGACTACAAGTCCAACTTAGAATGTACCGACGATCCGACTAACTGATCGAACAGATCATCAATCCTCGGGATCGGGTACTTGTTCTTCTCCATCAGCTTGTTCAACTCTCTATAGTCGATACACAACCGCATACTCCCATCCTTCTTCTTAATGAAGAGGACCGGTGCGCTCCAAGGCGACGAGATTGGACGCACATAGCCTTGCTCCATCAGCTCCTCTAGCTGAACTTTCAACTCTGCCATCTCCTTAGGCGCCAAACTATACGGAGCAAGTTACACCGGTTTGGCCCCCAGTACGAGCTCGATGGTGAAATCAATCTCCCGCTGCAGTGGGGCTCCTGGAAGACTACCCGGGAACACATCGGGGTATTCACAAACCACGGGGATGCTATCCAACATGGACTTTGTCTCCACAGCCCCCACTATTGCGAAGAACTGCTCTGCACCAGCACGAATTGCCTTTACCACCTGAAGAGCAGACATCAGCGTCTTGCTCGACCCCTTGAGTCCCTCGAATGTTGCCCCCTCCCAACACCCAGCTTGACCTCCTTCCGGTCGCAGTCAATCCAAGCTTTCTGCTCCGAAAGCCAATCCATCCCAAAGATAACGTCAAACTCTACTAGCGGCAGCAATGACGCTAGCAAGTCGAACTCTTGGCTCCCAATGTGAACCTTTACGGCGCACACTCTGTCCGCACGCATCGAGCACCCATTCGGTAGCAGCACATCCAACTTGTCCTTTGCCATCGAAGAAGGGACTCCGATGCGCGGTATAAAATTTTTTGACATGAAGGAGTGTGAAGCTCCCGTATCGAACAGTGCCCGTGCCGGACTCTCGCTAATCAAAACAAAGCATATGCAAACCATATTAGGCTAACAAGCAATAAACAACAGTATCTAAGTTAACTTGCTATAAATTAACTCGTACCTGTCACCACATCCGCTTGTTTAATAGCCTCCTGTTGCCCCAAGTGTTAGACTCTAGGCTGAGTCGGAGCATAGTGGGACGCGGTTGACTCCACCGCCTTGCCCTTCTCTTCGTAAGTAGCTCCTTGCTTTCTCTCGGACTTTGGGCGTCCGCTCCAGCAATCGCGGGCAAAGTGCCCCGTCTTTCCACATGTGAAACAAGCGCCTGGGGTTCGATTGGTAGTTGCCACCGAGGCACCTGTAGAAGAAGCTGGACCTGGCGTCCTAGCCTTCTTGTAGAATCTTCGATAGCCCGACTTCGACGTAGTCGGCGCCTTGAACTCTGATTTCTTCCCACCAGATTCCTTCTTAGCTTGCACATTTCTTATGTCCTTCTCCAAGGACCGGGCCGAGTTGACCAAGGTCAGGAAACCCTGCGCCATAGGCCCTGACAGTAGCAACCTCAGCTCATCTCTTAACCCTTCATAGAAGCGGTTAGTCTTTCGCTCCTCGTCGGCAAAGGTAGCGCTAGCATATCTCCCCAACCGAGTAAACTCATGGAGGTACTCGTCTACAGTGATATCTCCTTGCACCAACTTTTAGAACTCGTTCTCCAATGAGATCCTCTGCGCTGAGGGGAGGTATCGATCCATGAACAATCTTGCAAACTCCGCCATAGGAACTTCGGCCAACGACCTTCCCCTCAACTGGTGTAGCTCTAGACCTTCCCACCATAACCTTGCGTCCCCATCCAATAGGAACGTCGCTATAGTGGTCTTATGCCACTCTTCCGTTTCAGTAGCTGTCATCACCCTATTGACTCTTGAGAGCCAATCTTCAGCCTGGGTCGGGGTTCCCGTTCCTGAGAACACTGGTGGGTGGAAGCCCATCACATGCTTAAGCTGTCTCTCAGTTGCTCTCCGAGGCAACTCCGGCTCCACCGCCAACTGCTCAACCCTTCTAGGCTTCGCCGCTTGGAGAGGAACTTGCTCCTCCGCAGGAGCAGGCTGCTGCACCTGTCTTGCAGGTTGCGCATTAATCATCGCCATGACAGCTTCTTCCACCAACCTAATGGTCTCAGCAGACGGAGGTGTTGCAGGCGCTTCACTTGGTGCATTGCTTGCCTCAGAACCTGGCCGTTATGACGGCCCAGCACCACTTCTGGTCACCTATAATCGTGCAAAACACCGATAAGCGACCAAAAATTATTGCAAACAGTAATTATAGGAACACACAGGTTCCTCAAACATGTGTATTTTCATTCCTAGGTGGACATTCATGGGTTCTTTTCATGTTATAATGATGACGCACACATGTGCTCACCACCCCATAAAGTGAATTCGCCCACGAATTCATTTAAGTTTGACCGAAACCAGTAGTCTGATACCAATTTTTAACACCCCTATCTATCGCATAGCATATTGCAGTAGGTCCGGCCGGGGCCCGATGCCATATACTACGGACAGACCGGTTGGTTACGCGTTGAAACCATACAACCAATCACCATCGTCCTACACAGAGTCATTCTAGCGGAAGCAATTTCTTAAGTTGCACAAATAAAAGAACCCTGCCAAGCACGAATGTCCACTATTAGATAAACTAGGAATGATTAATACAATAGTACCGGCCTTATGGCCTTACAATAGTTCTCTCAACAAGAGTGTCTTTCACACTTCGGCTCGCAGGCCGGCCATACATGAGATAAACGGAAAACATAAAGAAAGATAGGCCTTCGAGGGCCAGCACCGCAATATGGGCTTTAGCCCGCTATTTCCCGCTCGGCTCCGCAGCACCTGCAAGCCACAATCCACCGCCCGGTGGTAAACAAAAGCAACGGTCAGCTATGTTGACAAAATTATAACGATCCCGCCCTCGCAATCGGGGCGGCGATGCTCTTTCTCTGCACTTTATTAGTATAACATCAATATAGTATAAACACACTTCAACACAGGCGTAGGCTCGCACGGCCATAAACCTCATGCACACAAGGAACATTCACGGCGAACCGGCCAACGTCACGTCAATTCAAGCCATAGACGTTCCCGTTCCACCACCGCCCCTTGGACGGCCAACCATATGAGCATTTTGTCTTCTTGGCCTTGGTCACGACAATTTAAGCCATAGAACGCCGAAGACCCTCATCCATGCCAATGGTTCCACCGAACGACATCGATTGGGTACGGTTCCGCCTGACCCGTGCTCATATCGCAACGACAATTTAATCCATATGCGCAGGTCAAGACTCACCGAGTCCCGTTTCCACCACAATAATCACATAACCCGGTTATGTTCACGTTGGCTCCCCGGCCACCATGTTGGCAAAACCTGCTTTTGCCCAGTTTTCCGGGTGCACCTTGAAGTTAATCTCCAAGGCTCCCTGCTGCAATCTACCACGTAGAAAACCCGAAAAATGCCCAAACACCCGGAGTCTTCCCCGGTTCATATGCAATGCAACATCACCGATCCGGCTCTACTTGTCCGGATAGGATTCACACACAATGCCTATGTCCGTTTTCGCATACGGACACTATACAAAGGGGACTTTACATATCTACCCCAAGGAACGCTCCAACTCTTCGCTCACTCGCGAAAGAGGGCTTCCTATGCAAAGGTAAAAAAGGGCTTCACATGTCCAAGGATGAGAAATCGTTACCCTTGTGTTCTTCCGCGGCGCCATGAAAAACTATGCGGTTGGAAAGCAACGCAACGGTGTCACCTCCCCGGATCTGGACTCGGATCGCGATTCGGAGCTCTGACGCTCCACCGGCGGCCGGATCTTGGTCTCCAACCTCTTCCTTGCTCTCCCCTCTCTCTAAACCCTTAGAGAGAGAATGCCCAAAATAAAATGGGGTATTCCACCCTAATTCCCTGCTAAAACCACCCAGGAGAAGCCCCCCACCGTCGGATCCAAAGCCAAGGAAATGAACGGCCATGATTAGGCCTCAAATTAGAAAATCTGGTCCGAACACGTGTTGCAACACGGCCGTGTGCCTGGCCGTATCACCCATTCGCCGTCTCGACCGACTCGAAAACCAGCACACGGCATTCGACACGGCCTCCGACACGCCCGTGTCACCTGTGACACGCCCGTGTCACCTGTGACACGCCCGTGTCGAGACCCGTGTCACGCCCCCCATATGCAATCAGCAAGCTTTCCCAACCCGAGAAGGACACGACCTACGACACGGCACCCGACACGCCCACGTCTCATGTGACATGCCCGTGTCAGGGCCCGTGTCATGGCCCGTGTGCCTGACTCAGAAAACTGCCCAAAGTGACACGCCCTAGGACACGCCCGTGTGCCTCAACTCGACGACCTCCGATCGTCAAAACGTCGACCACATGACCCGTGGCCGAACACGCTTGTGTCATGCCCGTGACACGCCCGTGTCACGCCCGTGACACGCCCGTGTCATGCCCGTGACACCTGCTCCAAAATTAAGACTGGGCTTAAAACATCACCCTTCCCTCTTTTGAGTTTCGGGGTGTTACAATATCAACATAGGAAAACAAAGTGCGTGATTTGCATGGGTGCATCATAAACCATCATTGCATTGCATCACAAAATATCCTCATCATATAAATTTGTATGGATACTTTAATATGATAAGTTACTTTCTGTTAAGTTGACCCTTAACTTATAAATTAGTATGGGCATTTTTATAAGATAAGTTCTATTTTTATTGTAGAATTATATGTTATAGTTGATTGCTCTTGCTTTTATAGAATTACTTATGATGCTATATACACTACTATCATTACTATTATGATATATAAAGATATACAACCTGCTTGTACTTACTTTATATATATATATATATATATATATATATATATATATATATATATATATATATATATATATAGTGCCTTTCTTTCTTTCTCCCGCCTGGTGCCTAAGAGCCGCCAGGGTGAGACGATGTGATAGCCACTTAGTCTTTAGGACTAACTATTACTATGACGACCTTTTTAGGACGACACCCAGTGGATAGTGCAGCAACAATAACATATTATATAGGAGGGCACCAAGCCAGGGAGATAGGGCCTAATAAGACAATACCCTCTCATCCGTCGGTTACTGAAGTGTGAGATTTTTGAGAGACTTCTATTGTTTCCTTCGGGAAATTTTGTTGTACTCTGATATTAAAGGAACCGATGTAGTTCCTTATTGTCCATATACTGCGCTATGGACATTTACATATTGTGATGCTTTGACTTTTGTTTATTGTCTTTATGTTGTGTTGGCATGGATGGTATTATGAGAGTCGGCATAATGGGCATCATGTAGTACCGGTCAACCTATGTGTTGATGCTACCGAAAGGCAGCTGTTCTAGGCATAAGACTCCCCTCGGTCGCGTGTTTTGTTCCGGGAGGGGGGTCTTACAAAGCATGTGCAGATAGAAGAGCAATCTTCTAATAATGCTGCTTTAGATGAAGATACTGATATTGAGGGGGAGCCTCCAAAGGTCCCTACTCGGGATGAGGTAATTCTATCCTCCCCAGTGGACGAGACATCCACTTAAATCCTATATGGGTTTGGTGTTCAATGGGACTAGGGGAGATTTTCACTAGTTGTGTACCACCATTCTCCATACACAACATCAACAGACAACTTAATTCTCATCTCAATAAAGAATATACTGGATGAAAAAGCCTACACACTCAAAGCCTATATAGATCAATCTATCTCAGGAGTGAAAGCTGAATTGTTATCTAAAATAAAACTATTGAAAGGTGAGACTGGTCACCTAAACAATCAGATAACCAAATGATTTAATCAGGCAGCAAGCACATTCAAGGATCAACCCGCTATCCTCAGATCAATGGATACAAGTCTTAAATCCTTCGCTATAGATATTGGATATGTCTAGAATTTTGTGAGTCAAACTGATGAGGTTATATTGCAAGCAGCTGATCACATAAATAAACATATTACCTCTACAACCCTTAGATCCATGGAAGAAGCCTTTCTGCTTAAAGAGGAGCTTAAAGCAGACTCTAAAAATATCTATCAAACTCTATCAAGCAGGTTCGAAGCAAATTCCAAACGATTTGAAAATAAGATATTTGATGAAGCAAGAAGGGGGGGGGGGAGGAGAACAATGCTAAGAACATTGTTGAGCAAGCTCTCAAAGTACTTCAAGGAATAAGGATAGCTCTAAACCTTCTTCTACTGGATAAGTATATGCCAGAAGATTTTGACTTCCATGCTCAAGTAAGAGTTGCACAAGATGCACAACTTACAACCAGGAGGAAGAGAGAAGAGATAATGTTAGCAGAGGAATTCATGGTAAAAAGAAGGACTAATAAATCTTAAGACCTTGATTATGAATACTTGAGTGATAATTCAAAAAAGATTATCATCAATGCATTGTTAAGTCATGGTTAGCTATTATAGAACATAGACAGCTTGTATCCCAGTGAAGAATGGATAAAGCACCAAGAGAGGAATTAACTAAGGGAAAGAATATTCATAAAAAACTTGGTTAAGAGAAACAATCCTAAAAGGATGTTCTCCAAGTACTTACCCAAACCATTTCTATATTTCAAGAGACAGAAGAACAAAGATCAAAGTGCAAAGCTTATTGGTGCTACCAAAGATGAAGGTTCAAGCTCAACCTCAAAGTAGAGGAGGACTGGACCTTCGACTTTTTATTTTATTTGGCTGCAATAGAGTTTTAAGTGCTTATATTTGTTAACTTTCTTTTTGTTATGATGTCATGACTATGATTTATCAAGATTTCAAATTTATTGAGATATGTTTTATTTATTAATGCATCTTAGCATTATTGTGTGTTTTGACTTCTTCAAATAGGGGGAGATTGTTGGGAATTTTTCCTTCAATGCCCCTTGGATTTTAAGATGCATCACCTATAATGCTAAGTGCATATTGTATTTGATAAGCCTTTTTCTTTCATATCAGTTTAAGTTATTTCAAAAACATGGTTAGAACATCTCTAGATATTATTGTTATGTCTCACCAGTTTAATGGACAATCTACTGAGAAGGCAGTCTAGTATCAGCGAAAGCGTTGAGACACAACTGATTTGCTACTGAGATAAAAGCCAGTCTCAGCTCCGCTAAGAAGGCAGTTTGGTCTCATCAAAACTGCTGAGAAGACAGCCTGGTCTCAGCGGAACCACTGAGAAGTATCCATTTTTTCGCTAAGATAAAAACCAATCTCAGGTAAACCACTGAGATATTTTCAAATAGAGCTGTTAAGAAGGCGCGACTTATTTTTGGCAAAAAGGAGATAAAGCAAGATAATATTATCTTTTTTTGGCCATGTTGTGTCAGTACAATTCAAAGAGTCATGTTGAGTTAAAGATTATAAAAGAAACATTTAGGTCAATGAAAAAGATGCAAGAAATTCTAAGTTCTGAGAAATGAAATCTGACCTAGCAGAAAGTTCTTCCCGGTGGTGAACTGTGAAAAGTCAATATTTCTGATAGATGTGCACTTCAATTTCCAGAAGATAGTTTGTTCTTGCTGAACAGGTTCAGGAGAAAAAGATGAGTCACTCTGGACTTAAGGGGCTGATCTTCTTCCTATTGCTTAAGATAGGAGATCAAGATAGTGCAAGGGTTTAAGCTTCAAAACCATTTTCCAATCATGCCCCAAGATAGCTAAATATTGTACAAGTTCAAAAGAAGACAAAGGTTGAAGGTTTATTATTTAAGGTCTTCTGTTGGAATCATTTGCATATATTCTCTGTAAGAACATTATTGTTTTGAGTATAAGGTCTTGTACCTGAGGTAGGGATGTTTTCCTGAGTATAGGGCTATTGAACCTGAGTGTAGGGATGTTGAGCCTGAGTATAGGGCCTGTGTGCCTGAGTGTAGGGTTGTCCTCCTAATCTGAGTGGTAGGGCTTCTTGATAGTCCTGAGGTAAGTTACCGGGAGGGTCACTTAGCTTTAGGATTAGATTGTACTTTTAGCTTGTAGGGATGTGGCCTGAGGTAGGGTCATTAGGGAGACCTGAGAAGATCTTGAGGGATCTATGGTATAATACCCCAAAAACTGGATAACATAAAAGTGGCTATCGCTGGGCGACAATGGGTATCGATGGTGATAGCACTCGACGCTTTCAATGAAGCATTGAGTCGACTCGACACACTCAACGCATTCAACAAAGCATTGAGTAAACTTGATGAATACTATTGCGTGGCGATAGTGAGTATCGCGCGACAATACCACTCTATTGGGTACACTGAAAAATATGTACTAGATTTGGAGAAGCCTCATCTTACTCAATGATATACATTAATTTGTATTTGATGTATGTTCTAGTTTCATTGTGCAGGTATAAGTTTTGCAAAGAATTTTTCTAAGTACAAGTGTCGACACTTGTAAAGAGTTATATCGACATCAAGAAGAGGTTGTGTCGATACCAGAAGCAAAGTTGTGTCGACACCCAGAAGTTGTGTCGACACTAGAAGCAAAGCTGTTTCGACACCCAGGCATTGTGTCGACACCTAAAGAAGAGGATGTGTCGACACCCAAAACTATGTCGACACCTAAGGCAGGAATTGTGTCGACACCTAAAGCAGAAGCTGTGTCGACACTCAGGAGTTATGTCGACACCAGAAGAAAGGCATGTGTCGACACTCAGGAATTGCGTCGACACCTGAAGAAGGTTTGTTTCGACAGCTAGACACACACTCAACGCCATTTTACAGCAATAGCTATTCCGAGTCAGAAGGCTTGTATCGACACACAGGGCTTGTGTTGACACTACTCAACGACATTTATACACACACTCAACGACAGCTATACACACACTCAACGCCATTTGTGTGCAGCAGCTTAGTCAAGACCAGAAGCAGTTGTGTCGACACACAGGACTTGTGTCAACACACACTCAATGACGGTTGGACATACACTCAACGCCATATGTCTGCAGCTGTTATGTCAAGATCAAGAGTAGTTGTGTCGACACACTGGACTTGTGTCGACACACAGGACTTGTGTCGACACATACTAAGAGAAGATGTGTCGAGTAGCAGAAGGATGACTATATATACACATGATGTGTCATGTCGACATCACCAAGACTTATGTCGACACTTAGTATTTTTGTGTCGACACATATGAAGCAGTCTGCTGAGGGGTTCATGCTGACTTATACAAGCATTGAGGAATCAACTGTCATGACTGGTGACTCGACAGCTATCATTTCCAACAGGTCTGACACCTTTATCAGAACTGTCAGAAGGTTGTTACAAACCAGATCAGCCGTTAATCAGGAGAAATCTCTATATAAAGGACTGATCCGTGGCAAATTAAGGAGAACAGTAACATAGATAAAAAGTGAATCATCTAAGGAAAGTTTTCAACAACAAGAAAAGGGGTGACCCTTAAGTAGGCAGATTCAGATCTTGTTCTGAAGTCAAGGAAGGAGCTGACAGGAGATCAACTTCTACATCAGGAAGAGTTCAACCTTATTCTGTTCTATCAAGAAGCTTTGAAACATCTAAGTCAGGTTGGATCTTAAATTTCAGTTCATTCAAGAACTGATCAAGAAGCTCTCACCTATAGAGTGATCTATCTGGTGATATTCCTTAATCTCTCAAATACTCAATCACTTATAGGATCTTTTGTTAGATCTGAGTTGTAAGCCTATAATTATAAAGGCTGAGGTAGGGCTGTGTGCCTGAGGTGTAGGACTATTGATAGTCTGAGTTATAAGCCTAGTTATAAAGGCTGAGGTAGGCCTGTGGCCTGAGGTAGGATTCTTGGGAAGAATATGAGGTAGGACTTGTATAAGTCTGAGGTGTAAGAACCATCTGGTTCTGAGTTGTAAGATCTGTGGATCTGAGCTAGTGCAAGGAAGTTGTGCTAAATCCAGTTCTCTACTGGATAGGCGAAGGGGGAAAGTGGATGTACCCATACTTTGGGGAACCACTATAAATCTGGTGTATGCGGTGTTGTGTTTGCTGTACTGTGATTGTATGTTCTGTGTTGTGATAAGAAGCTGTTAAATTGCCTAAAATTCTTAAAGATAATTAGAACCTATTCACCCCACCCTCTAGGTGTTTATGCTCTTGAAATAAGTCTTTCAAGTGGTATTAGAGGGAGGTTGCTCGAAGATTGACTTAACAGTCTTAGTGAATCTCCTAGGCAATTAACAGTTTTCAAGAATGGGTTCAAGTGAGAATCAAAAAGAACTTGGATCTATGAAACTACCTATCTGTAGGAAGGAATTCTTTGGCATATGGAAGGAAAGGGTGAGATTCTTTATGGAGGCTTCTAATCCAAGAATTTACATCACTTTACAGAAAGGATCCTTCATTCCAATGAAGGTATCAGTTCTGGATGCAAATGTTAGAACCCCAAAAAATTATTCTGAAATGACAAAGGATGAGATCATCCTGGCAACTCTAGACAAAAGTGCCAAGAATGACAGCATAGCTGAATGCTACAAGAAATTTTTCAGGATTGTAAATGAGTTGATGACTTATGGAAGAGTCTTCAGCACTAATGAACTGAATTACAAGTTTCTAAGATCTTTGACAAAGGATTGGGACACCAAGATTTGTGCCATCAGAGAGGTGGACAAGCTGGCAGATACACCCCTCCAACACATTTTAGAAAGCTGCTTTCATATGAAATGCAGCTTACATCTAGGAAGGAGGAAGAGAAGTGCAGCAGATCTGAACACAAGGAAAAGTCAGTTGCCTTCAAGGCTGAAGGCACAAGAAAGGGCAGGAGAAAATCTCCTTCTCCTCCCAGAAGGAGTGCTGAGGCAGAAGAAGGAATTCCTGACATCACCTCATCAGATAGCCACACCTCTGATGAGAACTTTGTAGCCTTCACAAGGCAGTTCCAAAGGTTCATGAAAAAGAAGAAGTGGAGAACCAGACCTTCTACATCCTTCTCCAAGGATGAGTATTACAAGAAAAAGAAGACTCCCAAGGAGGATAGGTATGCTTCTAAACCTAGTAAACAATCTAATTCTAAGATTGTTTGCTATTGTTGCAACAGACAAGGAAATGTCATAGCAAACTGTCCAGACAAGAGGGCTGAATCAAAGGACAAGAAGAAGCAATAAATGAAGGGCAAGAAGGAGAAATCCTTTGTTGCCTAGAAGCAGAAGAGTTAGACAGACTCTTCATCATCAGGATCAAGAGAAGAAGAAGATGTAGAAGCATATGTTGGGCTATTCTCAATTGAAGAGGATTCTATGGAGTTAGAATTCCTACAAATGCTGGACTCCATAAATGGAGTGAAAGATTATTACTGTAGAGGGATGATGGTTCAGTCAGATGATGATCAGTGCCAGGATCAGCCTGGTCCAAGCAAGGTATATAATTCTCCCTCAGCTTCTGACTATTTCACTGGATCAGAATCAGAAGCATCTGCATCAAGAGATTTGGATGGTTCTGAGTCTGAAGGGGATGTACACCAACTCATTGATGAGTATGGTGGGTTGTTGCAAGCTCTAAAGAGAAGCAAGCTTCTTGTCAAGGAGTAGGCCAAGGAGATTGAATCTCTTAAGCAGGAAGCATCAGAATCAGCCAAGCTGATTGATTTAAAACTGAAAGAGGTTGCCAAACTGAAGAACATAACTGTTATTCAGATGGGCACAATCACTTTTAAGGAAAATCATATCAAGAATCTGGAGGCAAGACTCTAGAAAGAAAGAGAGTTAGTGGGTAAATTCTCTAAGCCAAAATCTGGCTTGCCCTTAATAGACAATTTCATTCCTCAGAAAGGAATGACTGGTCTAGGTTTTAAGGGAAGAACTAGGGCCACCAATTCTCATGGAAAAGGTAAGTCCCCAGTTCAGCCACTAGCCTCTAAGCCCCCTATTTTTTTAAGGAAGGAGATGCAACCTACTAACAGGCATGATCATGAAATTACTTATGGTCACTGTGAGTATGGAGATCACATTGGCAAGTGTGCAAATGCCAGTAGGACACTCTATAGGTAAGCCCATCAGGTTCAAAAGGAATTCATAGGGTTTGCTTCTCCAGCACCTACACTTAACAGGACTGTTGGCAATAAGGTTGTGAAGTCTGTACCTAAGTGAAGGTACAACAGGTTTGAGTGTTGGTGTTATGGAAAGGCAGGCCATTTTGCCATGGATTGCTGGTTTAACACAAGTGTTAGAACCAAGAGTAGTTTACCTATCAGAAAATCTGTAGGTAAACAGGTTATTTTCTTATCTAACAAGAACCTAAGACCCAATAATAATTTGGGTTCTAAGGATGAGTGATTCTTTATTTGATGTAGGTGAATCAAAGTGGCCATACCCCTATATGGTACTTGGATAGTGGATGTTCCAGGCACATGATTGGAACAAGAAGAATGTTGAGGGACTATGCACCCATAGAGAATGGTCCCAAAGTAATCTTTGGTGGATCAGAAAAAGGAGTCATCAAAGGATTTGGTAACATCTCTAATGACTCAATTACAATCACTAAAGTTGCTTATGTGAAGGGTTTAAAACATAACCTGATTAGCATAAGTCAACTTAGTGATCTTGGCTATGATATCTCTTTCCATAAAGAGGAGTGCCAAATTAAGAGGTCAAGTGATCAAGAGATCATGTTGACTGGCACTAAGAGAGGGAATGCATATTGTCTTAACCTAGATTGTGAGTATAACAACTCACCCATTTGCCTAGTTGTAGGTGTGAAAGCTTCACTATGTGTCAAATGGCACAAGAGGTTAGCTCATCTGAACTATAAGTCAATAGGGCTGCTGTTTAGCATTGGTTTAGTGAGGAATGGTCCTCAAGTCAAGTGCATTAAAGAGGGAGTGTGTTCAGCTTGCCAAAAGGGCAAACAAACCAAGTCCTCTTTTCGTGCACTTGATACCAAAGATTCATTGAGATGTTTATATCTCTTGTATATGGATTTGTTTGGTCCTATGCCAGTTCATAGTTTTTGTAGGAAAGTATACACTTTAGTTATTTTGGATGACTATTCTAGATACACATGAGTTTTCTTCTTGAGGCAGAAATCTGAAACCCCTACTGTTTTCCATACTTTTGTTAAACAAATTCAGAATGAATTTAACAGTTCAGTGGTCAAAATCAGAAGTGACCATGGAACTGAATTTTAGTCTAAATGTATGACAAAATTCTGTGAAGAATTTGGGATTCATCAGAAGTTCTCCTCACCAAGAACACCTCAATAAAATGGAATTGTTGAAAGAAAGAATAGAACTCTTATTGAGGCAGGTAGAACTCTACTTAGTGACTCTACTCTCCCTGAATATTTCTGGGCTGAGGCAGTAAATAATGCTTGTCATGTTCTCAATAGAGCATCCATAAATAAGAAACTTAAGTTGAATCCATATGAGATTTTGAAAGATAGAAAACAAAACATTTCTTACTTCAAAATTTTTGGTAGCAAGTGTTATGTCCTAGTGAATGGTAAGCACTACCAAACAAAGTTTGCTGCCAAATCCCTAGAAGGGATATTTGTTGGGTACATCAATAACAGTAGGGCATACAGGGTTTACAACTTGGCTACCCAAGTTATAGAAGAGTCAGGCCATTTTTGATGAGTCTAGATTGATTAACAATGAATTGTCTAGTTCTTTAGTTAGTTTTACAGGTCTAACAGACAGGATGGACAAGATGACCATCAATGATGAAGCTCCTGCTAGGATGGATGATGGAAAAGATGCATGTTGTCTGGGGGAGAACAAAACTCTCTGGATGATGAAGACAATGAGGAGCATCAGGTGGAGGAAAATGAAGAAGGCCATGAGGTAGACAGGTTTCCTCCAGCAAGAAGACACCTGAAGGATCATCATGCTCACCAGATAATTGGTGATGCAAGTCAAGGTGTTCTAATAAGGAGCAAAAGCATGAACAAAGTTCTATGTTATAGCTTCTTGTCTCAAATAGAACCCAAGAAGTTTGAAGAAGCCATGCTAGATACTAACTGGGTTGATGCTATGTAAGAAGAGCTGAAAAAATTTAGAAGATGCAAAGTCTGGGAACTAGTTCCTAAACCAAATGATCACAACATTATATGAACCAAGTGGATCTACAGAAATAAACTTGATGAGAATGATACTATTATCAATAATAAGGCCAGGCTGGTAGCAAAAGTATACAGGCAAGATGAAGGGATTGACTTTGATCAAACCTTTGCACCAGTAGCAAGGCTGGAGGCTATAAGGATGTTCTTGGCTTATGCTGTCTATAAAGGGTTCAAGGTATATCAGATGGATGTAAAGTCAGCATTTCTGAATGGTGACTTAAAAGAGGATGTCTATGTTGAGCAACCCTCTAATTTTGTAGATTCTCACTATCCTGATTATGTATATAGGCTTAGGAAAGCTCTATATGGTTTGAAACAAGCCCCTAGGGCTTGGTATGAAACCTTGTCTACTTTTCTTATTGAGAATAAATTCTCTAGAGGAAAGATAGACAAAACTCTATTCGTTAGGGAATCTAAAGGAAAGATAATCCTAGTACAGATATATGTAGATGACATTATCTTTGGATCTACTAAAAACAACCTTTGTAGAAAGTTTGCCAAACTTATGCAAGGGAAGTTTGAGATGAGCAGTATGGGTGAGCTGAAGTTCTTCTTGGGACTTCAAATTAGACAAACTGATAATGGATTATCCATATCTAATTCTAAGTTTACCAAGGAGTTATTAAGAAATATGGTATGGACTCAGCCTCCATCATAAAAACTCCAATGGGAACAAGTATGCCTATAGGCAAAGATGAGACAGGAAAACCTGTTGATGAGTCTTTGTATAGAGGGATAATTGGCTCCCTACTCTACTTGACTGCTAGTAGACCTGACATCATGTATGCTACATATGTTAGTGCTAGGTACCAAGCTTTCCCAAAGGAATCTCATTATACTGCAGTTAAGAGAATCTTGAGATATCTGAAGAGCACACCTAATCTAGGGCTTTGGTACCCTAAGAATAAAGTTTTTATACTAACAGGTTTCTCAGATGCAGACTTTGCCGGATGCAAAAAAGACAGGAAGAGTACTACAGGAACCTATCAATTTCTAGGTGGAAGACTGGTGTCATGGTGAAGCAAGAAGCAGACCAATGTAGCTATATCAACAACTGAGTCTGAATATGTAGCTGCAGACAGTTGCTGTGCACAATTATTGGGGATAAAGTACCAACTGGAAGATTATGATATCAAAGTAAGTAGAATTCCACTGTTTTGTGATTCTACTAGTGTTATTTCTATTGCTAAGAATCATGTATCACACAGTAGAACCATGCATATAGAAATTAAGTTTCTATTCATAAGAGAACATGTGGAAAAAGAAGATATTAGTCTAGAATTTGTAAATACAAATAATAATATTGCTGATATTTTTACAAAATATCAGGATGAAACTAAATTCAATTATTTTCAAATTGAATTAGGTATGTTGAACCTGGAATAGGTTAGCACAAGTATTCCTAAGTAGTATATGTCTGTAGAAAATTTCTCTGGAAATTTGTCTAAGTACAATGTTTGTGACGACACAAGCAGACTTTGTGTCGACACACTAAGTATGTTGTGTCGACAAACAAAAAGGATGTGTCGACACAGAAACAGTATCAGTGTCGATAGAAGTATAAGTGTCGACACAACTCTGTCGAGAATTTAAGTTAGCTGATTTTTGTGTCGACACACAAAAATCAAAGTCGACACTCTGTGTCGAGACTTAACTAGTCCATGTCGACACTGACATGTCGACACATAGACGTGTCGACTAAACCTAAGTATTTTCGAGACCTAGTCTTATCACTAAGGCGCGTCTTTTGAACTCCCCTTTAGACCAAGACTATAAATAGGTGAAGTCAGAATCTGGTCGACTACGCCTTAAGCTTTCTCGACTCTAGACCTTGTGTCGACTTAGATATTATCTTCTCTTCCATCTCTTTCATCTCTCTCGTCAATGGCACCTCATCAAGATGTCAAAGTGAACGAAGGGTTTGAACTGGTTCGTGGTGGTTTCACGAAAGCTTCTCCAGAAATTCAGGGTATCATTACCCTAATTTAAGAAAATAGATTGGAATTCTTGGTCTCAGAACTGACAATGATTTGGAAGAAGGAGGTCATTGATTTTATTCTTCTGTAACTGTGGACACAGACAGAAAGAAGATCAAAGCCACTGTACAAGATTCTCGAGTGAAATAACATTAAAGACAATCAGGAAATCTCTTTAGCTTCCATTTTTAAAGATACTGATGAAATAACGCAATCCCGTACTAAAGAAGCATTAAGCTGGTGCGGGCTGAGCCCTGATATCAAAGTTGGATCATCCATTACTCGGAAAGGGATGAATTCACAAGGAAAGTTTCTGTCAGAAATAATAGGCAAGGTAATTTTGTGTAAAATTGATGGACATGACAGAATTTTAGTCCACATGTTTAATCTAATGACAAGGGTCATATTCAAAGTGAAAACTGACTCGGCAGCAATAGTGTTTGATAAGATTTAAGAAGGAGTAAAGAAACCAAACTTGGGTAGGATCCAAAGTCTATGTTTATCTTCATTAATACCAGATGTAATGAACCAACTGCAAGGATCCAAAATCAACCACATGAGGAGAATGGATGTGAGAATACTTTCTAGATGGGATAGTGTGTTGATAAAGGAAGTCTCTACACCACAGAAACAAATAAAGAAAGATAAAAAGCAGAAGAAAGTTGTTCAGCAATAAGAATCCTCTAGTGATTCAGATGAGGTAGTAGTATTCAGCTCATATGAAGACCAGCAACAAAAGGAAGCCCAAGATCAAGTGGAGGGCAGTGAACCCCTGAAATAACATATAGTCTCAACTCCAGGAGGAGAAAACCCTAAACAAACTGAGCTGCTTGCCCAAGGGGGAGGCATTGCTTAAGCTGCCCTAGAGAGTGAATTACTTGCTTATACTGTTATGGACATAGTATCAGAAATCAATAATGATGCTCAAGACAATGTTGAGAAAGAAACTCAAAATGAGCAAGTAAGTATCTCTTTTAAAGGGAGGGCCCTGGACAAAAATCTGAATTTCCTGGGAAAACCTTTAGCTGTTCAAACTAATCTTGTTCCTCCTATACAGGTGTAGCAAGAGTTCACTATGGAAGAGCTCTTTTCTAATTTACCTGATGCAAGAACTGAGGGGGAGCTATCCCAGATTTAAAAGGAATTACCAAGGCCTGATGGGGAGATATCTCAGCATGCCACAACTGATAAGGAACCAGTGAATATACAAAGTTCATATGAATCTTCTGATGATGAGGAAGCTACTATGGCTAAGAAAAGAAAAATTATTGCAATTAAGAAAAGGAGCTCAGGCTACAAAAGGCCTTGCAATCAGTCACTCAACAACCAGCTTCAAGCATGGATTTCAGTTCATTAGTGATCCAATTGCAAGTTAAGTTAGATGAGCAAAGGAAGACTCTGGAAAAATATGTGGATGATTCCTATAAAGAACTGCAGTTTCAGCTGGATAAGGACATTAAGTCTATCAGGTTTGAAGTGAATCTGCATAAGAAAGAAATGATAGATTGTTTCCATAAGGGAGGAATTACTGTAGTGTATTTGGCTGAGCAACAAAAGCTTATCAAGACTGAGATTGAGGACATTGCTACAAAGCAAGGGTATGTTTTGGAAAATCAATTCAGGTCCAATGAAAATCTCAAAGAATCTCATGAAGAAATCATAAAAAAACTGGGAAGTATCAACACTGATTTGAAATCAGAAGTTTCAAAACAAATTCAGAATGATCTAGCTGCTATCAAAACAACAATAGAAACTGCACAAACAGCTATTACCACTCAAATTCATAAATTTGTAGTCTACTACAAAGAAGGGATTGACCATCTGGAAGGTTAAGTTAGATTTCACAAGAATGATCTCAGAGATCATGTTGAAAGAGAAGTCATAAAGGGGGAGAGGTTATTAGTCAAAGCTAGTTCTGACCATGCCAAATGGGTTTCCAATACCATCAAAGCTACTCTTGGCTTCCCTCCTTTATGTGATTATGATAATGTGGCTGAATCTGGAATACAACCTGCATATATAGAGGGAGATCATCCTGAAGTTGCTCAGATAATATACCCTCCTGCTGATTTTGATATGGTTCAACAAGAAGTGCAGAAAATGTATTGCCCTCCACAAGAGGCACAAAATGTTGTTATTAAGAAAGTTGAAATGTCAGAGGCTACCAAAGAAGCTTAAAAGGAAGCTTTGTTATCCAAGAAGAGGTTTAGAGAGCAGGCTTAGTTAAAGCCAGACTTTGAGCAATGGAGCCCTACATCAAGGAATATCATTTTGACTGCATGGAAGCTGTTAAAGATAAGACCCATGATAGGGGCAAGTGGTATTCAGAGCAGGAATGGAACAAATACCAAGCCAGACAAGAAGCCATTTTTAAGCATAGAAGAAGTACAAAAGCTTGAAAGTTACCTGCAAATGCTCTAGAGCCTAGCAAGTACTTTCCAAAGCCCTTTCACTATTTTGAAAGGCAAAGAATAAAGGCTGAACAACAAAAGAAGAAGGATCTCAAAGGGAAGAAACCTGCTGATGATACAAATCCTGCTGTACAGGCAAAGATTCAATCAGGAAAAGGCATAGTGATTAAAGAGCCTAGCCAATCATAGGATAGATAGGCTTAAGTATAGAATAATGTAACTTTTTTTTTGTTCTAAGGAAAACCTTGTAAACCCAATATTTTCTTATCAATAAATAAAATCAGCTTCACAATTGATTGTAGTTGTTTACACTGTTTTTATGTTATCTTGCACTGAACTGTATGTACATCTTTTTTATGTGCTTTATTATAAGTGATGTATATCTTTGACTAAGGGTTATGACTTCTCCAAATAGGGGGAGATTGTTGGGTACACTGAAAAATATGTACCAGATTTGGAGAAGCCTCATCTTACTCAATGATATACATCAACTTGTATTTGATGTATGTTTGAGTTTCATTGTGCAGCTATAAGGTTTGTAAAGAATTTTTCTAAGTACAAGTGTCGACACTTGTAAAGAGTTGTGTCGACATCCAGAAGAGGTTTTGTCAACACCAGAAGCAAAGTTGTGTTGACACCCAGAAGTTGTGTCTACACTAGAAGCAAAGTTGTGTCGACATCCAGGCATTGTGTCGACACCAAAAGAAGAAGTTGTGTCGACACCTAGAATTGTGTCGACACCTAAGACAGGAATTGTGTCGACACCTAAAGCAGAAGCTGTGTCGACACTCAGGAGTTATGCCGACACAAGAAGAAAGGCATGTGTCGACACTCAAGAATTGTATCGATACCTGAAGAAGGTTTGTGTCGACAACTAGAAACACACTCAACGCCATTTTACAACAACAACTATTCTGAGTCAAAAGGCTTGTGTGGGCACACAGGACTTGTGTCAACACTCACTCAACGACAGCTATACACACACACTCAACGACAACTATACACACTCTCAACACCATTTGTATGCAGCAGCAAAGTCAAGACCAAAAGCAGTTGTGTCGACACACAAGACTTGTGTCGACACACAAGACTTGTGTCGACACACACTCAACGACGGCTGGACATACACTCAATGCCATCTGTCTGCAGCAATTACGTCAAGATCAAGAGTTGTTTTGTCGATACACAAGACTTGTGTCGACACATACTAAGAGAAGATGTGTCGAGTAGCAGAAGGATGACTATGTATACACATGATGTGTCATGTTGACATCACCAAGACTTGTGTCGACACTTAGTCTATTTGTGTCGACACATATGAAGCAGTCTGCTGAGTGGTTCATGCTGACTTATACAAGCATTGAGGAATCAACTGTCATGACTGGTGACTCGAAAGCTGTCATTTCCAACAGGTCTGACACCTTTGTCAGAACTGTCAGAAGGTTGTTACAAATCGGATCAGCCGGTAATCAGGAGAAATCTCTATTTAAAGGACTTATCTGTGACAACTTAAGGAGAATAGTTACAGAGATAAAAAGTGGATCATCTAAGGAAAGTTTTCAACAATAAGAATAGGGGTGACCCTTAAGTAGGAAGATTTTTAACAGTCTGTAGAGAAGATTCAGATCTTGTTCTGAAGTCAAGGAAGGAGCTGACAGGAGATCAACTTCTACATCAGGAAGAGTTCAACCTTATTCTATTCTATCAAGAAGCTTTGAAACAGCTAAGTCAGGTTGGATCTTAAGTTTCAGTTCATTCAAGAACTGATCAAGAAGCTCTCACCTATAGAGTGATCTACTTGGTGATATTACTTAATCTCTCAAATACTCAATCACTTGTAGGATATTTTGTTAGATCTGAGTTGTAAGCCTATAATTATAAAGGTTGAGGTAGGGTTGTGTGCCTGAGGTGTAGGACTATTGATAGTCTGAGTTGTAAGCCTAGTTATAAAGGCTGAGGTAGGGCTGTGGCCTGAGGTAGGATTCTTGGGAAGAAGGACTTGAAAAAGTATGAGGTGTAGGAACCATCTGGTTCTGAGTTGTAAGATCTGTGGATCTGAGCTAGTGGAAGGAAGTTGCGCTGAATCTAGTTCTCTATTGGATAGGCTAAGGGGGGAAGTGGATGTACCCATACCTTGGGGAACCACTATAAATCTGGTGTATGATGTGCTTTGTTTTCTGTACTGTGATTGTATGTTCTGTGCTGTAATAAGAACCTGTTAAATTGTCTAAAATTCTTAAAGATAATTAGAACCTATTCACCCCCCCTCTTGGTGTATAGGCTCTTGAAATAAGTGTTTCACACTCAACGCACTCGATCCTCTCGATGCTCTTGACGCTCTCGACGCACTCGAGGCTCTCGACGCACTCGATGAAGCATTGGGTGAGCTATCAGAGTTGTGATAGTGAGTATCGTTTGGATACACTACCACATATGGCTAGACGCGTGTCGGATGGCCGGATGGAGGCCGAAGAGCGATGGTTGACTGGAGTCAAAGCAACTACCGTTTCTATCGCCCAGGCGATAGCGGATATCGCCCAGCGATAGCGTTTAGTTTTACTTGTCAGCTGAAATTGTGGCATTTTCTTTCTTTTGATGAGAGGATCATGTGTCTGGGTTTATTCTCGAGGCTGCTTAACCCGATAAGAGTTGGAGAGAAGATCTATTTCTCTTCTCTCACTCTCTCTCATCCTTCTCATCAAATTCTTGGAAGAATGGAAGAGAAAGGTTGTAAGCTGAAGCTTTGCTAGCTTAGTGAAAGAGACCCTGTGTTCGGAATCGAAAACTAAGGCAAGATATGTGAAGAGGAAAGTGAGGCGCTCCTTTCAAGCCAGATAGAAAGCTTGCTAATGGCTCCGAAACGAATTCCAAGGGTAACGATATTCCTTCTTGGATAAGTGAAGTCCTTCTTTTGCATATGCATGAAATCCCCCACCAAAAGGTAGAGAATCGAGGGAATTCCGATGGATTGATACGTGATATCCCCAGGTGGTTTTGCATATATAATCTGGAAACCACAGTACGAAATAGGCATGTTGTATGAAGTCCATCCGGACAGGTTGGTATGGATTGGTGATGTTTTATTTTACGTGTCAGAGAAGACTCCGAGTATAAACTAGTAGTTTATGGGGTATTTGGATTGTACCTGTGAAATGAGAGTAGCAGGAAGTACTGGAGGTGTGCTCAAGGAAAATACCCCGAAAATACCATATTTTGCATAACAGTTGGATATCGCCGGGCGGCAGCGAGTATCGCTGCTGATAGCTCTTGATGAGCTATGATTGCTGTGAAAGACCAGTTTTTTGGCACTGCAGGATGCTGTAGGGTTTTGGCTGGAAAGATGTTCTAGTTGTGGTTGAGTATGGAGATGGACGAGAGTTCTATCGCTAACACAACATGATAGTGACTATCGTTGGCGATAGCTTCCAGATAGCATTTTATTTACCAAGCTAGTCTCTCGGAGACCGTGTGGCTAGTATGAGTTGTGATCTCTTAAAGGCCAGTGAGCTGAATGGTCAAGGGGAAGCAGAGCCGTGTCTGTCTAGCTTGAACTAACGATCTGTGCAAAGAGCAATAGCTAAACTGTACCTGCGTTATGTCATTCAGACTAAATTTCCTATAATAACTGGCTTTCGTCATTGTCATAATGAGAGTCTTGGGCCCCATGCCGAAAAGACTAGAATACTCAAAGTGGACCGTCATATCTCAGACCTCTGAATGGTGGTGGGACCCTAGCAATCCGGTACACCAAAAATGTGCCCTGAATACACATAATGTTTGGTTGCGGAGGCAATCATTTATGATATATTGAACGGTGCTTGAGTATGCCTTCTTGTGATATATTTGTGTGTTATTACTATCCCTGTAGGGAAGGAATACCATTGCCCTTAGAATGGGGTAGGGTTGTTATAAATTGGTCAGCTGAAAGCTGACCGGTACCTAATTTTCCCCCATCAGGTGGAATGTCCATGTGCAAGTACTGGAGAACCGAGTGGGAAATAGCGGGTTGCAGCCCTGAAGCTATGCTAGCCCTCGTAAGCAAAGCGTAGTTTTATTACTTTCATGTTTTACCGGCCTGCGCGTCGATGTCTTTAAACCACACTTCTAAAGAATAATTTTAAGAACTTAAGGCTATAACAGTTTGGCTACTGTTGACTGTGGCCGGGCGATAGTGACTATCGCTTGCGATAGTATCTTTTGTCTATTTTGTAAGAACATTCTCCTGTTTTAAATAGTGGATATTGCTATGATACTTGAGTTCAAAAAGCTAACTCTTGAAGCTTCCGGTAGAATGCTCTGAGTTAGAATTCGTTTAGCCTTTGATATTAAGGTATAACTCCGCCGACTATCTGTGGGATATGGCGTGGGGCCCCGGCCGGACTTTCTATTATATTTCATGTGACGGATGGAGTAGTTACAATTTTGTATCAACATGTCTTGGTCTTCCTCTTGAGAATTCGTGGTCGAATTCTTTTGAGGGGTGGCGAGCACATGTCTATGCTTACCGTTATAACACAAATAAACTCAAGAATGTCCACTTAGGAAATAAAATACACATGTTTGAGGAACCTGTGCATTCCTAATTGTTGTTATATGCTTTTGAGTGGTCGCTAAATTGTGTATTTTACACTTATAGGTGACTAGAAGTGGTGTGGGGAAGCCTGAACCCCAACGTTTTGTTGAGAGTGCAGCACCAGCTGATGTGCCTACACCTCCTTCTTCTGCGGAAACAGTACGCTTAGTTGTTGAGGTAGTGTTTACAATGATGAATGCACAACCGACTGGGAGGTTGCGACATACGATTGTGCCTGTACAGGTTGGTGTAGCCCAACCTATAACTACTAGGCAAGTGCCTGCTGAGGCTTTGGTTGACAAGCGAGCGACTGAACAGTAGCTAAAGCATTTTATGAGCTTTAGTCCTCCTTCATTAATGGGTACAGGATCCCCAACACAGGCAAAGGACTGGCTTTCACGAGTCAAGAGGATATTGATGGCGATTGAGATAAAGGAGGGACAGAAGGCCACCTTGGCCACTTTCCTGTTGGAATGAGAGGCTTGGCTTTGGAGTTTGAGTTGGAGTTACACTACTTCGTGGGCAGACGATTATAAAGGATCTCGATGGAGGAGTTTTCGAGATTATTCTTGGCAAAGCATATGCCATCGTCGCAATGGATTGCCATTGAAAATGAGTTCCAACATTTGAATTAGGTCGAGGGTAGTGTGGATGACTACCTGCATGAGTTTACCAGGTTGGGATGTTATGCGCGATCTACTTTTGCTGACAAAGAGCATAAGACAAATTGGTTCAATGAGGGACTTCGAGATGAGCTAAGGTTACTGCTCTCGGGTCTGATGAACCAAGGTTTCCAAGTGTTGCTGAATACCGCTCGTTCGTTAGAGAAAGGCATGAAGAGGGTATAAGAAAAGTGGGACTTGGCGGTGATAAAGCCCAAGTTCAAAATGTCGCATCCTGGAAAGTCTGACTACTGCAAGATATGGAATAAGAAGTCCAAGTCTTCTGGACAGGCTCCTTCTACTGGTACTTCTGGAGCAACTTCAAGGCGAGGCCCTCTCACATGTTATACTTATGGCAAGACATGACATTTTACCCGTGAATATAGGAGTGGTCCTCCAAATGTTGATAAGAAGGCAGGCGCATCGTATGCTGAAAAGGGAAAGGTCGGGGAGTCGAATGCGTCCTAATATGCTCCAGCTAAGTCGAGGGTGTATAATCTTGGACAACATAAGGCCATCAAATAGGGGGTTGTCATCACAGGTATGAGTAGTATATAGTTTTCATGCTTTATATACTTTATACCTTGTGAATTGTTTGTGTATAAATTCGTAAGTATAGACTTTGTCCTTATTCGGGATTGTCCGGCAAGAGCACTGTTCGATATAGGTGCTTCTTATTCATTTCTATCTGAGGACTTTGTATCGCGAATCAGAGTGCCTACTCGTATGTCGACAGATAGACTAAAGGTGTTATTACAGAACGGATGCGTGGGGACAGATCTTGCTGTTTTGAGCTGCGGATAGGAAGTCGATATTTCGGATTGGAAGCGTCTGTGCTGTTGATATTTGAGTTTGGTGTAATGTTCGGTATGGACTGGCTCTCGAAGAAGCGTGCCTGTATAAACTGCAACTAAAATGAAGTCACACTAGGTGAGAACACCAAACGAGAGACTAAGATCAATGGTAAGCGAGGATCGAGCAAGATATTGATGTCTGCTCTCCAGGTAGTCAGGAGTGCTTTGAAGGGCGAGGAGTTGTTCTTCATGTTGTTGGAGGATGTTGAGCCGAAGCCCAGTTTGAGTGACGTTCCTACTATTCGGAGTACGCAGATGTGTTTCCAAAGGATCTTCCTGGGTTACCGCCCAAGCGGGAGATTGACTTTGCTCTATAATTGGTTCCAGTGCGAAACCTATTGCCCACTCACCGTACTAAGTAGTGCCAAAAGAGATGGCAGAATTGAAAGTTTAATTACAAGAATTGCTAGAGCAAGGCTATATATGTCCAAATATGTCACCTTGGAGTGCACCAGTCCTTTTTATGAAGAAGAAGGACGGAAGCTTGCGGCTATGCACTGACAATCGAGAGTTAAACAAATTGATGGAGAAGAACAATTATTCGATTCCATGGATTGATTACTTGTTTGATTAGCTGGTGGGTTCAACTATCTACTTGAAGCTAGATTTAAAATCTGATTATTACCAATTGAGGATTCAGGAAGAGTATATTCCCAAGATGGAATTTGGTACACGCTACGGTCATTATGAGTTCATTATAATGCCATTTGGGCTAACGAATGCGCCATCGGTATTCATGGAGTTGATGCATCGAACCTTTAGAGTGTACTTAGACCTATTTGTGATTGTCTTTATTGATGACATATTGGTGTACTCTCAGTCATAAGAAGATCATGCAAATCATGTGCGGATGGTTTTGCACACCCTGAGGAGAAACAAACTCTATGCCAAGTTCTCAAAGTTTGAGTTTTGGTTGTCTTCAGTGGCTTTTCTTGGCCATGTGGTTAGTAGAGAAGGTATTGTGGTGGATCCGGCGAAGATAGTTGCGATATGGGAGTGGCCTGTATTGTCTTCTGTAACGGAAACCAGGAGCTTCCTTGGACTTGTTGGCTACTACAGGCGCTTCATAAAGAACTTTTCGTGGATAGCCTTACCTCTCACTACGCTGATGAGTAAAGATCAGAAGTTCGTTTGGACGCCTGAGTGTGCGGTAGCTTTTGAGGAGTTAAAGAGTCGTTTGACCACGATGCCGATCATGAGTTCACCATGCGGTACGTACGACTATGAGATCTAGTGTGATGCTTTAGGGAGTATCTTAGGCTGCGTTCTTCTTTAGTTCGGAAAGGTTATTGCTTATGGCTCATGCCAATTGAAAGTCCACGAGCGAAATTTTCCAGTCCACGACTTAGAGTTAGCGGCTGTGATTTTTACACTTAAGTTGTGGCATCACTACTTATATGGCGTGAAAGATGACTTCCTCACGGAGCATAAGAGCCTTAATTACTTAATAGATCAGAAGGATCTGAACATGCGGCACCGGTGGTGTATTGAGTTCCTCAGTGACTACACCTTCCAGATACATTACACTCCCGGGAAGGGAAATGTGGTCGCAGATGCATTGAATCGACGGACTCCAGTACGAGCAAGTTGGTTGCAAATGCATGATGAAGGTTTGATCCAGGAGTTGGAGGCCCTAGATATTTCTTGTGTTGACAAGAATTCTACTACAAATGCGTATTTGAACTGGACAAAGGTATAGTATGACCATGCAGACAGGGTTCGGCGAGCACAAGAACTCGATGAGAGTATGAAACTCTATGCAGCGGATGGGTCAAATTCAAAGTTCTCCTTCGATGATAGTCTTTTGAGAAAAGACGGTCGATTGTGCATCCCAAATGTGGGTAAACTATGGGAAGAATTGATGTATGAAGCACACTTCACGAAGTACTCAATTCACCTAGGCAGCACAAAAATGTACAAGGACATGAAAAAGAAGTTTTGGTGGATGGGTTTGAAGAAATACATTGCTCTTTATTTGGCAAAGAGCCAAACTTTTGCCTTGGTAAAAGATGAATGTGAGAAGCCTGGCGGTTTCTTGAAGTCGTTACCAATTCCAGTGTGGAATTTCGATGATATCTCTATGGATTTTGTGCATGGGTTGCCAAGATCATAGTGCGAAAATAATGTCATGTTGGTGATTGTTGACTGATTGACAAAGTTATCGCACTTCAGACCGAAAAAGAAGGATAATTCAGTGGAAAAGTTGGCTAAGGTGTACGTGGACAACATAGTACGATTACACGGTGTGCCCTATATCATCGTTAGTGACCGAGACAGGCACTTTACTTCAAATTATTGGAGGCTAATACACCAGTTGTTGGGTACGAAACTGCAATTCAGTACGACCTTTCATCCGTAGATGGATGGTCAGACCGAGAGGACCAATACAACAATGGAAGATATGCTCCGGATGTGCGCCTTGGATTTCGGGAAGAGGTGGGAGGACCTTCTTTATATGATCGAGTTCTCCTATAATAATAGATATCAAGCTAGCATTCATATGGCGCCCTTCAAATCTTTATACGGTAGGAAGTGTTGTACTCGTTTATCTTGGGCATAAATAGGCGAACCGAAGTTATTTATGTGTAAAAAAAGTCGAAGATGCAAATTTGACTATACGCGGTATACGAGAGCGGCTATTGGTAGCTCAGGATAGGCAGGAAAAGTACTACAATGCTAATCACTGAAACGTGGAGTTTGCGTTGGGTGATTTGGTATATCTGTAGATAATGCCATTCAAAGGCGTGTCCAGGATTCGATGCTTGAAAAAGCTGAGTCCGAGGTACCTTACTCTGTTTGAATTGGTTGAGCAGATTGGATAAGCTGCCTATCGATTAGCAGTTTTGGCGGAGCTAAGTGGTTTGCACTATGTGTTTAACATATCGGTGCTACAGAAAGCTTTGAAGGAGCTGATGTAAATAGTGGTTGATGATAGAGTACCAGCCATTATTGGGCTGACAATGAAGGTTAGACCCATTCAGATTGAGGATACGGAGGTCAGGCGGCTATAAAACAAGACAATCGGGATGGTCACGGTCCATTGACACAATTGTTGTCGTGAAGAATTGACATGGGAGCGTGAGCAAACCTTGCGAGATGAATAAAATTTCCGGGCGAAATTTCTAAAATGAGGGGAGGTTTGTAACACCCCAAAAACTAGAAAACTAAAAAGTTGCTATCGCTAGGCCACAGTGGGTATCGTTGGCGATAACACTCGACACTTTTAACGAAGCATTGAGTAGACTCGACGCACTCGATCCCTTTAATAAAGCATTGAGTAAAATCGACGAATACTTTCACGTGGCAATAGAATCGCGCGGTGATACCACTCAATGCACTCGACACTCTCGACACTATCGACGCGCTCGATGCTCTCAACACACTCGACAAAGTGTTGAGTGAACTATCAGAGTGGCGATAGTGAGTATCACAGGGTGATACTGCCACGTATGGCTGGACATGTATAGGATGGTCGGATGGTGGCCGAAGAGCGTTGGTTGACTGGGTTAAAGCAGCTACTGATGCTAGCGCTCAGGAGATAGCGGATATCGCCCAACAATACCATTAAGTTTGACTTATCAGCTAAAATTGTGGCCTTTGCTTTCTTTTGATGAGAGGATCATGTGGCTGGGTTAATTCGCGAGGCTTCTTAACTAGAGAAGAGGTGGAGAGAAGATTTATTTCTCTTATCTCACTCTCTCTCATCCTTCTCATCAAGTTCACGGAAGAAAGGAAGAAGAAAGCTTAAGGATGAACCTTTGTTAGCATAATGAAAGAGATCTCGTGGTCAGAATCGAAAATTAAGGCAAGATCTGTGAAGTGGAAAGCAAGGCGCTCCTTTCTAGCCGGATAGAGAGCTTGCTAATGGCTCCGAAACGAATTCTGAGGGTAATGATCTTCCTTCTTGGACAGTGAAGTCCTTCTTTTGCATATGTATGGAATCCACCACCAAAAGGTGGAGAATCGATGGAATTTCGATGGGTTGATACGTTATATCCCCGGGTGGTTTTGCATATAGAATCCGGAAATCGTAGTACGAAATAGACATGCAGTGTGAAGCCCATCCGGACAGGTTGGTATGGATTAGTGATGTTTTATTTTGCATGTCGGAGAAGATTCATAGTATAAAGGAGTAGTTTATGGGGTTTGTGGGTTGTACCTATAAAATGAGAGTAGCAGGAAGTACTGGAGTTTTGCTATAGGAAAATACCCAGAAAATACCATAGTTTGCATAATTGTTGGATATCGCTGGGCGACAGCGAGTATCGCTAGCGATAGCTCTTAATGAGTTATGAATGCTGTGAAAGACCAGTTTTCTTGTACTGCAGGATACTGCAGGGTTTTGGCTGGAAAGATGTTCTAGTTGTAGATGAGTCTAGAGATAGAAGAGAGTTCTGTTGCTAACGCCAGATGATAGTGACTATCACTCGCGATAACTTCTAGATAGAATTTTATTATCAAATCCAGTCTCTCGGAGACTATTTGTCTAGTGTGAGCTGTGAGCTCTTAAAGGCAAGTGAGCCGAATGAGGAAGGGAAATCTTAGCTCCGTATGTCTAGTTTGAACTGACAAATTGAGCAATGGGCAATAGCTGAACTGTACCTGTGTTATGTCATTCAGACTAGATTTCCTAAAGTAATTGGCTTTTGTCATTGGCATAATGAGATTCTTAGGCCCCGTGAAAGAAAGACTAGAATGCTCAAAGTGGACCATCATGTCTCAAACCTCTGAACGTTGGTAGGACCCTAGCAATCTGGTACACCAAAAATGTGCCCTGAGTGCACTGAACGTTTGGCCGCTGAGGCACTCGTTTGTGATATATTGAATGGTGCTTGAGTATGCCTTCTTGTGATATATTTATGTGTTAATGCTATGCATATAGGGAAGGAATACAACTGGCTCAGGAATGGGGTAGGGTCATTATAAATTGGTCAGCCAAAAGCTGATCGTTGCCTTGTTTCCCACCATATGGTGGAATGTCCCTGTGCAGGTGCAGGAGAGCCGAGTTAGAAATACGGGTTGCAGCCCTGAATCTATTCCAACCCTCGAAGGCCGAGCAAAGTTTTATTACTTTCATGTGTGGTCGTCTTACGCGCCGATGTCTGTAAACCACACTTCTAAAGAATAATTATAAGGGAATATGGCTGTAATAGTTTGGCTACTATTGACTATCGTCGGGCAACAGTGCCGATGATAATATCTTTTTTTTATTTTGTAAGAACATTCTTGTGTTTTAAATAGTGGACATAGTTGTGATACATGAGTTCAAAAATTTAACCCTTGAAGCTTCCACTAGAATTCTCTGAGTTAGTGTTTAGTCTTTGATATTAAGGTGTAAATCCGCCGACTATCTGTGCGATATGGCATGGGGCACTAGCCAGAACCTTTGTTATATTTCATGTGACGTATGGAGGTGTTAAATATGTTGTAAGCTCTTTGAGCTGAGTTTCTAAGGAGGTTTCCTTGTCTAACACACTGTTAGAAAGGTGGAGAGGGAGAGTGGATGTACCTATAACTTGGGGAACCACTACAATCATAGTGTTCTTTCTGTGTGTGTTTTTATTGAGTAAAACAACCAAAACATCTAAGTATAAAAAGAAAAAAAAATCAAAAAACCTATTCACCTCCAACACCCCCGCCCCCTCTAAGTGATTTAGACTACTACAAAGTTTACTATCGGCTTTTTGTGGATGTAATGGTGAGTTTCTCTCATCCTAAAAACCTCGAACGGTATGAGATACTAAAGCACAAGATGCCTCTGTAGTGACTATGGGGTTGGCCATGAATGTGGAAATCTTAATCGCGATGGGAAACTAGAATCGACTTTTCTTGACTGAAGATGAAAGATTTCATGAGCTTACACTTAAGTTCATGTCCATTCTCCATATTTTTTACTCTATAGATGCTGAAGCGGTAGATCCAACCTCTATCTCCTTTCAGGGGATAGGTCACACATACACATACGGTTTTGGCTCTTTGGCAGTCTATGTTGGGATTGACTCCTTGGAGAAACTTTTAGAGGCAGATTTTCATTCCCTCCCATACCAATTCCCCGAAGGCGACTATCTGAGTGATTTCTAGTAAATTATCACTGAAGGATACCATGTATACAAAGATCAAGCCACCAAGTCGACTTATATATTCTCACTCGGTCTTTGGTACATGCAGCACCTCATCGGCCGCAACATCAACACCCGCACAATGAACCAAAATATGGTAAGATGGCAGGACCTTCTCTACCTATACAACATACATCAACGTGTCCCTTACACATTATCCACCTTATGGCTCGTTATCTGCTATAATAGGCCACAAATGTCCCACTCAAGTCATTTGGCGGGTCGCACTTCATTACATGGATCGTCAAAGGCCTTAGGATTTTGGACACTTTGCCTCTATTGACAAGGATTTCTAAGGGGGGTCCAATCACACTAGTGATGATGAAGACATTCAAGACTCTAGATGATTTAGCTGACACGGTCTCTTTCTCGGGGACTTCGACTCCCATTCCTGCTGAGCTCATTTCTTATGCGCCTATAAGTGTTGTTGTTCCTCCACAATTAGTTGCGCGCATGAGCTTTTAGTAATAGTTCCAAGACTTTTACGTGTGTTATGTGCAGATGATGAATACAATCTATTAGTAGTGTGATTTGTTGACTTGTATGGTACATGATGACTCATAATTTATCTTATTTTTATAACTGTTTTTATTTTATATTTTATCGAATTTTGTTTATCTTTCTCTAATTTTAGTAGCTAATTATCTCTTCTTTTAGAAATTCAGGAAATTCTGGGATGCTAATATAAATTTGGAGATCAATATTATAAATTGGGCAAAATTCTTAAGGTTTTTTGAGAACTCAAGTTTTACATGCCCTGGTCACAGTAATGACCATGGGGTATGACCTCATTCATGGACCGTGTATCGCCTCCGCTCTAGAAAGTTGTTTCCACATCAGATAAATATTAAATACCCTGGTCACGGGAGTGACCAGGGAGGCGTGTCCGCTGTCAGAATGGAATGCCACGTCATTTAAAGTTAAGCTCCCCTGTTACGGGCATGATAGGGAAGACATGCATTCCTTTACCCAGGCGTGATCTAGATGTTTGATAACCAATTTCAGCCGACGATCATTTCGAGCAGTCACGCCTCGGTCATGGGCGTAACACCCTCGCATGACTTTATTAGTACTGCCACCAACATTCAAGATCGATTCATTGTTCCCATCATTTTTAGTAATGTACACTATATGCCCTGGTCACGGGCATGACCAAGGTGCGTGACCCATAAAGAAATGACCCTTGGTGGTTTGGCTCCTACCATTTCCTGGGTTTTTTATACAAGTAGTTCCGTACCTCACACGCACTATGGTTACGAGCATGCTCCAGGGGCGTGACTCTCATGCATTTTTACCTATAAATACCAGTCTTCCCCTTGAGCTGGGGAGGGAGATTTTGGTGGAAAAATTCTGTAATTTGGTACTATCTTTCCTTATTGCTCATTTCTAGTTCATAGTTTAACTTAGTTTAATTTCTATTCCAAGTTGTAATTTAGCTTTGTAGTTTTGTATTTCAAGTTCTCTCTTTTATAGTAATGAAGTATTTCTCAATCATGTTATGTAGTTTCTCCATCGTGATCAGTAGCAAAACTTCCTTTAGCACTTGATCATGATGAACTTTGGAATGAAATGAACTTTGGTTTTCTTTTACTTATTTGAGCAATCTCTCCACTTTAATTTGCTTAGGTTTGTCTTTGATTATAACTTGTTCGAAATCTGGTATAGCGAGTCAGATCCTAGATCAGTATCCTAGATTTTACCGAAAGGTTATGGATACTGGGAGATCACTAAACGTATCGCTACCTAGTCTTGGATCTTAGATCCGTATCCTAGACTTTACCGAGAGGTTGTGGATACAAAAAGATAACTGAAAGACAAAAGGAGTTATCATGCCATCCTCAATACAGGATGACCCAAATCTTCTAGATTGGGTTCAAACCCAATAGAGTGGTTCACTGCCTAAAGCAAGCTAAGAGTGTTCGACTGGTTGAGGGGTCTTAAATGTGCCACTTAAGGTTAGACATTAGCAGTATTCCCAAGAGGGGCGTTAACATAATTTAGGATCCACCACGATCGAAGACAAATTATTGGAACTTACACTTTAATCTTTTAATCATTGTTCACTTTATCCAAAGGGATTCTAAATCAAGTTTTAGCATTTCTCCCATCGAATTTATCTTAATTATTTTAATTGCATTTTGTCTTTATTTCTGCAAATCACTCACTATTTTATTAAGATAGAATAATAAATCTTCCATATGAGTACGATTACTCGACAGACCGAAAAAATACAACACTTGATTTTATACTCTGTAATGATAGATGCAAGTGCCTTCCCAATGCATAATTAATCACATCTCATCATTTCAATCACATATCACACACTCATCTCACATTAGGAAATCTATTCCTCAAGTTTTTGGCATCGTTGCTGGGGAATATATTTTTTTCGATATTCTGAAATCAAGGTTATATTACTTTTATCAATTTTCTATTTTTTACTATATTTACAAATAAATATATATATATATATATATATTCACACATTTTTCTTTGTTTTTTTTACTTTGGTGTATGACCTGAGAGAATTCGTCAAATCTATTTGACTTGGATCCGAAAATTGAGCAAACTTTATGACAACTCATAAGAATCCATAATCTCAATTCTCAATATTTTGTTAAGGAATCCATAGGGGACACTTCTCTTTCTTTACCTTTGTCACCATCTTATTCTTTTCATTCTTCTCCTTCTACTGTTTCGTTTACTAGTATGGGAGAGTCGGATATGGCTGAACAATAGGCCATGTTCTACTATGCCCGACTAAATTTAGATGATGTTCAATCCAGTATTGTTCGACCTACTATTGCGAACAATAACTTTGAGTTGAAGCTAAGCATTATTCAAATGGTACAGTAATACGTACAATTTGTTTGACTTCAAGATGAAGATCCCAATGCGTATATTGCAAACTTTTTAGAAATTTGCAATACTTTGAAAATCATTAGAGTGACGTATGTTGCGATAAAACTTAAGACTTTTTCGTTTTACGTTGATAAATGAGGCTAAACAATGGTTAGGTTCTCTCCCGCAAGGATCTATCACCACTTGGAATGAGATGACTGAACGATTTCTCACAAAGTATTTTTGCCATCTAAGATGGGTAAATTGTGAAATGACATTTCATATTTTTCTCAAGCTGATTCAGAAACATTATCCGATACTTGGGAAAAATTTAAGGAATTGATTTGTCATTGACCCCATCATCAATTTCCCGATTGGTTTCAAATCAAAACTTTCTTTAATGGACTTAATGCCCAAACTAGATAGCAAATCTATGATGCCACCGGTGGAACATTAGATAACAAAACCCTGATAGCCGCTCAAAAGCTTATCGAAGGAATGGCCATGAATGCCTGTCAATAGAGTACTCTTCGGTCTCATCCAAAAAACCAGCCAAGATGTATGAATTGATACTATTTATAATTTATGCCTATAAGTTTAATGACTTAGTGAGAAAATTGATTGGTTTTCCACTATACCTTCTGCACCAACTTTTATGAATAATCATAGTGCGGTAGAACAAGCAGTGCAAGTGGATTACATAGGAAATCTCAATCGTCTGCCTTTTAACTCAAATAATAATTATGGAAATACTTATCATTTAGGTTTGAGAAATCATCACTATTTGTCAAGGGGAAATCATGGTAATGTTGTAAATGCACTTAACACTCTTCCTGCACCTACAAATTCATTTTCACAAGCACTTAAATACCCCCCCTCTCGAGGATAAGATAAATAGGTACTTTACAGAAAATGATCCGGATATTCGAAACCTTCAAGGATCTTTGTGTAATCTAAAAAATTAGGCAAGCCAGTTAGTAAAAATAGTCACTGATCTTGCTAATAGGCCACTATCTGAGCCTACCAATGCTTTGGAAGTAACCCTTGCCAACGTTTTAGAAGATCATGAAATTTCAAAATCTACACCAACCCCACCTCTTCAAATTATTCAACCTCAGTTGATAAAGTGCAATACTGACTCTAATATTCATTTTCATATCCCAATTACTATAAGGGAATCCCATTTTCTAAATGCTTTCACAGATCTTGGCATAACTGTTAATATTCTCCCCTCTAGTCTGGCTCACAAGCTTAATTTAAGGGACTCCATCCCTACCAATATTACATTAAGATTTGTTGACCAATCAATAGCCACTGCTATTTGGATAAATCACAACATTCTGGTCAAAATAAGTGAGACTATTTTACCAGTAGATTTTGTTATTCTCAATATGAATGAGGATGATAGGATATCCCTTATCCATGGTTATCCATTTTTTGCCTCCACGCGTGCTATTTTCAATGTAGGTGAAGGTACCCTTCTACTGAAGCTAGGTTCTCAAAAAAATAGTATTAATGTAATCTCCCACTCCCTATAAAAATTTCCAAAGTCACTTTCATCATTCGATGATAAGTTGATGGCGAGGTAGTCCACAACATCATTATGGTCAAGCTTTCCGACCATAACTAAAGCTCTCTTGGGCTCAAGATTATCTTCGCTAGTTTCTTTCATAATCTTTTTTTAAAATCAAATTTCGTTTTACACGCCTCAGTCACGGGCGCAATATTTCATAAGTCATGGGCGTGACCAGAGGGAGAGAATGTCTTTAGTTTCTGTTCAGTATTTAATTTTAGGGTAAGATTATTTTCCATCTTCCATCCGTTACACGGGCATGACCTTTAATAGCTACAGGTATGTCTTCTGTAAGTTCATAATTACAGCATTTTTAAAATTTTACACGACCCCGTATCACGTGCATGACTCGTAGGCATGTACCCAAATGATTAGTTTGACTTTGAAATGCCATATTCTGAAACCTGCGCTGAATCGGAAAATTTATGTTACACGCCCCGCAGTCACGGGCATGAACTGAGGCGTGCCCCATGAAATTTTTCTTTAAATAGAGTTTTTCCCTTCTTTTCTTCCCATCACTTCAAAATATGCTACCAACCCGACATTCATCTCATTTCTTCTCCTTCTAAGCCTCTCTTTTATAGCATGCGTCGATCTCGGTCCACCACCTCTTTTTTCTTAGAGTCAATTTGCGTGGCCGAGGCCATGCTCTCTTTCCCAAATCTTACTGACTAAAATTTTAGCAACTGCCTGAATGGAAAACCATTTCGTGTATTCCATGTTCTTGACTGGGGAGTACTTGTAGCCTTTGGAGTCACCAAACCTATTTAAGGATTTCTCTCCACCCCTAGGGGGAATGCCTTCTTTTCCATTACAGAACCTACTTTGCTTGAGCTTTCAGTATAATTTCTCTCTTCACTCGTGCTTCGAGGGACTTACATAGAAATATACTTAACTTTCAGCATGGGTGGTATTCATCACGAACTATCACTACGTAAGTTCAACGTGTTGATGGGATTCTTCGATGAAAACTTTGTTCACTCTTCTGCTTATGAGGAGCTTAGCAAAAAATATTTGCAGGTCTTCCACTCTACTCATTTTTGGTCAAAAATCAGTCTTGACACCACACCCTACAATCTTAAGAAGTCAAATGGATGTTTTATTAATTCTCCTGGTCATCACATTCTTCATAATATTTTGACTTATTCACACATCCGTCGAGGGGATCTCGAGGAAATCATCACCAAATATGACCTTTTATATCTTTAAAGCTTGGTCCATCCGACTCCAATCAATTTGGGTTGGGTGATCGCCCTTCTCTTCCGCTTTTAAGATTAAAGATCTCGACTCAGTATAGTGCACGAATGTAATTTTATCATCCACTTAGCTAAGAGGTTAAGAGTTTTGGATACCCTTCTGGTTCTTCATTGTATAAAAACGCCTCTTCCCCTTACGGCTGAAAATATTCAGGCCCTTGACGTATTGCGCCGTGTTGATGGTGAATTTGTGACCGCCCCTCCGAATGATAGAAATGATATAGATCTCAGTGGAATTCGTCAACCTCTGACTACTCCGCCTACATCGTCGTAGAAATCACCCCTTTCACTAGGACCATTTACTCAGTGGAATGTTTGTTTCAATTCGATCAACACACAAGTTGAGGAAATGGAAATTTTGCTCGATGCTCGAATCGACGATCATTTTAATAACTTGGAGCGGCACCACGAGACGGCTATGGGACATATTGGGTGAGAATTCAACGAGCTCCGTGCTTATATTCAGAAGAATGGGAGTGATAGTGATGAAGATTATGCTAACTTTGATTACTCGCATTACTTTTTCTTTTTGGTATTTTTTCAACATTACTTTCATCTTTTTATTTTATAATGTATATGTTCCTTTCTTTTACCAGTTTTTAAATTCAATGAATTGTCATGTTATATTATATTTTTAATTAAATTTTGTTATCAATTTTTTTGTGTTTAAACTGTTTGTCAGATCGCTTTGGTGTTTCGCTCGCATCCTCTTCAAGGGGAGTTCTCTTACTTCTACTCTTCTCAAATATTGGGGACAGTGATTTATTTAAGTATTGGGGGGTGGGGGTATTATGAGTATTATGGGCACTTCTTTTCAAAAAAATAATAATAATCTTATTAATAACAATTTATATTATGAAAAAATATAATTTTACGAAAAAGTATATGATATTAATTTATCATATGTATTTATTTATAATATTTTATTATAAATATTTTTATCATATTTTTATAATCTGATTTTGAGAAATCATTATTTTCATTCCTACTCATTTGAAAAATTCTTAGTCAGTTAACTTTCTTCTTTGTGTCTAGATAATTTTCAAACTTTATTAGATTCTCTTGAATTTTTGAGTAGAACTGTTGGGCATGTTGTGTTTCTAGTTAAGCGTACGTGTCAGTAGAATTTTGTGTAGAACTAACTATTCAAAATACTTTTAGATTTATCTTTTTCTTTAACGTAAATACGGTTTATTCTACTTAAAATTTGAAACCGGTCGAATCCAAAATTTCTTAAAAGAGTTTGTAGAAGTTGACTTGAGAAATATTAAGCTAGTACAAAACACGGTTGATTCTTTCTCGATTTCCAGAACTTGCCCCATATAACTCTCAAGACATTTGTATAAGTTAATTCGTTAGCATGGATAGGATTTAGGCATTTCTTTTCTCTTATTTGATCTTTTGTTATCCACACCCCAGTACTTTACCTTTACTTAGCCACTTTGAGCCTATCCTTTCTTTGGTTTTAGCCCCACAATATTAATTTAACCAAGGGCTAAAAAGCTTCCTATTTGCACATTTTTTCAAAAAAAGATGTTTGAAAATTGAGAAATTCGTATAAATCATGGTTATGTTGAAATTTATTATTATCCATTACATTTGAAAAAAGGGAAAAAAGAAACACAAATCTTGAAGAAAATTTTAAGCATGAGTTAATAATATAAAATAAGTGTATGTGATGTTAAACAATAGTCGAAAAGTTTGAACTACGTGTTGATATACTTAAGAGCTCGATTTTTGGTTTATGTGGGTAGTCATCGTGTTTACCTCTGTTTATTTTACCCTTCCCCTAGCCTAACATTTCAACCTAAGTAAGCCCTATTAATTTGGGTTTATTTGTTGAACTAGTACTGTGGCAAGAGTGTGAAAAGGCAAGCCTATGACCATCGTCACTTATGGCTTTCTTTGCTGGGTATCCCGGTTTTAGATTTTGCGTAATATTGATTGTAGAAAACATACTACTCTCTCTTTAACTTTAATCTTTGGATTTACCGGCTTTATTTTCGAAAGTTGGTTTTAGATTTTGCGTAATATTATTATAGAAAACATACTAGCAAACGATTATGTATGGGGGTATTTGAGAACAAATATTTTATCTTATTTTTTACTATAGTTTTTATTTTATATTTTATCGAATTTTGTTTATCTTTATCTAATTTAAGTATATAATTATCATCTTTTTGAAATTCAGGAAATTTTGAGATGCTAATATAAATTTGGAGCCCACTAATATAAAAAGGGCAAAATTCTAATGGTTTTATGAGAACTCAAGTTTTAAATGCCCAGGTCACGGGCATGACCAGGGGCCATGACCTCAGTCAAGACTGTGTACCACCTCCACTCTAGAAAGCTATTTCCACGTCAGATAAATGTTACACGCCCCATTCATAGGAGTGACCAAGGAGGCATGCCCACTATTCTGAATGAAGTGCCACGTCATTTAAAGGTACGCACCCTATCACAGATATGATATGGAAAGCGTGTCATCTAGACCCCAGGTGTGAACTAGAGTTATGATAACCAGATTCAACCAGCGATCATTTCGATCAGTCATGCCCTTGTCATGGGCATAACACCCTAGTCTGACTTCATCAGTAACCATCACCATCATTCCAGATCAAGATGTCATTCCCACTGTTTTCAGTACCGTACGCTATGCGCTCTTGTCACAGGTGTGACCCATAAAGAAATGACCCATGTTGGTTTGGCTCCCAGCATTTCCCGGGTTTTTAATGGCGGCAGTTCCATACCTTACACGCCATATGGTCACTAGCGTGACCCAGGGGTATAACTCTCATGCAAGTTTTCCTATAAATACAAATCTTCTCTTTGAGCTGAGGAGGGATATTTTTATTGATAAATTATGTAATTTGGAACTATCTTTCCTTATTGCTCATTTCTAGTTCATAGTTTAGTTTAATTTTCTTTCTATTCCAAGTTGTAATTTAGCTTTATAGTTTAGTATTTCAAGTTCCCTCTTTTATAGTAATCATGTATTTCACATTTATGTTATATAGTTTCTCCATCGTGAAGAGTAGCGAAACTTCCTTTAGCACTTGATAATGATTAACTTTAGAATGAAATGAACTTTGGTTTTCTTTTATTTATCTAGCAAGTTCTCTACTTTAATATTTTTGGGTTGTCTTTATTCGAATTCTAGTATATCGAGTCTGATCCTAGATCTGTATCCTAAATTTTAAAGAGAGGTTATGGATACGGGGAGATCAATGTATCGCTACCAAGTCTTTGATCCTAGATCCGTATCCTAGATTTTACTGAGAGGTTGTTGATACGGGAAGATCACTCAAAGATAAAAGGAGTTATTATGTAATCATCAATATAGGTCATCCCAAATCTACTTGATTGGGGACAAACCCAATAGAGAGGCCCATCGCCTAAAGCAAGCTAAGAGGGTTCGAATGGACGAGGTGTCTTAGTTATGCCACATATGGTTATACGTTAGCAGTATTTCGTAGAAGGGCATTAACATAATATGGGAATCACCACGGTCAAAGTCAAATTATTGAAACTTGCACTTTAATCTTTTAATCAATGTTCATTTTATGCAAAGAGATTCTAAATCAAGTGCTAGACTTTCTCTCATCGAATTTCTCCCAGTTAGATTAATTACATTTTGACTTTTATTTATGTAAATCACTCACTATTTTTTAAAGAAAGAATAATAGCTCTTCCTTCTGAGTATGATTACTTGACAGACCCGAAAAAATACGACACTTGATTCTTGACTCTATAACGATTGGTGCACTTTCCTTTCTAATTCATAATTGATCAAATCTTATCATTTCAATCACATATCACACACGCATATCATGTTATAATATCTATGCAACAGTACAACACGTGGGAGTGGTGTCGCCCGCTTATCCATGATACACCTAGACATTTTGATCCTGAGGACTCCTACACTATCTTTGCAGTTTTCACTTCACTCACCATCTTGATTGCTCCACCATTCTCTTCGCAGGGTTGCACTACTTTAGTTTTTATTTTTGTCCTTTTATTATTATTTATTGTATTGTGTATTTTGGGACTGCTGATCCTAATCTGTGGACATGTGTATGTTTAACTGAAATTATCTTTTTCTCTATTATTTCAGTATTGTGTTGCGACCATATAGTTTGTGCTTGTAGTGTAGTTATGGATTTGTTGATTAAATATGTGTTGTTGTGGTAGTATTATATTTATTATATATTTTGCTTGGAGATCTCTTTCCTATAATGTGTACATTATTTTGGTTACTGATACGAACATTTTCATGATGTTTTTGTATCTTGTTGTTTGATCAAATAGTTTGCATTGGGTATTCTCTCCACTAAACTTTCTTCTGACTTTAATCGCATATCACGTTTAGTATTGCTTAGTTTAAGTTTGTGCGAGAGCATGCATGTTTGTTACCCACTCTACGTAACATTATCATGATCATACTAGAAGCACAATTTATTAAAGTTTTGTTTATTTATAGTTTGCATTTGCCACGCACACCACAACACCCATTTGAGAGTGTGTTTACTTGTGGATGTGTATCGAGTGAATTTTATATCATGTGTGATTAGAAAATCTTTATACCAGCATAAGACTGAGAGGTAGATTAAAATATTTGACTCATGCAGTGCTCCTATTCGAGTGCTAGCACCACGAATAGACATTCATGTTGAATAAGACTTTTCTTATGCACTTAGTTTTATACTTTTTATTTACGTTAATACGGTTTATTCTACTCATAATTGGTGAATCCAGTAAGATCTAATTGTAGCATAAGTAATGTGTGTAGAAGACTGCTAGAATTGTATTGCTCGAGTCGGGAGGAAGGATAGTCTTTCTCGGTGACTAAGAACTTCCCCTAGCGACTCTATAAGCATGTGTATAGGTTAGTTCATTTGTGCGAGTGTGATATATGCCATTTGTTGGATCGATTGAGCCTTGGCACCAATACCAAACATTTGATCTTTTCTTAGCCTATTTGTCTATCATTATCGTTTGATTTCGGCCCCACATCATTTCACCAAAGCCAAAAATACCTACCTAATCACACACAAAATTCTGAGCTCAAGATTTTCTTGCAGTTAAATGTTGGGTATTAATGCGGTGTATTGTGTGAATGTAATGGCAAAAGCTTATTGAAAATATAGCTGATATTTGTTGTAATAAAAAGGAAAAGAAAATTTTATAACAAAAAATTGTGAAAAGAAAATCTAAAGTGAGATGAAAATAAAAAGTTAAGAAGTCTTTTTAGAAATAGGCGGTGTGCACACCCATAGCTTCTTGTTTAAGTCTGGGGGTATGGTGCACCCTTGTTTAATTTGTGCGTGGATTGTGAGTGTATTGATTGTGAGCTCGTTTAGGTTAGGTGTGCCTAGCTCCAATGTTTATCATTATTTACCCCACTAAAACCCAAGCCTAAATATTAATCTAAATTCCAATTTATTCGCACCTTGAACCAAACCACTGTCGTTGAGAGAGTGTGAACGGGAAATCTTATGGCCATTTCTACTGATGGATTTCCTTGGAGGTTCTCCTGATCCCTGATCTTAGGCAATAATATTCTTAGTGGTCAATCTACTTTCTCCTTACACTTGACCTGATGATTCACTAAAATTCTAATCACGTGTAGAAATAATAAGTAGATACACAAATTATAAATGTATAATCTATTTTGCATGTTTAAAAATTCTCTATACTAAAATTTTAATACGTGCAAGTATGCGAATTCGAATAGTAATCCGCATTTTTAGTTATTGTGCCATCTTATGAATTTCTAGTTCGCATGAGAGATAATTTACTTGGGACGAGCAATTGAGTAAGTCTAGGGGTGTTATGAGTCTATTTTTATAGGTTTGGACTCATCTATGCTCGTTTTCACACTCTAACACTTCACTTTTAGCTTGATATCACTCATATTCACTTATTTTCTATTCTCACTTGAAGTTAACTTTAAGCCTGTTGTGGTGTGCAATTATGCACTTATTCATTGGGTGTAAGCACATGGTGCTCCCCATTACATTATTTTTCATGTGGCATGTTGATATGCTTGATGGTGGCATGTGGCCCCAGTGTTGTGTCTTTAAACACATAGGGACAGAGCCCAATCTATTGGATGAATTTTGCACATATCGCATGGTATGCATTTTCCCATCGTGTACGGGTATTTCACCCATGCGTTTCCATGACCTAATCGAGATGTATGATATTCATGATTGCACGACCATATGAACTTTTTTCACCCATAGGAATTTTGCCCGCTCAAAGTCATTTTGCTGAAATTTGGGGTTCTGTTGCCGTTCGTGCAGTTTGTTCGCATAATGTTGATTTCGACCGTGCGAGAGTAAATTTCACGTGCTACCTATTTTGTCTAAAAATTTTATGATTGTTTATACTCGTGTGTTTCCTTCATGCACGGCTGATTTCAAAAGGGTAAGAAGAAAATTGTTCGAGCTGCTCCTTAGTCAGAATTTATGTGTTATGTCCTGGCCTGTGTGAGTAAAAATCAGATAGGCAGATTGTGTCCTGATTGGAAAGTTTACATATTAACATCGCACAATTACCAATGGAAGGTCGTGTGTTTGAGCATGTGTGACCATTTTTGACCACTTTTCTAATTAAGCACATGATTTCTCCATCATGATTACGAATTCATTCTATTGTTTTCCCACTCCAGTCTACTCAAATTTACCGTCTGTTGTATATAGGAGCTCTTACTTCATTCCTTCTTCCTCATCCACTAGGGATTCACCCTAGGACACCTCCAGCATCCAAAACTTCAAGGAAGAGATCTTGGCTTCATTCTCGTCATAAAGGGAGGAGAACTTGCAAAGGACGTGACTGTATTATTGTTTATCAGAGAATATGGGTAATAAAGGAGGAGGTGACAACCCTCTTATACCCAAGATAGTTGTAGAAGATCAAGCGAGGAAGCGAAGTGATGATCCAATGATTCCTCCAGTTAATCTTGCACGAGTCTCCAGATTCAGTTTCATCAAGCGCTCTCTCTCTTTTCTTGTTGAAGTTGTTGTTAATTTCTCTTTTATTTTAATGGTGTATGCTATAAATTTGTGGAATTAATGTTTATTTCATACATCTAAATGTTATTTTGGTTTATGTTTGTTTGATGTGCGACTCTTTCATCAATTTATTTTAAGTTGATTAGATCGCTACTCTAGCAATAGCTAGTTGTGCACTATTCTAATCCATTCGCCTAGTTAAGCGGTGCTTACGGACTGCATAATCCCCACCCTTATGAAGTAGTTACTGTGACTCGCGTCATTTTAGTTTATTTCTTTCTTGTACATAATCACCACCAATAAATCATCCCAAATTAATATTTTCAATCTTTATAACTAATTTTCTAGGCAAATGAATCATAAGTCCTATCATACATTCCTTCGAGATTGATACATAGGGAACTCTCCCATTTTAAATTACTTGAGCGACTGGTGCACTTTTTATTTGTGTATCAGGCGTGTCTGGTTATCAATCAGAAATTAATCCCGGGAAATGTTGGATTTGAATGGCGCAATTTTTGTTTAATCAGTCATTTTCTCGCCCCCATGTCATAGGCTTGACCTTGCCCATATATAACAATAGAAGAAAACACGCGCTGGAGTGAATCAATTCCTGCCATTTTGATGCAACCGCTGATGGTCACGCCCACTAGTGATAAGAGTGACTATGGATGTGTACTATGAAACTAAATGTAGCACGATCAAGTTGTTATCTGGCAAATTCATGGTCGTGACCTCGCAGTCACGCCCCTTTGTCACGCCCGTTACCAAGGGAGTGTAATTTTAAATGACCTGGTAATGTAATCGAGAATATGGGAAGTGGGTCAGGGTGGTGACTGTTGTCATGCTCCAAAGTCATGCCCGTGACTTGGGTCCTGTACTTGCAAATATGATCGAAAAGTTCCAAATAACCTCCTAATCATGCCTGTTAAAATACAAAAAAAGAGAATTAGATTCTTTATTAATGATTAATAAAGAAAAATTAATTATTTAATAGATAGAAATTATAGAAAACTATAATTAAAATTATAGTTATCAAATACCTTCATACTTGCCCATTGTTAGTCCCGAGCAAACAACTTTTCATAGGGGTAGGAAAATATAATGCTAGAAAAGAAATTTGAACATAAGGAGTAAATGTGAACTCTCACTCCTGCACAGGTAGAGATTTTAGCAGAAGATCCTACTCAGCATACAAGTTAGTTTATAATTTTCAAAAATGTGTTCTAACTTATTATTTCTACTTCTAACTAGAAATGTCGGTAAATCCTAAAATCACTTGTAGGAAGGAAGTAGCATGATTGCTAAAATTTTTATTACACGTAGACAAATATCAGGGTAGCCTCCCAAGAAATCCATCAATGAAAATTTCCAAAAGCTTGCCCTCTCACACTCTCGTCACGATAATAATCAAACTCACAAGCATGAACCAATAGAAATTAATTAGGTTTAAGATGTAGGCTTTGGTTTTGGTGTGGTAAATCAATTATTAACATGATGGCTAGTCACACCTAGATCAAATAAGAGCTCGCAACAAAATATTATTCAAAGCATGTCATTGCAAGATCGCAACCATTTCCCAAACTCAAAATTTTCAAATCTTCTTTTTTTATTATTTTTATTTTTTTATTCCTTTTGTTTTTTTCATTAATTCTTTTATTTTTAACAAAAGGGAAAATTAGCTATTTGATTTTAAATAAAAATAGTCACCATAACAATGAAAGACAACAAATCATTCATAAAGCTTGTTTAAATATCATCTCCGAGCTCAAACTTTGGTGTGTGGTTAAGATGCTTTCTAATGCCATGGTGTAGTACTTGGCGAAGCTGAATCAAATGGTAGGGCAAAGGATAAAATGTGTTAGCAAAGATATAATATTAGGTAAAAGGGCACAAAAGCTCAAATGGACAAAGGAATGACATTTATCATATTCATACTTATAAATTGACCTATGCAAATGTTTTGAGAGTCGTTTGGAGAAAGTTATTGACATCGAGAAAGATTACCCTTTTGGATCTAGTGGCTAACCTTAGAGGGAGGTGAATAAGGTTTAACGATGATTATCAAAAATTTGAATTATTTTAAACAAGAAAAACTAGTTCAGGAAGCTTCCGCGGGGCGTTAGGTAGGTAATGCATGGCAGTATGTTACAGAACTCATTTTCTGAGCAGAATCCCCCTTGGAAATCTAAGCACCTTTCAGAGAAGTACAAGCTAACTCACACAATGTAATATCCAGAAGAATACGTAGAAAATGAATTTCATTCCAAAGTAAAATCAACAATTGTTTTTAAAGATTACAAAGGTTGATCTCCGTAACGCCGAAGATTGAAGGCGGTGAATAAAAATAACTTTAGGTTTTCTATACTGACCCGCTCCACGGACCGGTTGGCTCTCTCCCTTTCCCTCAAAGAAAGGAATTCGAACCGGCACTTCACCTCCACATAAGGAAGGGTCTTAGAGCCCCGCTAGATCACCCGATCTAGACGTCCCTTCCCTGGGACAATTTCTCGAGGAATCCTACCCCAGATTCTGACCATCTTGCCAGGTCGATTTCCTTCACCACAATCGATACAAAGAAGAGAAAAAAACACAAGAATATAAAAAGATTTAAGTTCAAATCTCCCTCAATATGAGTCCTCCATTGAGCGAACCGTGATCGGTGTTAGAGATCTTTGTGGGCTTGCAATTGATCAACTCTTCGTAGACTTTGTATTTATAGGGTCGTCGGAGTTCTTCGTACACGAACGGGAGGGAGGAATTCTTCTCTTCCTTCGATAGAGACGGCGAAACGGACCACAAGAGAGGCGACCGAACACTAGGAGTTGTAGATCTCTGTCTCTTTTCATCTTAGATATCAACACAGAAAATGAGTCGTCTTTATATATGAATTTGTGAAAATAGGATACTGCTAGCGGTAAGGTTAGTGCCCGACAGTAGATTCACGGGATTGATGTTGACAGCTATCTTCCAAATTTGGAAAAATATTCAAAATGAATATTTTCCTTTTTCCAATGCTAGCACGGCGCGGTAGATAGATAGTGTCACAACCCGCATTTTTCCCAACAATTTAATTATATCAGAGCAAGGGGAAAATACGCGTCGTGATGCCACGCCGTGCAGGGGATAACTGCAGACGTTCAGGCAAGACTCCAAACTCTATAATTTTAGAAGAAAACATAAATGGTTATGAATAAAATCCAGTTTAAGTTATGGTGATAGCCGTATCCCTCGTCTTAGTGAATCATCTAGTTCATGATTTAAAATATAAATTATACGCTTGCGGAAAATACTTATTTAAATTGACTCTAATATCCTACATGAGTATAAATGTCCCCGAGGAACAACTCATACAATGCAAACCCTAGATTTATAATAAGTATAGAAAAGTCTTTACGCTAAATAGAAGGTAGTGGCTTAGTTTTGAAAGAGATGACAAGTATGCTTTACTAATTGTAGGGTTTTATAGGTTAAAAATATCTAACATGCAATCCTAGCAATAAATCATCCCAGAGAGCAAGTAATGTAAACCAAACATAAGGAAACCACAACAGCTAGCAAGTGTCCAAAAAGGTCAACAAACCTACGGGCGTCAACAACCTGACACGAACCCATAGTATGAATATGTCTGAAACTGGGCAAAGAAAACTAAAACAACAAACTACCTCGCTACGGCGAGGGGGAAAACTACAGCCAAACTGGTGCTGCTAAGGCTCCAAAACTGGCTCCGCTACCTGCTAATGCTCCGAACCTGAGGCATTCCAAAGACAGAACACCTCAGCAAGAGGGTATAAATGGTGGCAGAAAAATAAACAAAATAAAACAAAGGTCAGACGGGGTACCAACCCAAGACCAACAGTACTGAAGTAAGGTGTCAACAGGAAAAGAAAGAAATACCTACGTGAATCGTCACGTACTCCCGCAAATACACCAGATTTCTCAAGGAAAAAAGGGAACAACAAAAGTAAAAACATAAAAAAGAAATTTAACTAGCTTTACTAAGCACCTGTGGTCGACCCTACCTCAAAAACACGGGCAAGGTGGTCACTCAACTGGACACACCCCTCACGAATTATTTACCCGCTTAACTGCGAGGGAGTCTCATACTCTCCACCATACATCGCAGTTGCCCAAAAAAATCTGGTAGGCTTCCACAAGGTACCATAAAGGAGTTAGACCATGTGTAGGTGGTTTTATCCACTAACTCCCGCAAATTTTAGAAACCCAAAGAAACCACAACACAAATATATCTCGAGATTTGGCTAGTCAGATTCTACCTTACACTTCTAGTTTCAAGACATGGTTGATCAACCCCTATGAACGATTACAATCCGAGACAAACTCTAATATGTTCAAAAATGATAGGTAAGACATTTAAAGCCATCATTAAAACACTTCAAGAACAATCAAATATATCATGACAAGATCAAGTTCACCATGACAAAATCATACAACATCGAGTGATCATTTAAAAAGGTTAATCGTAGCAATAACTTGGAAGACAAAGTGCAGAAAATTTTAAAGAACATAAAAACTGAACCGTTACCATCAAATCGGAGAAGGAGAAATGAGGGGAAACCACCACTTGCCTTGGTTTTACCGAAAAAGTTCTCTGTATCGCTCCGCGTCGCAGATCGAGGCAAAAGAACACGGAAGGAGTTGAAATCTAAACAAAAATGGTCGAAAAGGGGGTTAGGGACGAAAAACCCTAACGAGAAAAACTCGAGGAAAGGGAAAAAATTTAATACGATAGCGTAGCTCTTGATGAGAGCTTTCCAGATCTACGCTCGGTTGAAGATTCCGAGAACCGGAGCTCCGTCGGCGGCCACCGGAAGGTTCACGAAATATTCTCTCTCTCGCTCACGCTGCTCTGGTTCGGGAGAAGGAATCAGAGAAGATGAAGTGTTTATTCTTTTCTAATAACCTAAGTATAAGAGTATATATATATAAGTACTTATAAAATATTTTGTCTAAATATAAAAAAAACGGTATAAGTACGAGCAGTTCGCGGAAAAAAAAAATTAGAAGTCTAGTATGACTTCGAATCGAAAAGTGCCCAACATGAAAGTTGTAGATCTCGTCGATACAAACAAATTTTATGTTAGCCATTTTTCCATACGGCACCGTTTTGACCCTCCAAAATGCGCCCGAACGCATACTGCAACGGACTACCCGAGAACAAGCCTACAGGTACTCAAGAGGTAGAAACGACTACTCGAGTAGATAAAAGAATTACTCGAGTAACATGATTAATTTACTCGAGTAGCAGAAAGGATTACTCAAGTAGAAGAGAAAATTACTCGAGTAACATGATTGATATACTCGAGTAGCAGAAAAGATTACTCGAGTAGAAGAAGGAATTACTCGAGTAACAGGATTGATATAATCGAGTAGATAAAAGACTTACTCGAGTAACCTGATGAATTTTCTCGAGTAGCAGAAAAGATTACTCGAGTAGAAGAAGGAATTACTCGAGTAACAGGATTGATATACTCGAGTAGCAGAAAAGATTACTCGAGTAGAAGAAGGAATTACTCGGGTAACAGGATTGATATAATCGAGTAGATAAAAGACTTACTCGAGTAACATGATGAATTTTCTCGAGTAGCAGAAAAGATTACTCGAGTAGAAGAAGGAATTACTCGAGTAACAGGATTGATATAATCGAGTAGATAAAAGACTTACTCGAGTAACATGATGAATTTTCTCAAGTAGCAGAAAAGATTACTCGAGTAGAAGAAGGAATTACTCGAGTAACAGGATTGATATACTAGAGTAGATAAAAGATTACTCGAGTAGGAGAAATAATTTACTCGAGTACTAAAGAAAATCACTCGAGTAAAAGAACCGGCACTCGAGTATAGCTTAGCATGAACAGTACCTACACGAGACGCAGGGAATCTCACTCGAGTATAAGGAAGGCAGAAAGACGATTTCTTTGCAAATATACCTTTTGATCAAACTATACGAATGAATAGTACTTTTCATAATAAAATAAGGGTGCTGTTATTAGCAAACCCACTTTGGTTACTAGCAAACCAGAAAAAAACGGATTCAGCCATTTTTTGCATTTTTATCTCTTCCCAAAAAATACTACTAGCAAACCAATTTTATTTTTTTGCATTTTTTCATTTTTGAATTTTGAGTCTCAAATGTTTCTCATTTGAAAAAGTGATCAACATGAAAGTTGTAGATCTCGATGTGATCTACAACTTTCATGTTGATCATTTTTTGATTTGAAGCCGTTTAGGCCTCCAATTTTGACCCGAAATGAGACACACACGGAACGAGTCGTCCGTACAAGTTTTTCGGCGTGGCTTTTTTCGGAGCCCAAATCGAGGGTCTAAACTGCTTCAAATCAAAAAGTGTTCAACATGAAAGTTGTAGATCTCATCGAGATCTACAACTTTCATGTTGAACACTTTTTGATTTGAAGCAGTTTAAGCCCTCTATTTGTCCCCCGAAAAAAGTCACGCGTCTGTGCATATGTTCGGCATGACTTTTTTCAGGGGCCAAATCGGAGGTCTAAATTGCTTCAAATCAAAAAGTGTTCAACATGAAAGTTGTAGATCTCGTCGAGATCTACAACTTTCATGTTGAACACTTCCTATGAAAATGCACGTATAAAACGCAGTTCAAAAAGACGCGTATATTCTTATATGCACTTAACTCGTATATATAGCACAACACATCCTTATAGGAATTGGAAATCAAATATATTTCTAAACCGGACAATATTTTGTTTAAAGATTTTGATACAGAAAAAAGAGTTTTGGACATACTAAATAAAATTTTGCGACATTTTGACTCATTTATAATGCTAACATAAGTGGTTGAATGAATACTTTTGAAATCATTTATAATGTCATTATATGTACTGAGTTATTTTGAAAGATTGAATGTTTTAAACAAAATTTTAAATTTTTTTTAAAAAAATTTTGTTGGTTTGCTAGTAACAAAATGGTTTTCAAATAGCCATTTTGAAAAATGAGGGTTTGCTAATAGTAATGGTTTGCTAGAAACCAAATAGGGTTTGCTAATAACAGCGCCCTAAAATAATCGTATTTATACATATTTGAATAAGGAAACACGAGATCAAACGGAGGCCCAAACGAGCGCCGAATTGAGCGAAACTAACGCCGTAGGCGAACGCGGACGCTACGAACGCAACGGCGAAGTCAAAACCAAAATCAGACGAGCCATTCTCGAGATATAAGTTTTCAAAGTTTACGACGAACATAAATTCCACAAAACTTTGGAAAAACTCCGAGGCTCAAATATCGCTCGGATCACGACGAAACTTGACGAGTAAGCCAAAAATTACTCAACTTAAATTCCAAATGCAAAATTTTCCCATTACAACAAGAATTCGGCCGACTTGACTGCATGGACGCGAAAATGCCTTTATCGCATTACGCCATCATCTTGACGTTAAAGGTAACGCCATGACGTCATAAATATGATGTTTCCCATTTAAATAAAATCGTCAAAAAAAAATCGGGGGCGTTACAGTCACTCCCCATAAAAAGAAGTTTCGTCCCGAAACTTAACACAACTCCAAAACCAAATCAAAATGATAAAATCAAACGTAACTGAAAACATATCGACGTACCCGAAACTAGGAGAAGAGGTGCGGATGAGATTCTCTCATTGCTGACTCCAATTCCCACATCGTGCTCTCGACGTCTTGATTTCTCCAAAGAATCTTAACCATGGGGATAGTCTTTCTTCGCAAGACACGCTCTAGAGATTCCAAAACACGGACAGGCTCTTCCACATACGACAGATTGGGCTGAATTTGGGGCACCGATTCAAGAATTTGACGATCACTACGAACACACTTCCGCAACTGGCTCACATGGAACACATCATGGACACCAGGGAAGCTAGCAGGTAATTCCAGTCGATAAGCTGACACTCCGATGCATTCCAGAATCTGAAAAGGTCCCACATACCGGGGGTCTAACTTATGGTTCCTTCCAAATCTTTTTACTCCTGGCATCGGAGAAACTTTCAGGAAAACCAAGTCCCCAACGACAAACTCCAAATCGACCCTTCGTCGATTAGCATATTTCTCATAACGCTCTTGTGCTACACGTAGCTTCTCTCAAATATGAGTCACCGCACAATTCATCTCCTCAAGGGCTTCCGGACCTAGCATTGGTCTCTCACCAACCTCAGCCCAAAATAAGGGAGTCCTACAACGCCTTCCATATAAGGCCTCAAACGGGGCCATCTGCAAGCTCTCTTGATAACTATTATCGTAAGCAAACTCCATGAGTATGAGACGCTCATCCCAAGCACCACCATGATCCAAAATATAACATCTAATCATATCCTCCACGATCTGATTTACTCTTTCTATTTGCCCATTCGTCTGCGGATGATAGGAGGTGGAATACCTCAAGTCGGTACCCAACCCCTCTTGCAGGCTCTTCCAAAAGCGAGACGTAAATCTGGAGTCCCGATCTGATACAATGCTAACAGGCACTCCATGTAACCTGATGACCTCTTCAAGATATAGCTCAGCTATCTTCTTCATCGAATACCCAATCTTAAACGGAACAATGTGGGCACACTTTGTCAATCTGTCGACTATCACCCAAACTGAGTCATGCCCACGTGGTGATTTTGATAGACCGGTGATAAAATCCATTGAAATACTTTCCCATTTCCAACTTGGAAAATCAAGAGGTGTCAATTTACCACCAAGCCTTCTATGATCAGCCTTGACACGCTAACACGTATAACATTCTGATACAAACTTTTCGATATCGCCCTTCATCCCTGCCCACCAAATAATTTGCTTTAGATATTTATACATTTTGGTGAAACCAGGATGATAGGAAACACTGGAACCATGAGCTTCTTCACAAATTTTAGCCTGAATGTCACCCATGTCAGGAATATAGAATCTACCCCGATATTTCAGAGTACCTAGCTCGTCCAAAGAAAAATCAGGTAACTCCCCTTTCTCAGTCCTATTCCAGAGGTGCAACAATTCTGGATCATCCATTTGGTGCGCCCTAGTAAGGGAAATCCAAGAGGGCGCTTCTGCTTCCAAACTAGCAGGCATAGAACTACTCCCAATCTCGATGTTCATCAACAAGAATTCTCTTACTAAGGACTGTACCGATAGATTAAAAATTTTAGTGGTCTTCCTACTCAAAGCATCAGCTACTACATTAGCCTTTCCCGGATGATAAAGAATTTCTACCTCATAATCCGCCACATATTCTAACCACCGACGCTGGCGTAGATTTAGTTCCTTCTGAGTGAAGACGTACTTCAAACTCTTATAGTCCGTATAGATCTTGCACAGCGTGCCATACAATAAGTGTCGCCACAGCTTCAGCGCATAAATTACGGCAGCAAACTCCAAATCGTGCGTAGGATAGTTTCTCTCGTGAATCTTTAGTTGCCTCGATCCATACGCGATCACCTTACCATCTTGCATTAAAACAGAACCAAGTCTGATGTGTGATGCATCGACGTACACAGCATACTCGACTCCTTCAGAAGGTAAGGTTAAAATTGGGGCAGTACACAGTCTCTTCTTCAACTCTTGGAAAGCCTCTTCACACTTATCACTATAAATGAATGCAGTATTCTTCTGAGTAAGTCTAGTTAAAGGAGCAGACAACACCGACAATCCTTCCACAAATCTTCTATAGTAGCCAGCGAGGCCTAAGAAGCTCCTAATCTCCTTAGGTGTAGAAGGTCTTTCCCATTCCATCACGGCAAAAATCTTGGTCGGGTCTACAGAAATACCATCCTTGCCTACAACAAGACCTAGAAAGGACACCTGAGGTAGCCAAAACTCACATTTGCTCAACTTCGCATATAGCTTATGCTCCCTCAGGGTCGACAAAACCAAACGCAAATGCTGAGTATGCTCCTCAACATTGCGGGAATACACTAGGACATCATCTATGAACACAATAACGAATCGGTCCAAGAAATCCTTAAACACCCTATTCATCAAATCCATGAAATCAGAGGGTACATTGGTTAAACGAAAAAACATCACCAAAAACTCATATGTCCATGCCGTGAACGGAATGCGGTTCGGGGAATATCTTCCTCGCGAATCCTCAACTGGTGGTAGCCTGAGCGAAGATCGATTTTTGAAAATACCGAGCTACCACACAACTGATCGAACAAATCATCGATCCTTGGCAGGGGATATCTATTCTTAACGATCACCTTATTTAATTCCCTATAATCGATGCAAAGCCTCATCGATCCGTCCTTCTTCCTTACGAACAAAACCGGAGCACCCCACGGAGAAGAACTTGGTCTAATAAAACCACACCTCAGCAAGTCATCGAGCTGAGTACGCAACTCTTCCAATTCACGCAGAGCCATACGGTACGGTGCTTTGGCGATGGGATGAGTGCCTGGCTCGAGGTCAATCACGAACACAATCTCCCTCTCAGGAGGAAGTCCTGGAAGACTATCAGGAAAGACATCTAGAAACTCTCGCACCACCGAGACATCCTCGAGACGTGGTCTAACAGAAGCTGTTTCCAGAGAAGAAATAGAAACTAAAAACGCCTCGCAACCAGACTTTATAGCACGTACCGCAGAAATGATAGGGGAAACTCTGTCCTGAAATCCATAAACGCTCATAGGTTGGCCATTGTCCATCCTGAAGTCCAGTCTTTTTGCCTTGCACTGGATGACTGCATCATACTTGGACAGCCAGTCCATGCCCAAAATCACATCAAAATCAGTCAGGTCTAAAATTAACAGATCCGCAAGGGCCAGAAAATTGCCAAGATGAATAGGGCATCTCAGAACTCCTTGATTGGATATCACTGAATCACCGGAGGGAAGCTTGACGTTGAAGGAGTCTCTCAATTGATCAACATCCAGGCGATGTTTATCAACAAACCTCCTGGCCACAAAGGAATGGGTGGCACCCGAATCGAACAGAACGCGCGCCCACCTATTCCGCACCTTAAACTCCTCTAAAACCATAACATACATAACTAAACCAACGATAACCATGACAACAACGATAAATAATAGGGATAAAATAGACTGGGGCTAACCTGAAATAACTTGCATAGAGTTTTGAGCTTCCTCGCTAGTCATCACGTTCAGCTTTCCTTTTCCTTTATCTAGGGTTGGTTGTGGCGGCAGAGCTCGAAGAGGGGCAGGCTGCAGTGGGGTTTGAGCCTGGGGGCACGAAGATTTCTGGTGTCCCTTCTGCCCGCAATGGAAGCAGGTCCTTTCTTTCATGCAGCACCGACTCACATCATGACCCTTCCTTGCACAGAACGAGCACACGAGCTCTCCCTTGGGTGCACCTTGGATGGCGTGCACTTGCTGCTGCTTCAGGGTGGCTGTTCTCTTGAAACATCTTTCGTAAGTGTGGCCAGGACGACCACAGAAACTACACACTTCCTTACCTTTCTTCTTCGAAGAAGGGCCAGATGCCCTTGAGCTACCATCGTCAACACCCATCCTTTTCTCTTTCCTCTCCACAGCACCGCGGTTCTTGGCATTTTCAATCGCTTCAACTTTTAGTGCGGCTTCCACTGCCATAGCATAACTGTAAGCTCCATAAGCGTATGCCCACTGCTGGACATCACTTCTTAGTCCTCCCAGGAAACGTTTCACTCTTCCCTCCTCCGAAGCTACCAAATCGGGAGCAAATCTGCTCAACTTGCTAAACTCAATCTCATATTCGCTCACCGTGAGCTGTCTCTGCTTCAAATGTAGGAAGTTATTCATGAGACGGTCTTGCTCGACCGTGGGCAGAAACTTCTTCAGCAACATCTTCTTGAAAGAGTCCCAGGTACAGCCTTCCTTCAGACTCTCCTTTTCACGAATCCACCAACTCTTTGCTAGGCCTTTTAACTGATAGGCTGCAATCATAACCGTCTGGGCTTCTAGAATCCCGGAATACGAAAACATCTCCTCGATTGAGATGATCCAATCATCCAAAATCATAAAGTCGGCACTCCCGTCGTAGGTGGGAGGTCCCAATCGCTGGAAATGCGATATGAAATTCATTTATGGTGGTATTGCCACCGGGGCCACTAGAGGAGCAGGGGTATCGGGCACGACTTGACCCAAGGCAGGCTCTTGCACTGAAGGTTGCCGCGCTGGAGCGGTAGACAACAATGACTGAATTTGCGTTTGCATCGCAACTACTTGCCTTTACAGTGCCTTGTTGCTCTGGCGCAAACTCTCAATCAACGCATCACTCTGCGCACCCGACGACTCACCCTCCGACTGGGGAGTCGATCTCGTCGCAATACGCTTTGGAGGAATTTCTAAAAAGGCAAACGAACAACCCAATTAAAATCCTGGATTACGACTAGGGCAAACAAACTAGTTCAGACCATACTTGAAAGACACTTGCTAAAGCTGTCACTTGCTCTGGGATTATATGATGATGATATGTCCTACTCAGGATGTTATCCTATTATCCTATTGACTCATGTGCCTATGATATGAATGCATGAATTCTTTACTCTTATTTAAAATCATGTGTGTACATATGTCATCAAGTAAATTGATGAGTTGTAAATATACCTATATTTTCGTATTTTATTTAAGTCAATTTTATTTATTTTTGTCTTTTTTATTAGTTTTATTCAATAAATTGCTTATTTTTGTAAATATTATTTCTAACTTAGCTTTATTTTTATTCCAGAAAAATTCCAGAAAAATTCCAAAAAAAGTCAAAAAGTTGACTAACACGCCCGTGTCACATGACCGACACGCCCGTGTCACGCCCTCGACGATCGCCGACCACAGGTTGCCAGCTCGACGATCGGCGACCATCAAACCGAGCTCGACACGCCCCAAGACACGCCCGTGTCAAGGTGTGACACAGGCGTGACTTAGCCACCTGGCCCGACGTGACGCGCGCGACTTTGCGGCCGGACCGTGCCCAGATCGACCTCCCCGACACGCCCCAGTCACGCCCGTGACTGACAGATGTCACGCCCGTGACCTGGGGCGTGACCGCCATGTTTTCAGCCGAAGTCAACTTTCCAGTCCAATCACCCGATCAGCTCATGAACAGTAGTGACACGCCCCCTGTCACGCCCTAGTCACGGGCATGACCAACCCGAAATTTTGCCTATAAAAGGCCAGCTGCTATATGAGATTTCTGTCCACTTTTTGGTCCAAATTGCTTAGGGGAGGTGCTGCCCATTTGGATTCCATGCTTATGTAAGGAGAATTTCTACCCCCCCATCTCTCTTAGTTTGTATTAGGTTGTTTGTTTGTTTTAGCTTCCCATGTAATAGCTTTTTATTAAATGAAATGTTAGCTTTTTTTTGTCTCTTCATATGGTTTGGAATTCAATTAAGCGCCCTTCTCTTTGCAATTTTTCGTTCCCCTTTTTTGTTCTTTTTATGTTTTATCTTTTAAAGCTTTCATAATCTCGCTTAGTTTAGGATTTTATCGGCATTTCTAGCTGTTGTAATGTCCGTTTTATTTTCATAATCCGCACTTGTTTAGGTTTAGCTTTTCCTTTTTTTCCTTATTTTCATTCTTAAGGGTTTATAAAAACACCTAAAAAAGTGTGATTTTCATTTTCCTTAACTTAGGGTTTTTAGGATTGTAAAACTTTTTCGTCTTTTTTTAGTTTTATTTTCACTTTTTAGGAGTTTTTATAAAAATATAAGAATGAAAATATAGTCGTTATAATTTTTCGCTCACTTCATTTTAGCTTTTTATTTGTAAAACTTTTAGTCCCTTTATTTTTTATTTCATCTTTTTATGCATTTCTACCGCATTCTAGCGGTAGAAATGCAGTTGTTTTAATTTTTCGGCAACTTCGTTTTTCTTATTTTTGCAAGTGTGTGTGCGTGTATGAGTTAGGTTTTATTTCTTTATTTCAATTTCTATAGAGTGCGCGTGTGCGTATGCATTTATTTCCGCCTACTCGTTAAGAGTTAAATGGCGCTCTGCTTTCATTTCCCGCCCACTCGTTTGAGTGGGACTTGTTTTTTATTGCATTTTCAATTATGTAGAGTGCGTGCGTGTAGGAGATAATTTTTACGCTTTATTTATCATTTTCTTCAATTAAGAAGAGTGTGTGCGTGTGTGCATTTATTTCCGCCTACTCGTTAAGAGTTCAATGGCGTGCTTTTATTTCCCGCCTACTCATTTGAGTAGGGCTTGCTTTATTTAATTTTCTTTATGGTTTTGAAGTGTGCGTGAGTGCCTGCATCAATTAGCCTTCAATTTATCTAATTGTCCTATTTTTTGTGTTTTCTCTTATAATTGTTCAGTGCTTAATTTAACACTCACGCTTCACCTAAAAACATAAAGCCGTCCCCATACCGATGAGTGGCTAATCTCTATTAGCCTTCGGCATCGAAGAGCATTGGGACAAATAAAATGATTTGAAATAATTAAAGAACTTTATTTTAATTTTAATTTAAGGACTTATGGTTTGCCCCGGGTTAACGACGCATAGGACCACATAATCGATTTGTGGGCTCTATTTACATTATCCATACGCAATGCCGAGAGGCCGTATGTATGGACCGATCCCCCTTGGGTAAAGAGAACTGCATACGCCCCCTCGAAAGAGGAGAAACATAGTTCTACCGGATTGGGTTCCCCACCCAATAGCGGGGTTCTTAGCGTAATGCGGGCATTAAGGGGAATCCTTCGTCGGACTAACGTTCGGTCGAATAGCCTTAACGCCCAGGTGAGCGATATCCCTAGACCAAGGTGAGCTTATGTTCATGGAACCTCCACGGCCAAGTGCCTTTTATTAATTTAAAAACGAAGTTCAATAATTGTTAAGAATTATTTTAGTCTTAATCTGATTCGATGCCGAGCGTTAACCCGTCATTGAACTAACTTAGTAAAATTCAGCTCTCTTTCTTTCCGTTTTAATTAGACTAAAAAAATCCCACCTTACTGATAGTAAGATAATAGTGTTCCTGGAAGAGTAGATATAATCAACGCGTCCCCGATAATAATACGACCTCAGTATTTTCCCGAATACCGAGTACTACTTGCGATAGGTGCACTTGCCTCCTCTCGTTAGAAAACTCGATCATCTAACTCGGCCCGCGGAATCTGACCATTTCGAACCAACCACAGTCGGTCTCGGTTCCGCGACCATCAAGTTTTTGGCGCCATTGCCGGGGATCCACGGTTGTTATATTGAATCTGGGACTCTATTAATTTTACTTTATTTTCAAATAAAAAATTTTATACAAAAAAATCCTTCCATCTTTTGTTTTTTTAGGGTGTATGACCCATGGACAACCTTCGAGTTCTGAAAATCTTGAATTCGACCCCGAGATCGACCTCTCTCTTGCGCGTATCTGATCTCTCCGTCGAATTCCCTTTTTAGACCTCGCAGAATCTATCGGAGAACCCTCTTTCTCTTTTATGGCCGACCCAAATAATGCCCAAGCGGCCGAGCGTACGATATCTTACTACGCTCGACCCAACTTGGATGATACGAGGTCGAGTATTGTTTGGCCTGCTGTGGAGAACAATAATTTTGAAATAAAGTCAAGTGTTATACAAATGATCCAAAATGCCGTGTAGTTCGACGGATAGCCGAATGAGGACCCGAATAATCACTTGTCTAATTTTATGGAAATTTGCGATACTTTTAAGATTAATGGCATCACTGATGACGCCATTCATTTGCGCCTTTTTCCCTTCTCCCTTAAGTCCAAAGCCAAGGAGTGGCTAGTCTCCCTCCCGCGGGGATGCATCACGACCTGGGCGGAGCTGGCAGAAAAATTCCTTACTAAATATTTTCCGCCCGCAAAAACTGCAAGATTGCGGGCAGACATTTCCTCTTTTGTGCAAATAGACTCCGAGTCTCTTTATGAGACTTGGGAGCGTTTTAAGGAATTTCTCCGCCGGTGCCCGCACCACGCGCTGCCAATGTGGTTGCAGGTACAAATTTTTTATAATGGACTGAACAGTCAGACGCGTCAAATGATTGACGCGGCTGCCGGGGGAACTCTGAATAATAGGACCCCCGAGGCCGCCCAGGCCCTTTTCGAAGAGATGGCTATGAATGCATATCAATGGAATGTCCCGCGGGCGCGCCATAAGCAGGCGGGGCTTTATGAAGTGGATGCCACTGCTCATCTCGCCCTTCAAGTCGAAAGGCTAACTAAGCAGGTGGCGGAGATGTCTGTTGCCTCCTCCACTCCGCCTTGTTTTCTCCCCCCCTCTAACGTCTGCATAGTTGACGAGTTCGTGGACTACATGGGAAATCCAGTGCGTCCCTCATTTCAAAACAACCTTTATAGTAGCCACTATAATCCGGGTTGGAGGAACCACCCGAATTTCTCCTGGAGCAACCCGAACAACGCGCAGCGCCCCCCTCCCCCTCCTTTTGCGCCAACGTTTCCTCCTCCCCCTCCTATGAAGCCATCCCCGGTGGAGGAAAATTTTAATCGTTATGTCGCGTCCAACGAGTCCAATATCCGGAACATCACCAGATCGCTAAAAAATTTAGAAATCCAGGTTGGACAGCTGGCGCGACTTATGTCGGAACGCGCTCTGGGGGCACTGCCAGGGAACACGGAGCCCAATCCAAGGGAAACTGCCAACGCTATAACCCTCCGTAGCGGTAAGGAGGTGGTCGATCCAAAACGGATCGATCCTCAGGTACATATTTCACCTCCGACCCCTCTTCCCTCTTCTTCGATTACGCAACCCTTACCGATTTTTAACGACAAAACTATTTTAAACAAGGCGCTGCCCTACTTAGTTGGGAGAAGTGTTATTTTATGGTACAAGAAGGGTTAGTACTTGGCCACAAGATCTCAAGCCAAGGAATTCAATTAGATAAGCGAAAATAGAAACCATAGAAAAATTATCACCACCAACCTCCATTAAGGCGGTGAGAAGTTACTTAGGACACGCCGGATTTTACCACTGGTTTATTAAAGGCTTCTCTAAAATAGATAAACCACTTACTAGGCTTTTAGAAAAAGACACACCTTTTATTTTTGAACAAGAGTGTCTACATGCCTTTGATTTCTTAAAAGAAAGATTAATTAATTCTCCTATTATGATCGCACCCGATTTTACTCAGCCGTTTGGGATTATGTGTGATGCCAGTAGTTTTGTAGTAGGAGCTGTTTTAGGACAATGCCGAAACAAAAACTTTCACCCTATATATTATGCAAGCAAAACACTTAATAATGCACAGGAGAATTATACAACTACGGAAAAAGAACTTCTAGCAGTGGTATTTTCCTTTGATAAATTTAGATCCTATTTAATATTGTCTAAGGTGGTAGTATACACAGATCACTCTGCCCTTAGATATTTACTAGCCAAAGCAGAAGCAAAGCCTCGTTTAATTCGTTGGGTTCTTTTATTGCAAGAATTTGATTTGGAAATTAGGGATAAACGAGGAGAAAAAAACTTAGCGGCAGCCCATCTCTCACGTTTTGAAAATCCACTACGTGCAATGTTAGATGAATATGTGATTTCTGATACATTCTCGGAGGAGTCATTATTTGCCGTATCTACAAATATAAATCATGATTATCCGTGGTTTGCCGATTATGCAAACTACCTGGTGGCTAAGGTCCTTCCAAAAGACTTTTCATATCAGCAGAAAAAGAAATTTTTCTCTGACTTGAAATATTACTTCTGGGAGGACCCTTTTCTTTTTCGAATATATGCAGATTTCTTTATACGAAGGTGTGTATCAGGGGAGGAGGGTTGGAAAATCCTGGAGAAGTGTCATTCAGGTCCTACTGGTGGCCACTATGGAGAAAATCGCTCAGCCAAAAAGGTTCTTGATTTAGGTTTTTTGGCCCCTTCTATTCAGGGATGCCCAAAGGTATGTGCTTTCAAGTGATTCTTGTCAGAAATCACGTAATATTTCTAAATTACATGAAATGCCGCAAAAATTTATTCTTGAATTTGAAGTGTTCGATGTGTGGGGAATTGATTTTATAGGACCATTTCCAGTTTCTTATGGAAATAAATATATTTGGGTAGCTGTAGATTATGTATCAAAGTGGGTTGAAGCGTAAGCTTTGCCTACTAATGATATTAGATTTGTAATCAAGTTTTTAAAATCCTTATTCGCACGATTTGGCACACTGCGTGCACTTATTAGCAATAGGGGTTCACACTTTTGTAATCTACAGCTAAATAAGGTATTACAAAAATATGGAGTTACACATAGGATAACCACACCTTACCATCCACAAACTAGTGGTCAAGTTGAAGTTTCAAATAGAGAACTTAAGAGGATCATAGAAAAATCTATAGAAGGGAATAGGAAGAAATGGTCTAGGAAACTAAACGATTGTTTATGGGCATATAGGACCACCTTCAAAACACCTATAGGGAACACCCCCTTTAAATTAGTCTATGGTAAATCATGTCACTTGCCTATAGAATTAGAACACAAGTTGTATTGGGCAATACACTCTTTAAATTTTGATACTAATTCTATATGGGAGAAACGGAAACTTCAACTAAACGAATTAAATGAGTGGAGAACCATGGCTTACGAGAACTCCAAGATTTATGAGGAGAAAACTAAACTATTCCATGACCGTCACCTTCGTAAACCCAAGACATTCCAAAAAGGTGACCAAGTCCTCCTTTTTAATTCCAGACTGCGTTTATTCCCAGGGAAGTTAAGGTCGAAGTGGTCCGGACCCTTCCAAGTCAAAGAAGTCTTTCCCTATGGCACCGTCAAGCTAACACACCCTGAGAAGGGCGATTTTAAAGTCAATGGTCACCGATTAAAAATTTACTATAGTGCGCTTCCTCAAGATTTTGCTTGTCAAGAATCATGCCTTCGTCTATACTAGGATTACATAAAATGTAATAATTTTTCTAAGTTTATAATATTTTTAGTAAAAATCTAGTTATATGTTAAGATAAAATTTTTTTATAAAAATCACATAGGAGGAATTTTAAATTTAGGGGGAACACGGATAACCACACACATGTGTGCCTGGCCGTATCCATAACATACCCTTGGACCCAGCTGTGTTCTACTAAAAATGAGTGGGAGTCAATTTTATCCCGAGCACCACACGGCTCGCAACACACCCGTGTGTGAGGTCGTGTTCTTAACACATTTTCCTACCCAGCCATGTTCCATATAAAACCTAGAATAGGAAGCTTTTATCCCGAGCACCACATGGGTTAACACACACCCGTGTGTGGTGTCACGTCGTTAGCGATCATTTTTCCCATAAACATCCAGAGAAGGACACGGGTACACACACACCCGTATTAGTGCCCGTGTGCCTGTTCTGATTTTGACCAAGCATGTTCCCGAGAAGGACACGGCCTGATACCCGGTCATGTGCTTTGCCGTGTCGCTGATCAACAAATTTTTCTAGAGAAGGACAGGGCTACCAACCCATCCGTGTATATACCGGTGTGCATTTTGTTACCCAGCGCCCGAGCAGGACACGGGTCAATACACGCCCATGTTGTTGACCATGTTTGCATGGCGCGCTGCTTTCCCGCCAGTTTGACCACACGTCTCGTGGAAGACCGTGTTCCACGTGGTATAAGATTCCTTAACACGGGTTGCACACACGGCCGTGTGTCAACCCGTGTTTGGTTTCTTTATATAGGGTCCCATGCTGTTCATCTTCATCCTCACCACCTTGTTTCCAAACTTCATCCCCTGCACCTCTCTTCCAGAGCTGGTTGAAACTTTTGGCCTTCAACGTGCGTGGGTGCGCCTCCTCTCATTGCGATCTCTCCTCCTAGGTAAAATTTTTTTGGGTTTATGTTCTTATTCAACTTCTTTTTCCTCTCCACTCTCTTCTCCTTCTTCTTGTCATCCTCTCATTTTTCCTCTCCTTTTTATTCCTTCATCATTTAAAAACAAAATACTTCCATTTGTCTACAGATCATGTCTTCAACACGTGCCCAAGGCGGTCTCCGACGTTGCCCGAAACTTTAGGCATTGTCTACGGAGAGGCGCGATGCCGCTGCACCGCTTGTATTCACAGATCCAGTGCACATCAATCGATACAACTGCCCTTAGTCGAATAAGTACCAAGACATTCGAACGATTGACTAGAGCGTCTTGGAGGAAATAAATCTAGTGGGAGATGTTAGGGAGTTGATCTCCGTAGTTGGGTTGCAACAATTTTTTGCTATCAAGGAACTAGTATTTAGGGAACTCACATTAGAGTTCATGTCAACTTTTTATTTAAACCTTAGACCTGCCTTGACAAAGCACGCAAACGGGAAAGAGGAGGTCATCTCATTTCGGGTAGCGGGGACTACTCATACACTCACCCTTCTCCTGTTCACCCAATACTTAGGGGTGTATGAGGACTCGCTCCTCTTTAGTGCCGCCTAGCCCGAGCTTCATTTTGATCTCCCCACTCGTGACCATGCAGCCAACATCTGGGCTCGACTCACCTTTGACCTAAATCCTTATGAGGCCAAGAGGTCTAAGGACTCAAAGTTGAGTTCTCCCACCCTCCACTACATACATCATTTACTTAGTCACATCTATTTGTACCTATATTATCATATATTATATATGTTCTCATATTTGATCCTTTTTTACTTCGTGTGCTCTTTTATATTCCTGGTAGTCAATTCCTATTTATATGTTTGTGAAATTGCTCTCTCAGCTCTTTACATTGCAATGAGGACATTGCAAATTTTAAGTATGGGGGTGAATGTTCTTCAATTCCATAATTTATGTGATGGACATGATTACAATTGGTTATACTTTTGCTATCATAGTAGTCAAGGTTGTTATACACCGGTTGTTATACACCCCTATAAAAATCTTTTTTTACTCCTTTAAGCACTCATTAAGTCACTCATTTGGGATTATAACTAACTAAATTACTTTCGCACGCTGATTAAAATGAATTGATGTAGACTCAATGAGTGTTCATGAGAGAACTAGTTGTCAACCTAAATCACCTAGAGGGGGTGAATAGGTGAAATGCGTGTCAAATGCGGAATAAAAAAATTAACACAGCACAGATAAGTAATCAAGCAATCACACAGACGACAAGAGATTTATAGTGGTTCCCCAATCTTGGGTACGTCCACTTTCCTCACCGATCTAGCAAATCACTAGACTCGGCTACTCCACTATCTCGGATTGCAAACCAATCCTACACCTCGGAACTATGTTCCTACAACACTCGATCCCAAACAGATCTACACTCGGAAGATAAAACTTCCTACCACTCGGAGATAGATCTCCTACAATAAAATTTGTTTGAAAGGAAAAATACAAACAACAATTAGCACAGATCTGGATCTTTGACGTAATCTTCTACTTGAGAGCTTTTCGGTTTGAACAGAACCAGTTGAAGAAGACTTGAAAGAGGTCACGGATTCTGAGATCTGGAATCACCACGATCAAGAAAATAAATCAGAGACGATGAAGCACGGAGAGATCGGATGATTCTTCTTGAGTCTGGATCGCTTCAGAATTAGAGATCGATAGCTGCGGCTGAGAGAAGATGATCCAGAGCTTCTTCCGAAAACGGTAATGGCGGCGGATGGGAAGATTAGGGTTTTCGGGATTTTCTCTTTCTTAAAATAATCTCTGTAAACACATGTATTTAGTCAAGTCTGAAAAGACCTATTTATAGGCGGTCTCCAATGGTCAAAAGCATAATTAAGGATGACACGTGGACCAATCCGAAAGGACTCTTTGAAAATACACAAAGAAACTTGACTTAGAGAAATTCAGGAATTCGAACAAATACACTCGAGAGAGAGAGAGAGACATAGACATACTCGAGTATAAGAGGTTACATACTCGAGTGGATATGAGGGATATACTCGAGTATAAAGATAGAAACTACTCGAGTGCTGCAGGGATCAATACTCGAGTGACTTAGAGAACCTACTCGAGTATGAGCAAATATACTCGAGTATAAACACTTGGAAAAATTTCTCAGATAAGAATTGAAGAGCTACTCGAGTATAAGAATTTGAGATACTCGAGCATGGGGAAGATAGACTACTCGAGTATCTTAGGAAAACTACTCGAGTGATCACTAACCTACTCGAGTATGAAAATCAATCTACTCGAGTATAAAGTTACTTACTCGAGTATTTCAGAGAACTACTCGAGTATGTGGACTTAGAAACTTTCTAGGATAAGAAGTCCAGATCTACTCGAGTTCAAACAGAATGCTTACTCGAGTAACTAACCATCTACTCGAGTATAAGGTATCACTTACTCGAGTAAAAGAAAATCTACTCGAGTATAAGCTTTCATACTTAAGTATATAGAGAATCCACTCGAGTAAGCAGCCCAACCTACTCGAGTACAGACTCACTTACTCGAGTATACTAAAGAATTACTCGAATATGTGGACTTAGAAAATTTCTTCTGAGATAGACTTCAATACTCCATAGGTCCAAGTGCATGTTGATGAAGTGTGTCCCAATAGAGAGGCTATACATGAGCCAACACCTTGGATCACACAATGAGGAATTACATTGTATGGTCTTGTGTTTGGTGGCCCACTATAGACTGACATTGGTCTACACTTGGCAATAAGAACCTGCACACATACAACTCAAACACAATATCAAATACACCTTAATTCATCTTAGTTCAAGGTCTAACTTCCTACAAATCTGAGGTATTATGGAGACAAATCCCAACAATCTCCCCCTATTTGTAGATGTCAGCACCCTCTACACTAATGTGAATTACTTATAGTAAAAAGAACAACAAAACATATACAAAAAAAATGAAACAGGAATAATAAAGATAGCCATAATTAGAATCAAATATATATATAGAAATGATTTCAAAAGATTAAATGTCCATATCCACATCCTCATTCACTCAAGAAGGGGCTCCTCTATGCAGTCTTTCTCTTTTAAGCTCTTGCCTCTCCAGGTAGCTGAAAGGTTTGGGAAAATAGGTCTTGGGCCTTGGAGGAGCAACTGGATTGTTATATCCCCAATTTCTGTCATGCAATCTGATTTTTATTTGAGATACATCATACGCTTTCCATTCTGCGTTGCTATAGTAGTGATCTCTATTTTCACCAAAATCTGTTACCAGCTTCAAGGTATCAAGGATAAGAGACTTGGAGGTAGGACTCCAAACTTCTGCATGAACAACTTCTGGTCTACCTTCTATATCTGGGGCAGGCTCTCTCCTTGGTGCAGAACGGCTAGCAGAAGCGCTGTCACCATATTTCCTTTTCTTTCTAGGGGCACCCTGAGAACTTGGAGGAAACTCATCTTGCCACATATCAGCATAAGAAAGAGGAGGCTCAGTCATATCATCAGTAGGTCTAGGTGAGAAGACTGGCACATACTCTGGAATGTTGGCCTGAGCTGGAAAGTTAGCCCAATCTGGAGCACCTGAGGGAGGATGTTCTTCAAGAGGATCTAGGACCTTTGGAATAATGGCAGGGTTAAGTTGGGAGTTGGGAAAGTTCTGATTATGCACCCATATAGCAGTGTCATAGATTTAGAATTTTACAGATTGAAGTTTAGCAAGGATGTCTGCTTTCATTTATTTGACTAGACTATCCACAGATGCTTGAGATTGTTCAGATATTTTTTCAACTTGTTCTGTGACTATCTTCTCCCCCTTGGTGATATCTACTGAGAGTTGGGCAATTGCTTCATCTCTAAATGTTCTAACTTCGTCACAAACATTCATAACATTTGCGGCAGCATCCTTTTCTAATTGAATCTGATTATTTGCAACTGTTTCAGCTTGATCTTTGAGTACACCTATACTGGTGATAGTATGATCTAGGGCTTTGCCACCCAACTGAAATAGTCTCTTGAGCTCATCAGTGTTTGCATGAATTTCAGCAAAGCCTCTACTCATCTCAGTTTCAAGAGTAGAGATCTTATTGTTCACTGATGCCAGAGAATCATCAAAGTATTTTCTCTGTTCACGGAATATTTGCCCAATCTAACTGACAAAATCTGAGGAGCTAGAGGGATCTGAGGCTGGGGAAGAGGCTGAGGGAACAGGAGCAACCCAGGGGGAATTTCAGTAATCACAACTGATCTTTTAGCTCTCTTGAAGGGTGGTATCACAACTGAATCTTCTGTATTGATGAAAGAGGGAAGAGAGAAGTCTAGTGCCCTCAGAGGAGCATCCACTGGTTCTAGAGACATGTCCTCGTCATCAGACAGTAGATTAATCTCTGGCTGACCTTGCTGTTTATCAGGGAACTGAGCAGGAGAGGTAGGGGGTACCTTTGCAGGGGAGGGAGAAGGATCCTTAGCAGGGGAAGGAGAAGGATCCTTAGCAGGGGAAGGATCTGCTTGAGAGTGATCCTCAGGAGACAGCATAACTGAATCATCTTGAAACACTGGAGCATCTGATCTGAGTTCATCAATCAGTCTGTTAATATCTTCAGCAGTAGAGAGAATGTTTTCTTGAGCTTGAACTTCTGAGGTGAGATCTTCTGGAGATGGAGAAGGAGGAGGAGTAGGATCTTAGATCAGATCTTGCTGAGAAGAGTCTTCTGAAGCTTTGTGCTGAGGATTAGATGAGGCAGGCTCCCCCTCAACTATTGCACCCGAGGTGGTAATAGTGTGATGTAAAGGAGGAGATGGAATCCTGTCATCTGAGACAAGGGGCTCTCTGGGCTCATCTTTTGAGGTAACAGCTACTTTTGAGGCTTGAGCAGTGTTGAGGAGTTTGATTTCATATCTTTGGATTGAGAGGATGGATACTTTCTTCATATGATGGAGGGAAGTGCCTTTAGATAAATCAAACACTGTAGGATTAATCTCATGGAGGAGGAGTGAGATAATCCTGGCATAGCTTGGTTGTTTCACACTTTCTCTGATTTTGTCCAGTATCATCATTCCAAACTGGAATTTCTTCCGGCAGACTATGGCTTGCATAACGTCAAAAAGATTTTGGGAAATATCTCTGAGGGAATAGGTTTTGCATAGAAGAACTTTGGCAATCACATCCATAAGAAATTTGCCCTCTGAATTGAAATCTGCACGGCGGAATGAATATGCTTCAGGGTTTGTTCCACAGAAGAGGCTGGTTCTGTCGGAATCTTCAGGAGTCAGATCATCTTCTTCATCCACCACTGGCAACTTTAACAGAGTAGCTAAGGAAGTTTTGTCTAGACGGATTTTGATCCCACTGACCTTGGATTTTAGAACTGTACCATTGCGCTTGACCTTCAGATTTTTGTAGAATTCCTCGACTGCAGGGAAAATGACTTTGCACGGTGTCTGGAGGATGAACGAGAGTCCGACGGTGTCGAATAGAATTAGCAGGTTTCAGAAATCATCGGAGAGGTCGGCTATACCTTCAGGGGCGAGCTCTGAGCCGATTCTGATCTTGGAGGAGGGAGCCATCGACGATTCTGGAGTACGGAAGAGACGAAAACGACAGAGCTCTGCAGGTTCCGGAATATGAGGCGACGACGGCTACTCGGGAGAATGAGGAGTGGAAAGGATTTCTGATTTTTCTAAATATATATATGACCCTAATTAGGTTTAAGTAGGAGTGATAAGGATAAAATCATACCTGTTACGGAGCGGCAAACACCTTGGTGTGAATAAGAAAAAAGGAGATTTTCAAATTACTGATTGTCGTATACTCGAGTATATTTTGCCATACACGAGTATGAGATGGAGTATACACGAGTATGAGATGGAGTATACATGAGTAGGTCGAGTACATACATGAGTAGATTACCAACTACTCGAGTATGGAAATTTTGTTACTCGAGTATTTTCCGTTTACTCGTGTATAAGTCTCTATATACTCGAGTATATCACTTTGAAGGACGATTTTCTTGGGAGAATTTTACTGCCACTGATATCTTCAACTCTGAGCCTGCCTTTGAATCCACCATCACTATTCCTCTTTGTTGAGCAGCACGAGTTCTATTTTGAAGAATGAAAACTTGGACTCCTCCAGCAGTTTGGTGAATATATCTGCAACTTGCCTGTCTGTGGAGACATATTGTAGATTTATGTCTCCGTTTTCCACATGCTCCCGGATGAAGTGATATCGAAGCTCTATGTGCTTTGTCCGGCGGTGGGAGACTGGGTTGTTGGCAATTGTTATTGTGCTGAATGAGTCACAAAATAGAGAAACGTTCTGGAACTTCATGTTATAGTCTTCAAATTGATTCTTGATCCATAGAAGCTGTGCACAACAGCTGCCTGCAGAGATATACCTTGATTCAGCCGTTGAGATGGCTACACAGTTCTGCTTCTTACTGCTCCAGGAAATAAGTCTCCTTCCGAGAAATTGGCAAGTCCCGAATGTACTTTTCCTGTCGTCTTTGCTTCCTGCAAGATCTGCATCTGAAAATCCAATTAGTTCACTATCATTACTTCTTGGGTACCATAAGACAAAATTTGGTGTTCCTTTGAGGTATCTCAAGATTCGCTTTGCAGCAATGTAGTGAGATTCCTTAGAGTTCACCTGAAAACTAGCACATACACATGTGGAAAACATTATGTCTGGTCTACTTGCGGTAAGGTAGAGCAGGGACCCAATTATGCTTCTGTACTTGGTTTCATCAAAAGGTTTCCCTTTCTCATCCTTGTCCAGAGACATAGCTGAGGCCATTGGAGTCCTCATAGAGGTTGCATTCTCCATTCCGAATTTCTTAAGTAGCTCTTTGGTGAACTTGGTCTGCGAGATGAAGATTCCATCCTCAGATTGTTTCACTTGAAGCCCTAAGAAATACTTTAGCTCTCCCATACTGCTCATTTCAAACTTCCCTTGCATAAGTTTAGAAAACTTCTTGTAGAGATTGTTGTCTGTGGAGCCAAAAATAATGTCATCGACATAGATTTGCACTAGCAAAATCTTGCCTTTTATTTCCCTAATAAATAATGTCTTATCTATCTTTCCTCTTGTGAACTTATTTTCAAGAAGAAAGGTAGACAACGTTTCATACCAAGCTCGAGGAGCTTGTTTAAGACCATATAAGGCTTTTTGCAGTAAATAAACATGATTAGGAAAAATTGAGTCAACGAAACCTGGCGGTTGCTCTACATACACTTCTTTCTTTATGTTGCCATTCAGGAAGGCGGACTTGACGTCCATATGATAGACGGTAAAGCTCTTAAGTGCAGCGTTGGCAAGGAATAACCTGATCGCCTCCAGTCTTGCCACTGGAGCATATGTTTGGTCAAAGTTGATTCCTTCTTCTTGACGATAGCCCTTGGCGACAAGTCTGGCTTTATTCTTTATAATTGTTCCATCTTCATCCATCTTGTTCCGGTAGACCCATTTTGTCCCAATGACGTTCTTCCTCTTGGGTCTAGGAACAAGTGTCCAAACTTTGCATCGTTTGAACTGATTCAGCTCATCTTCCATGGCTAGAATCCAGGATGCGTCGGAGTTGGCTTCCTCAAATTTCTTTGGTTCAACCTGTGAAAGAAAACTTAAGTGTAAATTTTCGTTAGTTGTACCTCGACGAGTTCTGACGCCATCCCGAGGATCTCCTATGATTTGGTCTAAGGGATGATCCTTCACGTGTCTGAACTCTAGAGTCCTTGCATTTGGGATCTCTTCAGCCAATGGAGTTGCATCTTCAGCTGGGATGTGTTCTTCATCATGATCATCTACCTCTCCAATAGGGGTTGTAGAAGTGATCTTGATGAATATCTCATCTTTATCTTGAGTAGATTCATCCAAGCTGAGTTCCTTCATCTTTGTACCTGCATCTTCAATAGGCATACTAGAAGAGTTGATTTGTAGCAGACTCGTCTCATCAAATACAATGTGTACTGACTCTTCTACCACCAGATTTTTTCTATTAAATACTCTATAGGCCTTACTATGGCTACTATAACCTACAAAAATACCTTCAAAGCTTTTCTCGCTAAACTTGGTAGTGTGATACTTGTCATTGTTAAGTACGAAGCACTTACAGCCAAAGATTCTAAAATATGAAATGGTTGGTTTCTTGCCTTTTAGAAGTTCGTAGGGAGTCTTATCATAGTTCTTGTTGATGAGAGCTCGATTTTGCACGTGACAAGTGGTGTTGACGGCTTCAGCCCAGAAATACTCTGGAAGTGAGGCATCACTCAACAGGGTCCGGCAAGCCTCTATGAGTGTTCTGTTACTTCTCTCAGCTACTCCATTTTGCTGTGGAGTGCGAGGAGAGGAAAACTCATGAAAGATACCTTGACTTTTGCAGAATTCTGCCATGGCTCCAGACTTGAATTCCGTTCCATTGTGACTTCTGATTTTGACTACGGAACAGTTGTATTCATTCTGGATTTGCCTAACAAAACTAGTGATAGTACTGAAGGTATCTGACTTGTGTTTCAGAAAGAACACCCACGCAAAGCGCGAGTAATCATCCATAATAACCAACGTATATTCCTTACCTCCCAAACTTCTAACTTGCAGTGAACCAAACAAGTCCATATGGAGAAGCTGTAAGCTTCTATTGGAATCCTTGCCTATTATGCATTTAAATGAAATCCTTGTTTGCTTGCCTTTGATACAGGCGTGACAAAGACTGTCCGTAACGCACTTGACATTAGGTGCATCACGTACTAAGTTTTGAGAGAATAGTTTATTAATAGTTTTGAGATTAATATGTGCTAGTCTCTTGTGCCATTGGTCAGCAAGAGATGCACTACTTTTTGCTAAAAGACACACTGGTGTGGAAGAGTCTATACAAATGAAATTTAAACAGAAAATATTTCTGCTTCGAGTGCCTGATAAAACAGTTTCCATGTTATCAATCGATTTTATCAAACACTTGTCAGCATGAAATTCAACCACGTATCCTCTGTCGCATAGTTGGCTTATGCTGATGAGATTGTGTTCCAATCCTTCAACATAGGCTACATCCGAAAAGGATACGCTACCGTTCGTAATCATACCGTAGACTTTAGTTATTCCTCGATCTGAACCTCCAAAGATGACCTTTGGTCCGTTGCAGACTAAGGTGAAGTTTTGGAGTAGGCTCCTTGTCCCGGTCATGTGCCGAGAACATCCACTGTCCAAGTACCAGATTGGCATTTTGGTGGTCTTTGGACATACCTGCATTTACAATCACTTAGCCTTAGGAACCCAAACAAGTTTGGGTCCTTGGTCTCGAGTTAGAATACTCCCCCTACTAGCATTAACCTCATGAGTGGTCATTCTCACGTTGCTAACTTGAGGGGTTGTAGCATTTCTAGGATTGAACCAACAATCGATGGCAAAATGACCAATTTTGCCACAACACTAACAGTCGAACCTGTTGTATCTTTGCCTAGTGTATTCCTGCTTGATTTTCTGAAGTGATGGTCTAGTAGGAACTTCACTCTTGGAGGAGGAAGCTTCATGATGGTGGCAGCTACATGAAGTCTTCTCCTTCATAGGATTTTCCACAATAGGTTTTACCTTTGGCGTCTTCTTGATGTTATGACCATGAGAAAATGGTCCATAGTTCTGAAGTTGAATCTCTTCATAAGGTGCCTTGAAGACACTCTTGCCAAAGTTACGAGGACGAGTCCAACCTTGGTATCTTGACTTAGGCTTCTCGGGGATCGGCCTAGAGAAGTGTCCATAGGTGGACTCGTAGTCGAATTCGTTCGTAGGAAAGATAACTTTCTTGAACAATACTGGTTCCAAGGGAGCTTTCCCTTTTTCTTCAACTAGAGCCTTCTGGGCAGCCTTATTCTTTCTCTTGGCCTTCTTTCTCCTAGAAGATCTACTAGAAGCACCAATGTGGCCTATACCAGCACCCTTGGCCTTAGCTGAGAACTCAGCAACGAGTGGAAGAACTGTCTTAGGCTTAGAGAAACTCTCAACAAGTTTCTTCTCAGCCTTGAGTTGTTGTTCCAATTCTTTGATGATTTCCTCTTTAAGGTCGAGGTGCTTGAGAGCTCGATTGTATTCTTCCATAGCAGCATTGAAGTTCTCTTGAAGAGAGTTAGTCTTGGTGACTTCTTCTCTCAAGCTGCTCCCACTAGCTTGTAGAGATTTTATCTCTTTGGCTTGAGTTTTCACGACTCTGCGACATTTTTCATAAGCCGTGAGTAACTCCTTATATTTTCCCATGAGTTCAGATTCATCCTCAGAGGAATAGCCCTCTTGCTCATTATAATCATCAGATTCAGAGAGAGGAGTGTGAGTTTTTACCTCCCCAGTGAACTGGGGGACTTGTTCATCATCAGAGTGAGCCATGAGCCCGAAGTAAGCTTCCTCTTCTTCACTCGACTCAGATGAGTTGGAGTCGCTGAGAGTTTTGCTCTTCTTGGCTAATAAGCTCTTCTCTGTCCTCTTCTTGTGGTATGAGGATTTCTTTTCCTCTCTTCTGCCACCCTCTTTCTTCTTGTGAGGGCAGTCCGCGATGACGTGACCTGGCTTATTACAACAATAGCAAACGATGTCAGTTGAAATCTGTTTGTTCTGTTTGGAGTTATACCTATCATGGCTACTTGAGCCATTCTTTCGCTGATCACCGTCATGTCGTGATCTTCTGTATGAGGCATCCTTGCCTCTCCATTGCTTCTTTTTATTTAAGAATTTCTTGAACTGCCGCGAAAGCAATGATAACTCTCCTTCAGATAGTTCTGAGCCTGAGGTGCTTTGTTCGGAGCCTTCTTCTTCACTTACTTCTTGAGGAGATGCTGGCGAGGGAGCTTTGCCCTTCCTTGAACTGTCAGCCTTTAAAGCAACTGACTTCTCTTTTAAGGAGAAGCGACTTTTCTCTTCTTCGGCTTTTCTGGAGTTGATCTGCAGTTCATAGGACATCAGCTTGCTAAATAGATTCTGTGGATCTGTCTCTGCTAGTCTACCAAACTCTCAGATGGAACAGACTTTGTTGTACCATTCTTTGGTGAGAGATCTCAGAAACTTATCATTCAGCTCCCCATTAGTAAAGACTCGGCCATACACTCTTAGTCCATTAACTATCTTAAAGAAGTTTTCAAATGTGTCAGCTATAGTCTCCATTGACCCTTGCCTGAAGGCTTCATATTTCTAATTCAGTAGGGACCTTCGATCATCCCTCACTTCTTCAGTACCTTCCATCAGAATAACTAGGGGCTGCCACATCTCTTTAGCTGATTGGCAGTGAATTAGATTCTACAGCATTGAGTCATCGACTGCACTTGCGATAATATTTTTAGCTTTCTTGTCCAAAGAGACAAGTGCAATCTCATCCTTATCTAGATCCATCAATTTCTTGGGAACTTGCTTGGTTGAATCTATGGTGGAGGTGGCCATAGGAACGTAGGTATCTTCTTCAACAATCATGAAGATCCGGGGATCTACTGCTTCCATGAATAACTTAACTCTTTCCTTCCACATAGGAAAATTGTTCTTGGTGCAGATAGGGAGCTTAGCAAAATCCTTGGTCTTACTCATGCTTGATACTTCTCTTGAGACAACTTGGTAAGGATTAGATCAAGGTGTTAAACTTTTAACGATCAACCTCCCTCTGATACCAATTGAGAGAACTAAGTTGTCAACCTAAATCACCTAGAGGGGGGTGAATAGGTGAAATGCGTGTCAAATGCGGAATAAAAAAATTAACACAGAACAGATAAGTAATCAAGCAATCACACAGACGACAAGAGATTTATAGTGGTTCCCCAATCTTGGGTACGTCCACTTTCCTCACCGATCTAGCAAATCACTAGACTCGGCTACTCCACTATCTCGGATTGCAAACCAATCCTACACCTCGGAACTATGTTCCTACAAAACTCGATCCCAAACGGATCTACACTCGGAAGATAAAACTTCCTACCACTCGGAGATAGATCTCCTACAATGAAATTTGTTTGAAAGGAAAAATACAAACAACAATTAGCACAGATCTGGATCTTTGACGTAATCTTCTTCTTGAGAGCTTTTCGGTTTGAACAGAACCAGTTGAAGAAGACTTGAAAGAGATCCACGATTCTGAGATCTGGAATCACCACGATCAAGAAAATAAATCAGAGACAATGAAGCACAGAGAGATCGGATGATTCTTCTTGAGTCTGGATCTCTTGAGAATTAGATATCGATAGCTGCGGCTGAGAGAAGTCGATCCAGAGCTTCTTCCGAAAATGGTAATGGCGGCGGATGGGAAGATTAGGGTTTTCGGGATTTTCTCTTTCTTAAAATAATCTCTATAAACGCATGTATTTAGTCAAGTCTGAAAAGACCTATTTATAGGCGGTCTCCAATGGTCATAAGCATAATTAAGGATGACACGTGGACCAATCAGAAAGGACTCTTTGAAAATACACAAAGAAACTTGACTTAGAGAAATTCAGGAATTCGAACAGATACACTCGAGAGAGAGAGACATAGACATACTCGAGTATAAGAGGTTACATACTCGAGTGGATATGAGGGATATACTCGAGTATAAAGATAGAAACTACTCGAGTGCTGCAGGGATCAATACTCGAGTGACTTAGAGAACCTACTCGAGTATGAGCAAATATACTCGAGTATAAACACTTGGAAAAATTTCTCAGATAAGAATTGAAGAGCTACTCGAGTATAAGAATTTGAGATACTCGAGTATGGGGAAGATAGACTACTCGAGTATCTTAGGAAAACTACTCGAGTTATCACTAACCTACTCGAGTATGAAAATCAATCTACTCGAGTACAGAGTTACTTACTCGAATATTTCAGAGAACTACTCGAGTATGTGGACTTAGAAACTTTCTAGGATAAGAAGTCCAGATCTACTCGAGTTCAAACAGAACGCTTACTCGAGTAACTAACCATCTACTCGAGTATAAGGTATCACTTACTCGGGTAAAAGAAAATCTACTCGAGTATAAGCTTTCATACTTGAGTATATAGAGAATCCACTCGAGTAAGTAGCCCAACCTACTCGAGTACAGACTCACTTACTCGAGTATACTAAAGAAGTACTCGAGTATGTGGACTTAGAAAATTTCTTCTGAGATAGACTTCAATACTCCATAGGTTCAAGTGCATGTTGATGAAGTGTGTCCCAATAGAGAGGCTATACCTGAGCCAACACCTTGGATCACACAATGAGGAATTACATTGTATGGTCCTGTGTTTGGTGGCCCATTATAGACTGACATTGGTCTACACTTGGTAATAAGAACCTGCACACATACAACTCAAACACAATATCAAATACACCTTAATTCATCTTAGTTCAAGGTCTGACTTCCTACAAATCTGAGGTATTGTGGAGACAAATCCCAACAGTTCAAATTTGTTGATTAATAATTATGTATAAAAATTCATTAGCTTAATTTTCTCTATATAATTTATTTTTAAGATTAGTCCTCTATATTATTAACTAACAATCACTCTATTTTAGAAAATATAATTATCTATAATAAAGTGAGTCGATGAGTGTAACATTTTGATAATTTTGTATTAGGGAATCAAAATATAGAATACTTTATATTGATGTCTAGAACTTACCCTCTAGCAATCCTCAATACTTTTGCATAGGTTAATTAGTGAGGGAGGAAATTACTTAGGCCTCCTTTTAGATAGCTTGAGCCTTGCAATCCCAAAAGCTTAAACATTATACCCATGCACACCCAATTTGGACCTAATCCCTATGCCTTTTGATACTCTACTACTAAAATTCACCAAGGCCAAATCCTTACCTATTAGCACACCTATAATTGATACCTTCTTGGAATTAGTTTATTCATAGTGATATGTGGCCGCGTGTACACTTGCACCCACTTGGAATGATCCCTACTATGGACCCTTGGATAATAAAAAATAAAAATATAGACTATCCATCAAAAAATGTGGGAAGCATAATAATTGCAAAGTCTGGGGGTGCTTTTTTAATATTAATGTATGTTAATGTATTTACAAAACAAAAAAAGGCTCAATCGTGATCTAGGTGTGATAAAAACCATCGAATTTTTCTTTGATTACTCCACCTATAATTTCCTATCCTAAGCTAAAAAGGTTACACCACAATACAAGTCCTAAGGATCCAACCTTACTAATTATAACTAGTGTCGTTGAGACGGTGTAAAAAGACAAGCTCATGACTATCAATATTGGTACTTATAAGTTTTGAAATACTAATGTATATCTTATTGAGATTGTTATTTTCTCCTCACAATTGTTATGGATGACTATAATCCTATTTCTAAGAAAGAGTGAAAGATAATTAACAGATATATTGGAGGAATTTTAAGATAAAGTTATATTTAGAAAAGTCTGCTATACTATTTCCTATACAATTAAGACATCAAATTTCTCTTTGAATTCATAACAACAAGTGTGCGGAAGAAAAATTATTTATTGGTAACCCAGGTGCTTGAATTAGTTTTGCTTAGGGACAAGCAAACATTTAAGTCTGGGGGTATTTGATGAGTACAGTTATGATAGGCTATTTACTATCATAATTGTAATTATGTCCACAATTTTTTACCTCCCTTTGTAGCAATTGCGTGAGAATAGTTAAGAATTTGCATTATCATGAATAGAAGATCACAGTATCCAGTTTCTATTATTTCTTGTTTTAAGCTATTCATTTATTCCTTCATTTTCTTAATGCAGGTATTGCAAATCAGTGGAACTAAAAGTCTTGGAGCAAACAGAGGAGTTCACGGATCTAACATGACTGATGACAGGAATGAAATTGGGCAAACACGGGTAGGAACATGTCGGTATCCCTACCCATGTACTATTCAGGATGGATCAGAAGAATTGGAAGAAAATTACAGAGCACCACATGGGTGGGAACACGCTCGTGTGCCCAGCTGTGTCCTTTTCTGGATAAATTCAAGCTCTGCTGCCAACACACCCGTGTGCGAAGAACATGAAGAACAACACGGCCGTGTTAGCACCCATGTCAGATGACACAGCCTACGACCAGACAAGCCTATTCATGTGCAACCGCCTTTGAACCGTCAACACAGCCTGTGACATGGCCGTGTTGGAACCCATGTTTGACCCTGTTTGCAAAGAGACTATAAAAAACCTGTAGGAAAAAATAAAAGAGACTTTTGGATCTTTTCATTTGGAGAACTTCTTGAGTACGAAAGTGGAGCACCCTAGTGAAGGAGGAATTGAAGGAGATCTTCGTATGCTTTTAATCTTTCATGTATCTCTTTTAATCTTTCCTTTCTCTTGGTGATCTAACTTTATTTATCTTTTATTTCCCATGAAACTTTTATTTGAACAATTCAGTAATCATGTATGTTATTGTTTTCATCAAATTTGTTGTATTCTATTCGTATGTAGGGTTTCAAACAAAGAGATTTATCCTAGTTATGAATTTCATTTTTGTTTTAAATGAATTCCAACTTTTTAGATTGAGAAATTAGAAGGTTGTGATGATGTTTATATGTTCATATTTAGGTGTTATGTCTCTTTGTATTTCAAATTGCATGATCGAGAGAAATGTCGTTTGGATAATTATGATACGGATAAATGGATTCATGGTATTTTAGAGATAAGATTTCATGAATTTATGTAGTAGATAGGGTACTTTATTTTAATGCAAATTTGAGTGTTGTAAATTTTTCGAGAGAAAATTTACTCAACTTAGGTTTAGATTTTGAATTGCTTGAGAGAGAATTCGATAATTGTTTAAACCTTACAATACAACGAATTTGATAGTCTTGTCATTTCATGGTTACAAAGAATTGAATTAATGAGTAATTATTTTCATGTGAATGCTCTTAGAGTTTTGGCTTTTTATCATCTTTAATCCTCCAATGTTTCTTTATCCAAGTAGTCATAGTTAGGTTAATCTAGGTTAAAAATAGATTTTAATTATAGGTATGATAATAGAGTGAGGGTGAGTACGAGTATTTGAAAAGACCCTCTGGAATACGACACGAGATGTAGATTTCTCATATACTATGATTGGTAGGTGCACTTGCCTGAAAGTTAAATCAATCTAGCTTATGCCCATCTACATAGTTTATATTAGAGTGTAGAATGAATTCGCATCAAGTTATACTTTGAAATCATCAACCCGTTATTATTTATCTTCTTCCCTAAACCGAGCGACGACGCCATTTTCGCGGAATAGGAGCGGCGACTTTGCATTTTTGACTGGCGGTAGGGCGTGATTCGGCGGTCGGTTTCGTCAATAGATTAGAGATTCAGAAAGCTCTCGGCGTGGGCTACATGATCGTTGTAAGTTTTTCTCGTTTACTCGATTTTTTGGCGGTAGGGTTAGCGTTTCTGACCCCTTTTTCGCTCTAAAAGTTTCAAGAAATGTCGCTAGGACCTCTTCACGGCCGATCCTTGTCGTGGTGCGAGCGGGCGGCGTTTTTCCTAAGGTTCTTAGCAAGTGGATTTTCTCCTCTTCCATGTCCATTTTTAGTTCATTTTCGTCCTCTATTCCTTCTCCCTTAGAGAATAGGAGTAAAGTAAGAAAAACCAAAAAGAACCCCCTAGTTTAGGGCAGGATTTCGGCCAAAACTATGGAAGCTAGGTTTTATGATTAAGTATAATTCGACGGGGATCAGGTTAAAATTCGTCGAGTGTAGGTAGTAGAATTCGGTATGTTTCTGCAGATAATTTTGATGAGTATCGATTATAGATTTGTAGGGTTTCACTAATTAGAATTCGACGGGTATCAGGTAGTAAGTCGTCGAGTATAGGTGTCGGAATTCGGCAAGTAAAGTAGACTAGCCTAAGGGATTTTCATCAAGTATCGTCAACCGTCGAATATTGTAAAGTTGCCAAGTAAAATTCGACGTATATCATAGGAATTTATCAAGTATCAATAGTTCATTTTCACCGAGTAGTATTGAATTCGTCGAGAATCACTGTAAAACGTCGGGTATACTCGCCGAATTGGCCAGAACTTAGAATTTTTTTCGTCATTTTTGTTTGATTCATCGAGTTTGGTCCTTAGGGTTTATTTTGGGTACTTTTGTCTCGTTTGTCGTGGGAAGTGTTTTGAGTTTGGTATTTTGGTTTTGCTGGGTTTTTAGGTTGTGTTTTACGTCTAGATCGGTAGTGGATAAAGGACCACCTATTGGACATTGTATCGTGAATCATTATACGTGGTAGTTTGTTTTGGGTCTTTGTTTACAGGCTGTTTAGGTGTGTTGGACCTTGTGGCTACCACTATGGTTCCTCTGAGACATTTGGGTCTAGTAGCTCGGTATTGAACATTTTGATCACTGACTAAGATCCGTGGTTTTACCAGTGTTAATGATTCACGTGTTAGGACTGTATAGTTCCTTTTCATTCTATAGTGTTGGCTTTTGTTGGCTGTTTGCTTCTGCAGGTTTGAGCAAAGCATGGTAACTTTTCGAACTTGGTGCAATTTACTCACTTTATTGATGAATACTTTCTCACATGTTTCTCTTTGGTTGATCTAATTAGCTGAGGTTGTCAGCATTTCTCTTATTAGGGTTTGGTAACCCCTTCTTTTTTTTACTTGATTACTATCTAATTGCTTCCTTTTGACACTTGTATTTTCTTGCTGAGGTGTTCTTTCTTTGAATGCCTCAGGTTCAGGGCAGTAGCCGGATGAGCGGCTAGGTTTGGTGATTGCTTGTGGATTGTTGTGGTTGCAGTGTTTTCCTCACCGCAGTGAGGTAGTTTGTTGTTTCTTATTTAGTTTCAAATAGACATACATATATACTTTAAGTGGGTTCATGTCAGATTGTTGATGCTCACTTGTGGTTTTCTTCTAGATGTTAAGTATTTTGCTAAGCTGCTAGTTTTATCTCTTTGTGGTTAGTTTTACTTGCTCTCTGGGAAGGTTTTATGCTAGGATGCATGTTAGATATTTTTAACTTTTAAAAACATTATTTCTTATACTTCATTCATGCCATATTTGAAATCCAAATTCCCTATATTTAACTATCGTAAAAGCTACTTTCGTTACTATTATAAATCTAGAGTCTTGCATACCATGAGTTGTTCTCTGGAGATGTTTATACTCATGTAGGACATCTAATCTTGTAAATAAAGTATTTTTTCGCAGCGTATAACTATCTTCTTTCTAGTGGACTAGATGAGCCACTGAGATGAGGGATACGACTAACCCTTTAAATTTAACTGTTTTTCTCTAAATAACTTATAAATCTTCCATAAAGTGGTTTGTTGGAGTTTTGCTTGAGCGTCTACAGTTATTTCCTGCTGATGTGGCATCATGACACATGTTTTCCTTTACTCTGATATATCGTTAAATGCGGGGAAAATACGGGTTGTGAAAGTTGGTATTAGAGGGATAGGTTGTTTGGCAATTGGTTGAACAACCATCTCAGGTTAGTGTTAGTTGTCTAGTTACATTTCATACACACACCTATGTGTCATTAGTATGTCTTGGCTGAACAATGAACACTACACTCATAATCATAATAAGAAGTATATGGGGCAAATTTTTTAGTATGGGATGCATAATATGTGTTTGTATATGGATCCTGATAGGAAGCAACATGTGACTGTTATGTAGTATGGGATGCATAAAAATCATCACATGAATGCACATTAGATTTTGATTTTCATTGCATGCAATATTATGTAGTATGGGATGCATAATATTTCATGTGTACGCCACTCATAACATGCATTTAGGCCTTTATTAGAATGCATAGCACAACATGCGTAGCATAACATAGCATTAGCACACGTGCTAAGCTAAAGGTTTACATGATGACATATGTATACACATGGTTTTAAAATAAAAGGAATGAAAATTCATGCATTCATGGTTTATGCACATGAGTCAATATGGTGATGGTATATCATCCTAAGTTAAGCATAACATCATTATTGAAAATTCCAGAACAAGTTAGCGGTTGAGCTAGGTTTTGATTAGTGTTCGTTGTTTTATTAGAATGGCACCTAAGCGTGTGGTGACTAGATCGACTCCCCTTTCAGAGGGCAAGTCTTCAGGTGCGCAGAGCAAAGTGGTGATAGAATGTCTGCAGTAGAGTAATGAGACCTTGTCTAGACAGATGGTGAAGATGCAGTTGCAGATCCAAGCGTTGTTATCGATTGTGTCAGGACAGCTGCCGAGAGTACAGGACCCTGTGGTGGGTCTTGATGTTCCTGTTCCCCCTGCTCCTCTGGTGCCTATAGTTTTGTTGCCACCAGAGATGAATTTTATCTTGCATTTCAAGCGATTAGTACCTCCTTCTTATGATGGTAGAGTGGATTACATGGCTTTGGACGATTGGCTTATAGCCATCGAGGAGATGTTCTCATAATCGGGAGTTTTTGATGACCATAGGTGATGGTCGTTGCGTATCAGCTCAAGGGTTTGCCAAAGAGCTTGTGGTTGAGAGAAAAGGAGAATTTGAAGGATGGATGTTCCTGGGGATCTTTCAAGGAGTTTCTGCTAAAGAAGTTTCTGCCATCGGTCGAGCAAGACCGCCTGATGAATGATTTCCTACATTTGAAGCAGAGGCAACTCACAGTTAGTGAGTACGAGATTTAATTTAGCGAACTGAGCCGGTTTACCCCTAACTTGGTGATCTCAGAAGCAAATAGGGTTAAACATTTTTTGGGTGGTCTAAGGAGTGACATCTAGTAGCTGGCTTGTGCGTATGGATTCGAAAGCTATGCTGAAGCAGTGGAAGTTTCCTTGAAGGTCGAGGCGATCGACAATGCCAAGAACAGAGGTCAACAAATGAGAAAATATAAGAGGAAAAAGGATGAGGGTAGGAATTCTAAGGAATTTGGTCTGCATCAGGTAAGAGAAGAAAAAAGGTATGCAATTTCTATGGCCGACCTGGACATCCATTTGAGAAGTGTTTCAAGAGATTAGGAGCTTAGAAGCAGGATCAGGTTCATGCGATTCAGAGTGCTCCTAATGGAAATTTAGTCAGTTCTGCGTGTAAGAAAAGGGGGCATGATGCTGCCCATTGTTGGGGAAGGAAAAGAGTCCACTATCAGTGCGGACAGGAAGGATATTTCAAGACAAAGTGCTCGCAGTTTCATTTCACACTACAGCCAGTTCCACTTCAGGCTTTGCCACCTCCGCAGCAATTGGATAAGGGAAAGGGCAAGCTGAATGTAATATCTTTGGAGGAAGCGCATGCGTCTACTCAAGTTATCTCAGGTTAGATCGTAATCTAGTTTTAGCTTTTAGTTCGTAGTTATAGCTTTGATTTTCATTCCCTTAGTTGTGTATGCGATTTTTATAGGAAAGTTTAAGGTAAAGAACCATTGGGCGTGTGTCCTTTTCGATTCCAGTGCTACCCACTTGTTTGTGGCAAGAGCCTTTATAGAGCGTCATCGTTTGACCCTCGATCAGGTTGGCGACACGTTTAGTTTCAAGTTTCCCTTTGGTGATTCAGTGGTATCAGACCAAGGTATTCAGAGTTCTCTGATTCTGTTAGCAAATTTTCTATCATTTGTTGATTTGAAGGTGTTAGACCTGGAAGATTTTGACGTAATCTTGGGCATGGACTAGTTGTTTAGATATGATGTTGTTATCCTGTGCATGGTTAAGCGCTTGGACTTCAAGATGGACAACGGTCAAACCAGGAGTGTTTATGGTTATCCGCTCCAGAGTTCTCAGATTATTTCTGCAGTATGTGCTCGGAAGCTTTTAGATTCTGGCTGTTTTGCTTGTTTGGTCAGTTTTGGAAATCATGGTTGGTTTGCCATGTATCGAGGAGATTCTTGTGGTGCGTGAGTTTATTGATGTATTTCTTGATAATCTTCCTGGTCTTCTGCATGAGAGAGACGTGGAGTTTGACATAGATCAAGAGCCGGGAACCCGTCCGATTGCTAAGGCGTTGTACCGTATGGCCCCGCGTGAATTGGAGGTGTTGTGCACCCAGTTTGATGAGTTGCTTCAGAATGGTTTTATTAGGCCGAGTTCTTTGCCTTTAGGTGCTCCCATTTTTTTTGTAAAGAAAAAGGACGGATCGATGAGGTTGTGCATTGATTATAGAGAACTGAGCATGGTGACTATCAAGAACAGGTATCCCCTACCGAGATTTGATGATTTGTTTGATCAGTTGCGTTGTAGTTCTGTGTTTTCAAAGATTGACCTTCGTTCAGGCTACCACCAGTTGTGGATTTGTGAGACGGATATCCCATAGACTGCCTTTCGATCCCGGCATGGACATTTTGACTTCTTGGTGATGTCTTTTGGTTTGACGAATGCACCCTCTGTCTTTATAGATATGATGAACAGAGTGTTCAAGGATTTTACATACCGTTTCATGGTCGTGTTTACAGACGATGTTTTTGTGTACTCCCGCAGTGCTGTGGAGCATGCCTAACACTTGCAATTAGTTCTATCTACTTTGAGGGAGCATAATTTGTTTGCTAAGCTGAGTAAGTGTGAGTTTTGGTTGCCTCAGGTTTCTTTTTTGGGTCTTGTGGTTAATAAGGACGGAATTTCCGTTTACCCAGAGAAGATAGCTGTTATTATGAATTGGAATAGGTCTACCACTCCCAAAGAGAGAATGAGCTTCCTAGGGATGGCTGGCTATTATAGAAGGTTTGTGTAGGGTTTCTCTACGTTGTCTTCACCATTGAATAAAGTGATGCAGAAGAACACAGCTTTTGTGTGGAGCGAGAAGTGCGAGGAAGCATTTTTGGAATTGAAGAGGATATTGTGCAGTGCTCCGGTGTTGACCTTACGTATCGAAGGGATAGAGTATGATGTTTACGTGGACGCATCACACATGGGACTTGGTTGTGTATTGATGCAAGAGGGCAAAGTAATAGCGTATAGGTCGAGGCAGTTAAAGATTCATGAAAGGAATTACCCTACGCATTATTTAGAGTTCGCAGCTATGATTTATGCCCTGAAGTTGTGGAGACACCTATTATATGGCGCATTGTGTGAGATTTACACGAATTATAAGATTTTAAAGTACGTTTTCACTAGCAAGCAATTGAACTTGCGCTAGTGGAGATGGTAAGAGTATGTTGCAAATTATGATGTTGAGATCCAATACCATCCGAGCAAAGCTAATGTGGTAGCCGATGCCTTGAGTAGGAAGATAGCTAAAATATTTATTCTTTCTGTGGATTCCCTGGTTGAGGAATTTCTCCTGATGAATATTTCGGTTAGAGGTTGTGACTCGCCTAGTAGTTTGGTGGTAGCAGAGCCTTCATGAATTTCTCTTATAAGGCTACACCAAAAGGAAGATCCTGATTTGCTGCACCTTTATAATAGAACTGAGAAAGGGGAGTTGCCAGACTTTTCGAATGATGACCCGGGTACTTTCAAGTACCCCCGACAGATTTTGTATCCTTAATGTTTAAAATATTTGAGTTAAGTTGTGCAGTGAGGCTCATGGTTCTAGAATTGCCTACCACCCTAGTTCTACTAAGATGTATAAAGATCTGAAGCAGATTTCCTGGTGGTATGGAATGAAAGGTGATACCGCTAAATTTGTATCTGAATGTTTCATGTGAAATCAAGTTAACGTTGATCATGGAAGGCCTGGTGGCAAGTTAATGCCCTTAGAGATTCTAAGTTGGAAGTGGGAGAATATTTCCTTGGATTTTATTACTGGTTTGCCGAGATCTCCCCGGGGGCATGATTCTGTTTGGGTAATAGTGGATATACTAACAAAGTGTGCACACTTCGTACCTTTTAAGATTGATTACCCCATGAGGAAGATAGCCGAGTTATACTTGGATGAGGTTATTAGGCTATATGGAGTGCCTATTAGTATTGTATCGGACTAAGACTCCAGGTTTATGTCTCGCTTTTGGAAGAGTTTACAGGAAGGGTTGTGTACCGATTTGTGGTATTCCACCGCTTATCATATGCAGACTAATTGTCAAACAGAGAGAGTAAATCGGATCATGGAAGATATGATCAGATGCTATATTTTAGACCACGGGGAGCGTGGGACGAGCGTTTGATTGATGGATTTTGCATACAATAATAGTTATCAAGAAAGTTTGCAGATGGCCCCATTCGAGGCTTTGTATGGGAGGCATTGCAGAACTCCCTTATTTTGGGCCGAGATGTTGGAGTTACCATGGTGATCTAGAAGTGGTCAAACATATAATCTCACTGCCAACGCGATATGAGCCTGCAGGGTCGCACATAAGATCAGTGGAGAAGTTGGAAGATTGACTGTGTTGGTAAAGGTTACCAATCACCATCAAGTATGGGGGTCCGGCAATCGTTGCCAAGAAAGTTCATTGAGAATGGTTAGTCGAGAGTCGTCGAGTTTGACTCGACGACTAAGACTGTTTCGACGAGAGTCGTCGAGTTTGACTCGACGACTAAGGTTGTTTCGGCGAGAGTCGTCGAGTATGACTCGACGACTGTGGCTGGGTCGACAAATATCGTCGACCGCCGTTCGACGATTCTCGTCGAACGCGGCTCGACGATTATCGTCGACCGCCGTTCTACGATTGTCATCGAACGTGGCTCGATGATTATCGTCGACCGCCGCTCGACGATTATCGTCGACCGCCGCTCGACGATTGTTATTAAACGTGGGTCGACGAATGTCGTCGACCGCCGTTCGACAAATATCGTCAATCGCCGTTCGACGATTGTCGTCGACTGCCGATCGACGAGAATTGTCGAGAGTCGTCGAGTATGACTCGACGACTAAGGCTGATTCGTCGAGAGTTGTCCTTGATTCTCGTCGATTCTGGATCTGATTCTCGCCAAACCTGAAACACATTCTCAACGAATGATTCTGTGACCCTATACTGTGTGGTCTGCGGATAGCGATACTTTTAGGTCTGTTTATACTTTTAGTATAAATAGGGACTTAGGGTTTTGGGAAAAGTGTGTGTTGTTTTTGCGGCCGAATAGAACCCGACGGAAAGAGTTCCGCCAATCTCCCGATTACGCCGGACGGAAACGTTCCTCCGCCGGCTATTCGCTCTACCGAACACCTCCTCTCCGGCGACCGGCGCTGGTCTTGCTTTCCCTGACGCGGACATAGCAGTCCGTGGGAAGTGCAAAGGTGCGGCTGATCTTCTTCTCGACCCTTCGTGCGACGAAGCTCGGGGTTCTCCCGCTCGTGTGGATTTCTGCAGAGACGTAGATATTATTCTATGTGGAACTCGCCACCGACAAGGAATCTCATTTGGAGCATCTTTGTTGAGTTGTGACTCAACGCCATCAAGGTAATTTTTGCCTAATTTTTGTTAACTTCTTGATTCAACATTCATGGCCCGATCCAATCTCTTTTGGGTTGTTCTAGATTTTATTACTTCCGCTGCGTGCACAAGTGTTGTGCCAACCTTATAGAGAAACCCAACAGTGGTATCAGAGGGAGATTGCGGCCATGTTTTTTGTATTGGAAGTTAGGTTATTCCAGTACGTGTAAAACTAGGGATTTACAAGTGTTCTAAATGTCTAGATTTAATCTTGGTACCCCGCCGGGAACGTCTGGAATCTTGTAGTAATTTCTAATCGTTAGGAATTACTGTCTCCTTAGCAGTAACCATCCCTCGATTTTGTTTTGGATTTTGAATCCAACAAGGAGAGATGAGCTTGTCTACTATTTTAAGTTGAGTTGCCTTTGTCTCTTGTCCAATGCATGTAAACCTGAAGATTTGGAAGTGTCCAGATGTTCAGATTTATCCCTTTTCTTCTATCAAATGTTGATAGTGTTCTGTTGTGCACATAAGGGATGCATGGAGATTTTAGTGAAGTGTTTATCTTTGGATGTGCACGTTGATCAAATGTTGATCATGGTTAATTGTTGACCTATTATCAAAAATTCCCTTCATCAAATATTAAGTGTTCGGATGCCTTCCGATGGATGACACTCTTCTTGCCTCGATCGATGAAGTGTGGGCTTGCCAAAGCAAGGTGCATTAATCTATCTTGGTAAGGGTGCGAGCGGATAATTGTGATATCCCACTGTCAACATCGGGTCAAGCTTAATTAGGTGACCTCAAAGGATGAGTGACTAGAGGCATAGGGTTGGCATGCACCATATGATGGATGCGAATAAGGAGTTATTCACCAACCATACAAGAATTGCATGAGGATGCAATTGGCAAGCGTTGCCTACCTAAATAACCACATTGTGAGAGGAAAGCAAAAGCCGACTCATTGTGTTGGTGAAATACAGATCTTGTCCACTAAGAGAGTAGCTCGTATGAACTCTCCGAATTGATAGTGAGGGGTATTATTTCGAATAAAATAGTGGGAGTTTTAGTTGAAGTCCAAACTAAGAAAAAATAATTATATTTTGAAATTTTGGTACTGATTTTATTCTGCATAAATTCTTGTAGAATTCCATGGCAAGTGGTTCGCACTCCACTCTGTCTCTGAGAGCCATCCTTGAGAAGGATAAGCTCAGTGGGACTAATTATATGGACTGGTATAGGAACCTGAGAATTGTTCTCAGGCAAGAGCGAAAGCTCTACGTCTTGGAAGAAGAAGCCCCCGAGGTGCCGACCGGGAATTCTTCCCGTGCTGATAAAGATACTTATAAGAAGTATACTGATGACGCATTGGACGTCGAATGCCTTATGCTTGCCACCATGAACTCTGAGCTTCAGAAGCAACATGAGAACATGGGGTGCAAGGAGATTGACGAGCATCTCAAGAATATGTTTCAAGGGCAAGCTCGTCAAGAGAGTTTTGACGTCACTAAAGCATTGTTTAAGTGCAAGATGGGAGTTCGAGACTCAGTAGGGACTCACGTACTCAAGATGATTGGGTATATAGAGAACCTTGAAAGACTGGGTTTTCCTCTAGGTCAAGAGTTGGCCACAGATCTGATCCTGTAATCGTTGCCGGACAGTTACGAGCAGTTTGTCTTGAACTACAACATAAATGAGATAGACAAGACACTGCCCGAGCTCCTAGGCATGTTGAGAACTGCCGAGATCAATATGAAGATGGCCAAGCCTGCCAGCCCCATACTGATGGTGCATAAGGGCAAGGGCAAGGCCAAGGGCTTCAAGAAGATGAAGTTGGGACCTAAGTCACATCTTGAGCCCAAGTCTTCTGCACTGATGAAGAAGAAGAGCACGGTGAAGGAGGGGAAATGCAACCACTGTGGCAAGGCTGGTCATTGGAGGAGGAACTGTCCTTCGTACATTGATGGTCTACAGAAAATGAAGGGAGGTATGACTTCTGCTTCAAGTATTTACATTATAGAGATAAACCTTTCTGCTCCTTCATCTTGGGTATTGGATACCGGATGTGGTTCTCACATTTGTACAAATGTGCATGAACTGGGAAGGAGAAGATTGCTGAGTAAAGGGGAGGTGGACCTTTGTGTCGGCAATGGAGCAAGAGTTGTTGTTGTGGCCGTAGGGGTCTATCGTCTTTCTTTGCCCAGTGGGCTTGTAATAGAACTAGATAACTGTTATTTTGTTCCGGCAATAACTATAAACATTATATCCATTTCATGCTTGGACATGATTGGATTTTCTTTTATGATTAAGAACAACTGTTGTTCTATATTTAAGAATGATGTTTGTTATGTTGTAGCCCAATTGTTTAATGGTCTTTATGTTTTGAACTTGGACAATCAGATCTATAATGTAGAAAATAATACAAGACTAAGAACAAATGACTAAAACCCTACATATCTCTGGCATTGTTGTTTGGGCCATATAAACGAGAAGCGCATATCCAAGCTCCATAAAGATGGACTTTTGGACTCATTTGATTATGAATAATTTGAGCGATGTGAATCTTGTTTGTTAGGCAAGATGACTAAGGCCCCTTTCACTGGTTATACTGAGAGGGTTGAGGATCTCTTGGGTGTTGTACACAGTGATGTATGTGGACCCATGAGTTCCATGGCTAGAGGTGTGTATTTCTACTTCGTTATATTTACTGATGATTTCAGTAGATACAGATATGTGTATCTTATGAAGTGCAAATCCGAGACCTTTGAAAAGTTCAAAGAGTTCAAGAATGAAGTAGAAAACCAGTTGGGTAAAAGGGTTAAAGCACTCCGATCTGATCGAGGTGACGAATACCTGAGTCATGAGTTCCGTGATCCTCTGAAAGAGTGTTGTATTGTATCACAGCTCACTCCACCTAGAACACCACAACATAATGGTGTATCTGAGAGGAGAAATCGTACTTTGTTAGACATGGTACGTTCGATGATGAGTCATGCAGACTTGCCTATTTCCTTTTGGGGTTTTCCTTTAGAGACTGCAGCAATGACACTGAATCGCGCTCCAACGAAAACGGTTCTGAAGACACCATATGAGATATGGACTGGGAAGCGTCCTAGTATGTCGTTCATTAAAATTTGGGGCTATGAGGCATACGTGCGACGTCAAATGCCTGATAAGCTAGAACCCAAATCGGATAAATGTTATATGGTGGGATATCCTAAGGAAACGAAAGGGTATTACTTTTACCTACCGTCCGAGGGCAAAGTGTTTGTCGCAAGGACTGGCGTCTTCTTGGAGAAAGAGTTCTTATCAAGAAAGATTGAAAAGGTAGATCTTGAAGAAGTTCAAGAACCACAAGTAGTGAATGAACCGGAATTGGATTCTGAGACAGGACTACAAGATGTTGTAGCTAGAGAACCTTCTCAAGAAACACAAGTCCTACGTAGATCTGGTAGACCGAGGTTTGAGCCTGAGAGATATGGATTTCTCATGTCTCAAATAGGTAATGTGTTGCTTATGGATCATGATGATGAACCAGCAACCTACCAAGAGGCTATGAATAGACCGAACTCTGACAAATGGCTTGAGGCTATGAAATCCGAGATGGACTCCATGTATGCAAACCAAGTTTGGAACTTGGTGGAACCACCTGAAGGGGTATGACCCATAGGGTGCAAATGGGTATTCAAGAAGAAGACCGACATGGATGAGAATGTACAGACATTCAAAGGGCGACTGGTGGCTAAGGGTTTCAAGCAAATTCATGGTATTGACTATGATGAGACCTTTTCCCCTGTTGCCATGGTAAAGTCCATAAGGATATTGCTTGTTATTGCTGTGTATTATGACTACGAGATCTGGCAGATTGATGTCAAAACAGCTTTCCTTAATGGAAACCTCCTTGAGGAAGTGTACATGACACAACCCGAGAGTTTTGTATCCCCAAATGAAGCCACTAAAATATGCAAGCTGAATAAGTCCAACTATGGACTTAAACAAGCCTCTCGAAATTGGAATCTTCGTTTTGATGAGAAAATCAAAGAGTTTGGTTTCATCAAGAATGAAGATGAGCCTTGTGTTTACAAGCGAATTAGTGGGAGCATTGTTGTCTTCCTGATATTGTATGTAGATGACATAATTTTGATTGGGAATGACATTCCTACCCTGAAAGTTGTTATGAACAACCTAAGGAACTGCTTTTCTATGAAGGACTTGGGTGAAGCGACTTACATACTCAGTATTAAGATTTTTAGAGATAGATCGAAGAAGTTGCTGGGTTTGACCCAGAGTACATACATTGAAAAGGTGTTGAAGCGGTTCAACATGCTTGAGTCCAAGAAAGGATTTTTACCCAAGTCTTATGGTGTGAATCTATCTAAGGGCCAGTGTCCAAAATCTTGTGAAGATAAGGACCGCATGAAGTTGATTCTATATGCTTCGGCAATTGGATCAATCATGTATGCAATGTTATGTACTCGAACCGATGTCTCCTTTGCTTTGAGCATGATTAGCAGGTATCAGTCAGACCCCGGTGAATGTCACTGGATTGCAGTCAAGAATATCCTGAAGTACTTGAGAAGGACTAAGGATGTGTTCTTGGTGTATAGTGGAGAGGAAGAGCTCGTTATAAGTGGTTACACGGATGCTAGCTTCCAAACTAATAGAGACGATTCAAAGTCTCAGTCAGGGTTTGTGTTTTGCCTTAATGGAGGAGCGGTGAGCTGGAAGAGTTCCAAGCAAGAGACATTTGCTGATTCTACAACAGAGGCCGAGTATATCGCTGCGGCTAACGCAGCGAAGGAGGCTGTATGGATTAGGAAATTCATCGGCGAGCTTGATGTAGTTCCTAGTATTGTTGGTCTCGTAGTTCTCTACTGTGATAACAATGGTGTAATTGCACAATCTAAGGAACCTAGATCCCATCAGCGCTCCAAGAACATACTTTGGCGGTTCCATCTTATTCGTGAGATTGTCGAACGAGGAGATGTGAACATTTGCAGAGTGCCGACTGAGGAGAATATTGCCGATCCACTAACAAAGCCTCTCGCACAGATAAAGCATGATGGACATACTAGATCAATGGGTATGCGATACCTAAGCGATCAACTCTAGTGGGAGTCTTGTGGGTTGCATGTAAACGTATATTCTGTTGGTTGTTTATTGTTCATTCATATGATGAATTGTGTACCAAATGTTTCTTTTTACAATTAAGGGCAAGTCCTTTTATTGTGATTTTTCTATGTGATAGTTAAATAATAACATAATAAATACCCTTAGAGTGTTCGCTTCCATAGGACATCAAGTACGTGACTTGAATGTGAGAGCCTATGATTTTTTTTGAAGCTTCATTCTTAAAAGGTCCCTGGTCGTTGTATCGTCATAGAAACTAAGGGTGATGATGATACCTTAAGACTGGCACGTGCGTTGACTAATGACCAGTTCTTAAAGGTCATGATATTGTGATATCAAGTCATCACGTGGGTACTGGTTAATGAACAAGTTGTACTAGACAGACCCATCTTGAGACTACTTTGTGGATTGTTTTTTAATCGTGTCACAAGTAGGTCTCTATTGGCAATGGTGTTGTGGTCCTTTGACCTAACGTCACAGCATTCATCAAGTGAGGAAGAGCATGCTTTTATGCCATCTAAAGTCTTCCTTGAGAAAGGTTGATGATAAGGGTGGTTGTTAGGTACGTTATGAATCATTTGGGTGTTTGTGTGTGAGCAGATATGGGATTTGCCCTCCTATATGACAGGAGTTGCATCCATGGGCCCCTTGATGGAACTGGACTGAGAAATGAATGGTCATGCTTGGTTGAGTCAGTATGTGATATTTGACTCACCATTCTCTGGAAGTCTGTTCTAGATCAAGAAACTTGGATTGAGCTATTATGAGGGTGACACGGTCCATGCCTCTAGTTCTTTCTGGATGTAAGGGACAAAGGGACAAAGACAACGCTGGAACATTGGTCATGAAGGCTTATGAGTTATGAACTCTTATTGCTTGGGGAGCAATGATGCATTGCTTGATGCCGCTCATTGTTTGTGAGGTTTTTGGTTTGATACTTTCAAGATCAAGTGGGAGACTATTGGAGTTACCATGGTGATCTAGAAGTGGTCAAATATGTAATCTCACTGCCAACGCGATATGAGCCTGCAGGGTCACACATAAGAGCAGTGGAGAAGTTGGAAGATTGATTGTGTTGGTAAAGGTTACCAATACCCATAAAGTATGGGGGTCCGACAATCGTTGCCAAGAAATTTCATTGAGAATGGTTAGTCGAGAGTCGTCGAGTTTGACTCGATGATTAAGACTGTTTCGACGAGAGTCATCGAGTTTGACTCGACGACTAAGGTTGTTTCGGCGAGAGTCGTCGAGTATGACTCGACGACTGTGGCTGGGTCGACGAATATCGTCGACCGCTGTTCGACGATTGTCATCGAACGCGGCTCGATGATTATCGTCGACCGCCGTTCGACTATTGTCGTCGAACGCGGCTCGATGATTATCGTCGACTGCCGCTCGACGATTATCGTCGACCGCCGCTCGATGATTGTCATTAAACGTGGGTCGACGAATGTCATCGACCGCCATTCGACGAATATCGTCGATCGCCGTTCGACGATTGTCGTCGACCGCCGATCGACGAGAATCGTCGAGAGCCGTCGAGTATGACTCGACGACTAAGGCTGATTCGTCGAGAGTTGTCCTTGATTCTCGTCGATTCTGGATCTGATTCTCGCCGAACCTGGAACTCATTCTCAACGAATGATTCTGTGACCCTATACTGTGTGGTCTGCGGATAGCGATACTTTTAGGTCTGTTTATACTTTTAGTATAAATAGGGACTTAGGGTTTTGGGAAAAGTGTGCGTTGTTTTTGCGGCCGAATAGAACCCGACGGAAAGAGTTCCGCCGATCTCCCGATTCCGCCAGACGGAAACGTTCTGCCGCCGGCTATTAGCTCCGCCGACCACCTCCTCTCCGGCAACCATCGCTGGTCTTGCTTTCCCTGACGCAGACCTAGCAGTCCATGGGAAGTGCAAAGGTGCGGCTGATCCTCTTCCCGACCCTTCGTGCGACGAAGCTCGGGGTTCTCCCGCTCGTGTAGATTTCTGCAGAAACATAGATATTATTCTACGTGGAACTCGCCACCGACAAGGAATCTCATTTGGATCATCTTCGTTGAGTTGTGACTCAACGCCATCAAGGTAATTTTTGCCTAATTTTTGTTAACTTCTTGATTCAACATTCATGGCCCGATCCAATCTCTTTTGGGTTGTTCTAGATTTTATTACTTCCACTGCGTGCACAAGTGTTTTGCCAACCATATAGAGAAACCCAACACGAGATTGGTGAGAGACCGTTGTTGGGTCCTGAGGCATTAGAAGAGATGGATGTTTCTGTAAAGCTTATTAGAGAGAAGCTTCAGATAGCTCAAGAGTTCTATGAGAAGAATGTTAATCGGCGTAGGACCAATTTGGAGTTTACTGTTGGGTACATGGTGTTTCTTAAGGTTTTCTCGATGTCTGGTGTTAAGAGGTTTGATAAGAACCATAAGATGGACCTGAGGTACGTGGGACCATTTAAAGTTGCTGAGCGAATTGGTCTGTCAGCGTATAGACTGGATTTGCCCGCAAGTTTTCCTGGTTTGCACGGTGTGTTTCACGTGAGCCAATTGCGGAAATGTGTGGTTAGCGACAGGCAAGTTCTTGATTGTGTTCCCCAATTGGAGCCTATCCTTTCTTATGTGGAGGTGCCTGTCCATGTTTTTGATGCTTAAGATAGGGAATTGTTAAGGAAGACAATACCTATGGTTAAAGTTTTGTGGCGGAACCAAGACATGAAGAGCGCAACTTGGGAGTTGGAGTCAGCTATGAGGGAGTCTCATCCTCTTCTATTCTCCTAGTATTATTTGGTATGTATTCGATAACCCTTGGTTATTTTTCTTCTACAATAGAAGCTTTTATGCTTAAAGTTTTGGGACGAAATTTTCTTTTAGGGGGCGTGTCTGTAACGCCCCCGATCTTTCGATGTTTACTTTATTTCTTTTATTGGCATATTTGTGATGTTAGGGCATTATGTTAACGCATATTTGGCATGTGCTATTGTTAGAGCATGTTTTTCTCTCTTTAGGTTTGCTATGTGGCTGAGTTTTAGCCTCTTTGCAAGATTCCCTTGCGAGTCGAGTCTGTTTTGGTGACTCGGTGGAGCCTTTTTAGGAATGCTTGTGTTTTGGCTTTGGGAGGTGTTTACCCGAGTTTGGGTCGTCAGATTTCTATTTTGACTTCGTCATTGGATTCGTAGCGTCGGTATTTATCTACGGTGCGAATTTTGAGGAATTCCGAGTTAGTTCAGAATTTGGGTCGTTTTGATATTATTTAATAATTAATAATACATAATATACATATATAAGTATAAATAGATTGATGCGACCTAAACCCGCTACTATTCATCTTCCTCCCTATACCGAGCGACGACGCCATTTTTTGCGGAAGAGGAGCGGTGACTTCGCGTTTTTTAGCCGGCGGTAGGGCGTGATTCGGCGATCGATTTCGTCAATAGATTAGTGATTCAGAAAGCTCTCGGCGAGGGCTACACGATCATGGTAAGTTTTCCTCGTTTACCCAATTTCTTGGCATTATGGTTAGCATTTTTGACCCCTTTCCCTCAAAAAGTTACAGGAAATGTTTCTAGGGCCTCTTCATGGTTGATCCTTATCGTAGTGCGAGCGGGCGGCATTATTCCGGAGGTTCTAGGCAAATGGAATTTCTCCTCTTGCATGTCAATTTTTAGTTCATTTTCTTCCTCTCTTCCTCCTCCCTTAGATAATAAGAGTGGAGTGGGTAAAACTAAAAAGAACCCCCCCTATGTTAGGGCAGGATTTCAGCCAGAACTAAGGAAGCTAGGTTTTAGAATTAAGTAGAATTCGGCGGATATCAGGTTAAAATTCGTCGAGTGTAGGTAGTAGAATTCGCTAAGTTTCTGTAGACAATTTCGACGAGTATCGATTATAGATTCGCCAGGTTTCACTAAGTAGAATTCGGTGGGTATCGGATGGTAAGTCGTCCAGTATAGGTGTCGGAATTTTGCAAGTAAAGTAGACAAGCCTAAGGGATTTTCGTCGAGTATCGTCAACCGTTGAATATTGTAAAGTTGCCAATTAAAATTCGATGTATATCATAGGAATTCATCGATTATCACTTGTTCATTTTCACCGAGTAGTATAGAATTTGTCGAGAATCGCTGTAAAACATCGGGTATACTCGCCGAATAGGCCAGAACTTAAAAAAAATTTCGCCGTTTTGTCTGATTCGTCGAGTTTGGTCCTTAGGGTTTATTTTGGGTATTTATGTATCGTTTGTCATGGGAAGTGTTTAGACTTTGGTATTTGGGTTTTGCTGGGTTTTTAGGTTATGTTTTACGACTAAATCGGCAGTAGATAAAGGACCGCCTATTAGACATCGTATCGTGAATCATTGCACGTGGTAGTATGTTTTGGGTCTCTGTTTACAGGTTATTTAGGTTTGTTGGACCTTGTGGCCACCACTGTGGTGCCTCTGAGATATTTGGGTATGGTAGTTTAGTATTGGACGTTTTTGCCGCCGACTCAGATCCGTGGTTTTACTAGTGTTAATGATTCACATGTATTGGACTGTATAGTTCCTTTTCGTTCTATAGTGTTGGCTTTTGTTGGCTGTTTGCTTCTGCAGGTTTGAGCGAAGCATGGTAACTTTTCGCACTTGGTGCAATTTGCTCACTTTATTGATGAATACTTTCTCACTTGTTTCTCATTGGTTGATCCTATTAGCTAAGGTTGTCAGCATTTCTCTTATTAGGGTTTGGTAACACCTTCTATTTTTACTTGATTATTATCTAATTACTTTCTTTTGCCACTTGTATTTTCTTGCTGAAACGTTCTTTTTTTGAATGCCTCAGGTTCAGGGCAGTAGCCGGTTGAGCGGCTAGGTTGGGTGGTTGCTTGTGGATTGTTGTGGTTGTAGTGTTTTCCTCACCGCGGTGAGGTAGTTTGTTGTTTCTTATTTAATTTCAGATAAACTTACATACTTTGAGTGGGTTCGTGTCAGATTGTTGATGCCCACTGGTGGTTTTCTTCTAGATGTTAAGTATTTCGCTAAGCTGCTAGTTTTATCTCTTTGTGGTTAGTTTTACTTGCTCTTTGGGAAGGTTTTATGTTAGGATTCATGTTAGATATTTTTTACTTATAAAAACATTATTTCTTATACTTCATTCATGCCATATTTGAAATTCAAATTCCGTATATTTAACGATCGTAAAAGCTACTTTCGTAACTATTATAAATCTAGAGTCTTGCATACCACAATTTGTCTACTGGGGATGTTTATACTCATGTCGGATGTCTAATCTTGTAAATAAAGTATTTTTCCGCAACTTATAACTATCTTTTTTCTCATGGACTAGATGAGCCCCTAAGTCGAGGGATACAGCTAACCCTTTAACTTTAACTGGATTTTCTCTAAATAACTTATAGATCTTTCATAAAGCATTTAGTTGGAGTTTTGCTTGAGCGTCTGTAGTTATCCCCTGCTGACGTGGCATCATGACGTGTGTTTTCCCTTACCTTGATATATCATTAAATTGGGGAAATGCGGGTTGTGACATACTATCTGAGATTGGGTAGATAATTCCTGCATTCAAAAGTTTTATTACTTCAGCCTTAACAATATCCCTCATGTTTGGGTTAAGTCGTCGTTGAGGCGGGATAGTTCTACGGGAGTTATCCTCAAGAAAAAATTTATTCGTGCAGAAAGAGGTGTTTATGCCTTTAATATCTAAAATCTGCCATGCAATTACACGATAATGTTTGTTTAAAATTTCTACTAATTCAGGAGTCTCTGAATCGCTTAGGGTAGAAGAGATGATAGGAAGTTTTAAATTTCGTTCGAGAAAGACATACTTCAGGTTATCAGGGAGTTGTTTTAGTTCAAGGACTGGTGGTCCTTTATATGATGTTTTAATTTTAAAATCTTTCAAATCGAAGGGTTCAAAAGACGAATTGGTCAGCAATTCTTCAAGACAAAATAAATATGCCAAATCCGAATCGTCTAACATTGCGGAAAGCAATTTAGAAAGAGATGAACAGTCTTCTTCAAATGAGGCTTCCAAGTTAAAGCATGAATTATCGTTTGATAAAGAGTTCATCATTTATGGATTAATATGAAGAGTTACTTCATCTTCTCCAACCCGAAGGAGGAGTCTACCATTACTTACGTCAATTAATGCATGAGAGGTGGCAAGGAAGGGGTGACCGAGTATATTTGGTACCTCAGCTTCCTCCTCGATGTCAAGGATGATGAAGTCTACCAGGAAGATAAACTTGCCAACCTTGACCAGAACGTCCTCCACTACCCCAATTAGATATTTTATTGAGCGATCCGCTAGTTGGATGCTCATTTTTGTTTGGCTTGGAACACCCAGTTCTAGTTTTTTGAATAGAGAGAAGGGCATCAAATTGATGTTGGCACCCAGTTCTGTTAGGGTTTGCTTTATTAACAGTTTGACAAAGAGGCACGGGATGGAGAACCATCTCGGGTCATGTATTTTCGGTGGCAATTTTTTAAGGAGAACTGCCGAGCATTAAGCGTTGACGGAAACGCGTGAAATATCCACGAGTTTTTTTTGTTAGAAAGCAACTCCTTAAGGTATTTTGCATGTCTCCGCATTTTTGAGAGTACCTCGCAGAAGGGGATATTGATTTCTATTTGTTTTAATATTTGTAAAAAAAAATTATACTGCACGTCTTCCCGCTCGTTATTAATTTTTGAAGGGTAAGGTATAGGCGAGCTAGAAATGTACGACGTACTTAAAATATTCGACAATTTTGAAATTGAAGAAGATGTAAGGGTAAGAGTTGAAATGTGTACCTTAGGTTCAACCGGTTTTGGGGAGGTTACCTCTTTGCTACTGTGAAGGGTTATGGCGTTAGCATTTTCTTTTGGGTTTGGCTCTGTGTTTCCTGGCAAAGTCCCTTGTTGTCACTCGGAGAACATCTTCGCTAGGTGGCCCACTTGATTTTCCAAACTTTTAATTGAATCGGTGATGTTCCTGATATTAGATTCATTTGTGGCAACATACTTGGCGAAGACCTCTTCAAGCACAAGGGCTTCGACGAATGCAACGGGAAATTAGGTGGATTTAAATTAATGGGGAGCTAGATTAAAAGAAGGATTTAGATTTTGAGGGCATTGAGCATTCCCATGGTTGCTCCTTGAGAAATTTGGATGATTCCTATAGCCCGCATTGTAGGTGTTGTAATACCAAGCATTATTCGGATTATAGGAAGGTCGAGACGCATTTCCCATGAATTCAACATGTTCTTCTTAAATAATGTTATTATTATTATTTGCACAAGGAGGGGGAGGAGGATGAAGAAGTCGTCTCTCCCACTTGATTAGTTAGGCGCTCAACTTGGAGGGCGTGGTTTGAAGTTGCATCAATTTCAATAATTCCCGATGGCTTAACCGGTCGTATACGAGGCATATTCCAATGATACGCATTCACGTCCATTTCCTTAACAAGCTCTTGAGTGGCCTTAGGGGTTTTGTTGTTTAACATCCCCCCAACGGCTGCATCGATCATTTGTCTTGTTTGGAAATTTAAACCATTATAGAAGATTTGCACTTGTTTCATAGTGGGAAGTGGGTGGTACAGGCATCTATGCAATAGTTCCTTGAAGTAATCCCATGTGTCGTAGAGAGTCTCTGAGTCTATTTGCATATAGGATGCGATATCAGTGCGTAGTCTGGATGTTTTTACAGGCGGGAAATACTTTATAAGGAATTTTTCTACCAACTTGGCCCATATAGTGATGGACCCTCTAGGACGAGAACCTAGCCACTACTTGGCCTTTGACTTTAAGGAGAAAGTAAAAAGGAATAATCGAATGGTGTCATCTATGACTCCATTGATTTTGAAAGTATCGCAAATCTCAAGAAAATTTGAAAGGTGACAATTTGGATCCTCGTTCGGGAGACCATCGAAGGTCACCGACTGCTGCACCATTTGTATAATGCTAGACTTGATCTCAAAGTTATTGCTCGCCGCCGTAGGGGGGACAATACTTGACTGTGTACCCTCCAGATTCGTCCATGTATAATAGGACACGGTCTTTTGCTTGGCCTCATCATGGTCCTCGGCAACGGCGCCAAAAACTTGATAGAGAAAATATAGAATTGGTGTTGAGAGAAGAAAAGGGGTTGGAAATGAGGTTGATAATATTCTCCAATTTTATATCCGATAAAGGCAAGTATACCTCATCGTTTATAGTATAGGATATTTAAGTTCAATATTAAGGTCATATTACCCAAGGCGGATTGATTACTTCTACTTTGAGGAATTACTATTATCTTATCAAACGATTTTTTGTTTGTTTTACTTAACTAAAGGAGCGCTAAATTATACATTATAAAAAGGGTTAAAATTTATGGAGAAAAGATTAGTACTCAATTTTCAATCACTTCACCATAAGTTAATCAAAATGAAATAACAAACTAAATCTTAATAAAGTATAAGGCAACTTGACTGTGGGGTTCCCGAAGGACAAGCTCCTCTCGAAGAAGTGCCAAACTGTTTTAGGATGATCTGACCAAACTCTCATACCATATTCAAATGACTAAATCTCGTCTTAAGTGGTGAACCCCTCTATTGGATTTGACTCCAATTCGAGAGATTTTTGCCATTCTCTCGAGGGAGGTGCGTTCAACTCTCTTTACTCTTGGGTGATCAATTCAAACTATGAGCCTCACGACTAGCTAAGAATTAAAACATAAGTGGAGACTATATATCGATAATATAATTTCACTCATTTAAATCAAGAGTAAATTGAAAGCTAGAATTTTAATAAGAGAAAGAAAGCTAAAGCGACATAACTTGAACAACTCATTCTCAAATCATCGCGACTGAGTACTAATGAGGATTTAGTTACTCATGGTGAAAGGGTAAGAAAGAGATAGATGGAAGAAATTCATGAAAAACTAAATAAAGAAAGAGAAAGAGAGAAAAACTTTTATTACTGAAATAAAAGAGATTACACATTGAAACAAAGATCACAATTGCATGAATGAAAAGACTAGCTACACACTAATACATTACAAGCTTATTACAAAAGTTACATGGAAAGTAAAATAGAAAGTACTTGGAATGAGAGAGAGAAGGAGAGCGAAATTAAGAACTTAAACATGAATAAAAGGAAGTTGCAATGCTAAAAAAACTCAACTAAACTCCACTAATCTGCTTATAAACTGCTCTCAGATACTCGAATCTGGTCTGGAACACTTGGAGCTTGCTGGTATTTATAGAAAACATTTTGGGAAGTATGTGCCCCCATTACACGCCCGTGTATGGGGGGAATATAAGATTTGTTGACTTCAGATGATGAAATTATGGCGGGACAACGACTGACACAGAAGTTGGGTTACAAAACCCATGTACATTCCCGTATATGTGGGGCATGTAAGCTTTGGCATGACGGCGACTCGGCGAAGTCATTGTCGGGTATTACGTGTTGTAGTATAGTGGTGAGTATTCCCACTATAATTGTTGCGGGACAACGACTGGCATGTAAGCTTTGTTGTCTACTTTCTTGATTTTGTGAAGAAGTTAGTCCACTCAGTTCATAAAGATGACTCAGATAATCACTTTTCTTGAGTCAATCATCAACAAACATCTACTTTTTCTATAGGATCATTAGTGATCTGAGTTGTAAGCCTATAATATAAAGGCTGAGTGGTAGGATTCTATTGAGGGTATAAGGTAGGGCTTGTATACCTGAGGTAGGATCTAAGTCAGATTTGAGATAGGAGATTTATTATCTCTGAGTGTAGGGCTATCCTTCAAGCCAAAGTTTTAGGGATTTTTGTGTAGCCTGAGATAGGTGATCTGGGGATCACTGAGCTATAGGAGTAAAGTTCTCTCTGAGTGGGTAGGGGTGTGGCATGAGGTAGGGCTTGGAGGAAGCCTGAGAGATCATTGGGGATCTGTGTTGTAAGCACTTTGAGATGAGTTTGGAGAAGATTGTCTTGTCTAACACATTGTTAGAAAGGTGGGAGGGAAAGTGGATGTACCCAAACCTTGGGGAACCACTATAAATACTGGTGTGTTGATCTTTGTTCTTGAAATCTAACACAATAATCTAACTCTCAACACACAAAATCAAAAAGTAGTAATAATGACTTGAAAACCTATTCACCCCCCTCCCCCTCTAGGTGTATAGCTACTCTTAAAATAAAGACTTTCACACACTACCACACCTAGGACTAACGTACGCCTCAACACTATATACCTTATAGCGTACTCCCTGTGTACTATGACACAGAAGTGGTCCTTGGGAGGTAAGCACAAAGATCCTAGCCCAACTGGCCTAAATAGCATGAAAGGGGTATTTGGGAAGTAAACACTAAGGAGCCCAGCCCAATCGGCTCAACTAGCATAGAAGGGATCTTTGGGAAGTAAGCACCAAAGAACCCAACCCAACCAGCCAAGGTCTATCTGCTATCTTCTGTTGGTGTGATGATCGGTAAGCCCGTAGACCTGCCACAAGTAATCCTCAACTTAGGATTATTCAACAATTGTGTATTAGCATACACTCCAAGCAGTCCTCATGTACAAACGAGCCAAGAAGCTCCCAAGGTCTTCCAACCGCGCCCTTGCGCATCAACCTAGGATATAACATATTCTACAATCACCAACACGTCATCACAAGTGATTAATTAAGTATTTATGACAACTCAAATCCCCTAAATATTTCTACCCTATGTCATGGTTAACATCTTGAGCGTTTACACAAAATTTCAACTCATTCGGATCATCATGATAACAATTTACGGCACAATAATTTATAATATAATATTTTCAAATTCGCATCAAAGATATATTCAAATATTATGAAACTAATTGGTGAGTCCATATCATCATAACGAAATTATCTACCAACTTTTCCAAAGCTTCTGATAAATAATTTTAGAGAAATTCATGAGACATCAAATTTATACATTTACGACACAGCTTACGGAAACTAAATTTTTCAGAGCTACACACCACGAAAAATTAAGTTTAATGCTATTCTAGAAAGGTATTTCCAAGGCCTACAACTTTCCTGTAAAGTCCTAGGTCCAGATCTATGTCTATCATGCCTAAAATCAGGTTTGAACTCGGCTGCGCGAATATGGATAGAATTTGTCCTGCACTTATAGCTTAATTTTTTTCAAGATACTAATTTCAAACTCACTTTTAGGGAGATAAAACACTCTCTAGAAAATGTGCAACCACTCGTAGGAAATTTCATTCCAGGGTCTACAACTTTCATGTCAAGGCCAAGACCTGATTCTGACTAGATCATGCCTAAAAATAGGCTTAAAGTTCATCACGCATACAATACAGATCTCTGTCTGAGTAATATAAGTAAAGTCCTGCATGGTTATTAAAAGCAGATGAACAGTAACTATTCATCTTATTCCTCCAACCAACATACAAGATGAGTTTAGCTTCTCTCCTCCTTTTCTCCCTCAATAGACCATTACTCTTCACGAAATCAAGTTTGTCACCTTAGTATTGAAAAGAGGAAGTGATTGAATATATTTTTGTGGTGATCGATTCCCTAGAACAAAAGTTCTAGCATGGTCTTCTCCTAGGAAACTCCATTATACTGCAAAATTCAAGCTCTCTTGAGTTAATGCCTCTCTTAATTTCAGATCTAAAGATTTAGCACCAAGGGGGAGGGTAGGAAGCTCACCTGAATTTCGGCCATGGATTGGGTTCTTCTCCTCGGCGACATGGCAATGCTCGGCTTCCGATGACTTGCTCTATTACTTCACTCTTTCAAGGAAGAGTGGTCGGCACGATGATGAAGAAGAAGAAGATACCTTTCCAGATGAGAAAATAACATTCGGTTATGAAAGTCTTAAGATGGGAGAGAAAAGGGGGTTGATTTGACTAGCCAGTAATGGCTAACATGCTTATGAATGATTATCCAAGCCAGGTGTCACTCTCAAAGTAGACCAAACTTGATTATATTTAAATATATATTATTTAGAAAAGGTCAGGGGCCATATCGCGCCATTCTATAAGTGTCCGAAAAATATTTTTGCTCTAGATCGACCCATATTGTTTCCTACGACGCAAATGTTAGGACAGCATGGAAGAATTTTCTCCAAGTCCATTCGCCAAGTACACTCGATGGGTTCGTCGAGTCCATTCGACGGGATCGTCGAGCCCATTCAATGGGTTCGTCGAGCCCACTCGACAGGTTCATCGAGTCCATTCGACTAGTTCGTCGAGTCCATTCGACAGGTTGGTCGAGTCTATTCGACCGGTTCGTCGAGTCCATTCGATCGGTTCGTCGAGTCTATTCGACAGGTTCGTTGAGTCCATTCAACGGGTTCATCGAGTCCATTTGATGATTTCGTCGAGTCCATTCTATGATTTTATCAAGTCCATTCAATGATTTAGTCGAGTCCATTCGATGGGTTCGTCGAGTCCCCTCGACGGGTTCGTCGAGTCCACACAACGGGTACATAAATACCACTCGACAATTCGTTGAGTCTACTCGATGATTCATCGAGTTTACTTAGTACCTCTTTATAATTCCATCCGAACCTACCAGCCACCCATGTGCCCTTGGGCTCTCTCTCCCTCTCTCTCAAACTTTCCTACTAGGCCTAAGCCACCAAGGTAATACAAAACACGCACGAAGGGTCTAGCTAAAAAATTATATATTACATGTTGTGTCCTGGTAGTTTTGGCACCAACTTCCACACTTTGTATCTCTTGAATTGGTGTAGCTCCTCTTGTATGGCAATTATCTAGAAGGTATCTTTGTTTGCATCTTCAAACTTCATAGGATCTATCTAAGATAGGAATCTCAAAAATAGAGCTTCTTTGTAAATCTTGCTCCTTGTAAGGACTCCCAGACTTGCATCTCTAATGATAAGAGTGTTGGGATGATCTCTCAAGTGTTTGGATGTTTCATATAGTCTTTTAATAGCTGGCAGAACTGCTGGATGGCCTTCAATAAGTTTATTCTTAATAGCATCCTTAACTTCATCAACTAGCTGGACTTATTCACAGAAAACTTCATCGGGAGGTGAAGTCTTGCTTGAGCTGCGCCTATCTTATTTAGACAGTTCCTGTAATTTTAGCTCAATACCTACAATGTAAGGAGCACTAGACTAGCCCTTATATATAAGGCTAGTCTCATCAAAAATAACATTAATGGATTCTTCAATAATCTGAGTCTTCTTGTTGAATTCCCTATAGGCTCTGCTATGTGAGATATATCCAACAAGAACACCCTCACAACACTTCTCTACAAAACATAGTTAATTTTTATTTTCCATTGTTTGGAATGAAATGCTTGCAATCAAAGATTCTAAAGTATGAAACAATTGGTTTTTTACCCTTCATGAGTTCATAGGGAGTTTTCTTATACACCTTGTTGGTAGAGGTTCTGTTTAGAACATAACATGTTATGTTGACTGCCTCAGCTCAAAAATATTCTGGCACTGAGGAGCCACTCAGCAATGTCCTAGCAGCCTCTATAAGGGTCCTATCTCAGACACTCTATTCTGTTGTGGAGTTCTAAGAGAAGAGAACTCCTGGGAGATACCTTGCTCTTGACAGAATTTTGTCATAGCACCAGATTGAAATTTTGTACCATAGTGACTTCTCACTTTGACCAAGTGCAGTCCATTTCATTCTAAATGGACTTGACAAAAGTCATGAAGATACCCAAGCTATCTGACTTCTTTTTAAGAAAGAAGATGAAAGTGAGAGTAAGATCAACCCTTTACTCTAGAGGGGGGTGAATATAGTGTATTAAAATAATTTTGCAACTAAGAATAATTTTGCAGTGGAAGACTTATGATTAAATTAGTGTAGTGTAATTTAAAAAGGAGTTTATAAAAGTAACACAAACACAAATTCGCAGCACACAGCAAAGAGAATAAAGAACAACCAGAGGACACAAGGATCTATAGTGGTTCCCCAAAGTCTTGGTACATCCACTCTTCTACCACCCTTGGTAGGAATCCACTGCAGGATGAGTTGATCAGGTGTCCTGGCACCAATGAGCTTTTGATAAGGTGCTCAAAAACCAAACCAAATTTTTTGATCAGGTGTCTTTCCACCACTGAGTTTTGATCAGGTCTCAGGAACCAAAACTGGAACTTTTGAAGGGAGTTCAAAAACCCTTTTACTGTAAAGAAAAAGAAAAAGAAATGAGTTGTCTTCTCTGTCAACTATCAAAGAGAAGCACAAGTGGATGTTGTTGTCAAAGCTTCCCTTGAGATTAGTAAAGGATCAGGAAGAGAAGCTTTGCAAGGGTGATAGGTCTTCAAAAGAGATGGCTCCAGCAAAGGATGATTCAGCAAGAACTGAATTATGCATGTCTAGAGAATGAAGGATGAAGACCAAAACTTGATTACTGATCACAAAAAAAACTTCTTCTATTTCTCTGTCTGTGTATTATATTTGATCAGACCAATAATAATATATATTCTCTTCTTGTTTGAAATGCAATGCTGCAATCGTCTTTGGAGCCGTTAGAAAAGTCATAAAGGAAATCTCTTATCTGTCAACTGTCTCTGGAAGGAATGAATTAAAGAGAATAAATATATTCCTTATTTCTTCCCTTGAAACTTGCTCCAGATGTGATAAAATGGCTACAAATCTTCATCATTAAATGCTCTTATTTGAAATCATTTGAAAGCCTTAACAAAGTAATAGAATTCCCAGAAACGTCGACCTCAAATAGTTATCATTGATCTGAGCTCAACTATCGTTGAACTGGGCTCAGAGATATTGAAAATGGTCTTGGACAGAGATCACTGAACGGAGTTCTGAGATAGTCGACCTCAGCTCAGAGATTATCGAAATGGATTTGACGACCTCGTTGAGCTGAGTTCGACTATCGTCGAGCTGGGTTCGATTACATGTCAATCCTTACTAGAATTCTGGATTCTCATCAGAGCTTGGAGATCTTGAAGAAAACTTCAAACCTAAGTCCTAAACCTTGAAACTAATTGACCTTTACTAAATACAACTAGGTCAATGCAACATTCCTAACAGACATAGTTATCCTAACCCAAATAAGTAATAGGGTGTTCCAACAATCTCCCCCTATTTGGGTTAGGATTACTATTTACATAAATTGATGGAATTAAATACATCATAAAACAAAAAAAACACATAAAAACATACCGAACCACTGATATATATGTATATATATCTTAGCATATGTATAAGATGCTATAGTTCAGGAGAGATATGAGAAAGTTTCATCTTACACTCAGATTAATGCTGATCATCAGTACTTTTCTTAAAAAGGATTTCTCTGTTGGGATTTTCTAAGTCTTTCTTTGGCCTGAAGTCATCTGCATCACCAAGAGTCTTCTAGCTTTTGCTTCTAAGGACTACATCTTTAGGAAGCAAATGCATGTAGTTATCAGCATCAAAGAACTTCTTGGAACTATATCTTTCAAACTCTTGTCTTCTCTGATCTGAAAGAGTTGTGATGTTAGAAGTGTCTAGGCCTCTTTCTCTTGCTTTCTTCAACTGATCAAAGCTAGCAAGTTCTTTTAGTCTAGCAGTTCTGGAGACTGGATTGTTTTCTGGATCCTCATATGGAATTAAAGGTTCATATTTGTTGATGGTATCAGTTGGAGGGGCTTTCTCATAGAAACCTTCTTTCAGCTTGTAAGGATAGGGACCAGTTGTAGTATCACTTGGACCTTGTCCTCTCTTATGATAATTTTAATATCTGGATTAACCTATGGAATAAACTTGATAACCTCTTTGATTACCTCTATACTGACTACCTCTTTGATTTCCTCTAGATTGAGAGCTTCCCTAAAAAGATTGCTGGGATTGATAGGATCTTTGAGATGTAACATTTGAGGATTGAGGAGCTGATTCTCCACTAAATCCTGCACCTAGAGAAGGAGAAGGAGAAGGATCATAGTGAGAAGTTCTTTCATTATATTTCCTTTTCTTCCTCAAGGCCTTCAACTGATTCTTAGAATACTGCATCCAGTGCTAAGTAATGGGGCAGTTGTGAAGAATATAGTATGGGATATCATGATCAGAAGTATCCTTTGAAATTGGAACTCTTTTCATAGCTTTGCTTCTTGCTTTCCTCTTCTTTGCAATGGTTGTAGAGGAGTCATCACAATCTGTTCTGAATTCATCATCAGAGCTTTGAGGATACCATATAAGACATCTATTTGCTTCAAAGCTTTTTTTGAGATGGAAACAGGAACATGAGCAGAAGCAGAAGGTGCAATAGAGATAGCAGGAGCAGCAACTAAAGCAGTAGAGATAGCAGTAGTAGCAGGAATATCCATAGGAACACTGTCCATAGGCTTAACAGAACTGTCTTCAGCAATATTTAGCTCAGAAGAAACATCAAGAGGTGCTGTAACTTCAGCAGAGGCTTCAAGATCAAGAGCATTCTCAACAAAAATAACAGAATTTACATAAAACTAAAGCAGATTTAGATCACAACTGTTAAAGGGAACAATATCCCTTGTTAAGTCTTCAGCTGGTAGAGTTGCTGGAAGATAGCTGTTGTAAGATGAATCAAATAAGGATAACAAAGTGATGAGATCTACTGATGGGCTGATGAAATGTGTTGGAGGTGTAACTGGAGCTGGAGCTGTAATTGTACTTATATCATCTGTCATTATATCATCTGAAACTGTAATTAGAGGTGCATCTGGAATTGTCTTTGAAGGCTGAGCTTCTTCATCTGGCATCTCCCCCTGCCTAGATTCAGTGAATACTGAACCTAGGCCCCGAGAAGAAGGGATGGCCTAAATGGAGAAGGAAGAAGAGATCCTAGCAGAGAAATCACTCAATGTCTTAACAAAGAGAGCCAAGGTGGCATCCAATAAGAGAGTTAGCCTGGGTGCCAACAACTCATATAGTTTATCTGCTAGAGGAATAAGATCTACTTGCTCAAGATTAACCTGAGTAAAGGTAGAGGGAGGAGCTGCAGAGATGGATGGAATAGATGCAGATGGAAGTGGAATGGATGGCTGAGAGACTGGAATGGAGGTAATGGATGGTGCTGGAATAGTGATTGTTGGAATGAATGTGGAGATAGGAAGGGGAAAGGATAGTTGAGAGATGGTATCAATGAGGAGTTGTCGAAGAGATGTTGAGGAGGATGGAAATTCTTTTGGTGAAGAGGGAGAGCAAGCCATATAGGAGTCATCTAGCAGATTGAAGGATGGAATCTGAGGAAATGAGTGTATATCTATGTGGGGAAAGTAGTGCAATGGATGGAAAACCTCAGGTTGAGTAATTTGAGAAGGTGAAGATGTTGCAGGAGGTGTAGGCATGGATGAAGTCACTGGAGGTGGAAGAGTTGAAGGGGAAGAGGATGACATTTCTTCTACTGGGGCAGTAGAGTGAGGGAGAGTGAGTACAATAGTCCTTGTGCCTGAAGTTGTCTTGGCTGGAGGAGTTCTGCTGGGCATGACAATCTGTCTCTCCCATTTGCTAAAGAGAGCAGAAGAGAGTCTTTTGGAAGCATTAATATGCATTCCATTGGAAACCAAGAGCTGTGGGCACCTATTATGAAGGAATAGTCCCAATATTCTTCCAAAATTCACAAACGTTTTGTAGATCTTCTTCTTGAGCAAGTCAAAGAAGATTTCTCCCCAATTTAAATGCTTCTTGTCCACTAGGGCAGCCATCAGACAAAATTGATATCTAGAAATGCTATCATGTGCAGAGTGTTTTGCCAGAATTACCTTCCCTACTACATCAGCTAAGAATCTATATTCAAGGGAAAGATTCTTTTTCAGAAGCTTATTAGGGTTCTCATTGTTGTGTCCCATTCTATCTAACATTTCATTGAATTCTACTCCAGACAGTTCAATGTTATCATCACTAGTACTTAATTTAAAAATTTTAGTAAGTATAGTTGGTGTTAGGGATACCTGATTCCCTACAATGGTTCCAACATGGGTATTCTGATCCAAACTGTGAGCTGTGTATACCCATTCCTTTATTTCATCAGCAACCAGCTTGATTATTGTTGTCATGACTTTCACTAAGTGTTGCTCCTCGAATAGGTCAGGAATATCTTTGAACATTTGATCTGTACCCTCAAACGACTCCATGTCAATATCAAACCCGGTGTCGAACCTCATGGCGGTGAGAACTGCGGTTGGGAAAGACATTTTCCTACAAAAATAAAAAATCAAGTGTAGAGGAACTTTGAGGTAAAGAGATTCTTGCAGAAAATCTGAAAGCGCAAGAGAGAGTGATGCCTCGAAAATGATTTCAAAATAGGGTTTGACGCAGAAAAGGAAAGATCGTTGAACTCAATTCGACGATCGACGGCGCTGACGGAAGATAAAAAGACTCCAACATCGTCGATCTCCATTCGACGATCTCTACCCAGAGAAATATAGTTGAACACTATCTGGAAACGATGAGCTCCGTTCGACAATCTTCAAGGAAATCGTCGACTGCAGCTCAGAGTATAGAGAAAACCTACAGACACTTAGAAAAACAGATTTTTAGCCTAGTCTTTGTCATTTTTGGGGTTTTAAGATCTTGGGAATTAATTAAGACTTCCTCCATCTAACATTCCTAACTGATTAAGGAAGAAATTGTGTTTCTTCTCATCCAAGGGTTTGGTGAGAATATCTCCCCTTTGTAAGTCAGTTGGGATGAATTTCAGTTCAATTTTATTTTTCTCTACATTATCCCTTAAGAAATGATGCTTAATCTCTATGTGTTTGGTCCTACTATAAAGGACTGGATTTTGGGCTATTGAAATAGCACTTGTATTGTTACAAAATATTTTGGACTTCTCTAAGTTGTATCCATAGTCCAGGAGCTGATTTTGAATCAACAATATCTGTGATCAACAATTACCTGCTGCCATGTATTCAGCTTCAGCAGTTAATGTGGACACAAATGTTTGTTTCTTGCAAAACTAGGAGACAAGTCTGTCACCAAGGAAATTACAAGTTCCACTGGTGCTTTTCCTGTCAATTCTACATCCAGCATAATCAGCATCTGAAAATCCAGTTAAATCAAATCCTAAATTAGCTGGATACCAGAGACCTAGATTTGGACAACCTTTCACATACCTAAGAATTCTCTTGACTAATGTGAGGTGTGACTCTCTAGGGCAAACTTGGAATCTAGCACATATACATGTAGCAAACATTATATCTGGTCTACTAGCTGTAAGATATAATAAGGAGCCAATCATTGCTCTATATGTGGTCTGATCAAAAGGTTTCCCATGTTTATTAGCATCTAATACAACATTAGTAGGCATGGGTGTTTTCATAGAAGAGGCTTCAGACATTCCAAATTTCTTAACCAATTCTTTTGCATATTTGGTTTGAGAGATAAAGATTCCATCAGCATGTTGTTTGACTTGCAATCCTAGGAAGAAGGATAGCTCACCCATACTACTCATTTCAAACTTGGAATGAATGAGGTTGGAGAACCTTTTACACAAATTTGAATCAGTAGAGCCAAAGATAATATCATCTACATAGATTTGCACTAGTAGGATGTTGGCCTTATGGGTTCTAATAAAAAGAGTTTGGTCTACTCTACCCCTTTTAAAATGATTTTCCAAGAGAAAGCTAGTTAGGGTCTCATACCATGCTCAAGTAGCTTGTTTGAGACCATATAAAGTTTTGTGTAACTTATAAACAAAATCAGGGTGAGTTGAGGAGATAAAACCTGGAGGTTGTTTTACAAAGACCTCTTCCTTGATATCACCATTTAGGAAAGCACTTTTGACATCCATCTGATATACTTTGAATTTCTTATGAGCATCATATGCCAGAAAAATTCTTATGACCTCTAACCTTGCAACTGGTGCAAAGGTTTGGTCATAATCTATGCCTTCTTCTTGAGAATATCCTTGAGTAACCAGCCTTGCCTTATTTCTCACAATAATTCCTTGATCATCCAGCTTGTTTCTGAATACCCATTTAGTTCCAACAATTTGATGATTCTTTGGCCTTGGCACTAGCTCTCAAACTTTGTTTCTTTCAAATTGGTTTAATTCATCTTGCATTACAATGATCCAGTTTGGATCTTGTTCTGCATCTTGTATGGATTGAGGCTCAATTTGAGAAAGAAAGCAGGTGTGCATCAGATGTTGATTGACCTGATTCCTAGTTTGTACACCTGCTGAGATGTCTCCAATCACTTGAGAGATTGGATGATCTTTTATTGTTACTAAATCAATAATGGGTGTTGATTGTTCACCAACCTGTGTTGTTGTTTACTCTTGTGGAACAACAACTGGCTCTTCATTTTGATTGTCACCATGATTTGCTAAGATTTGAATGTCATCTTCATTTTCACTACTTTCAGCATCTTGTTGGGTGGATGAAGGTGATGGATCATCTTTAATGATATTTAGTATAAGTGCTCTTCTCCTTGTAAAACATATTAGTTTCATCAAAAGATACATGCACTGTTTCTTCAATTTTTAGAGATGATTTGTTATAAACCCTATAGGCCTTACTGATCATGGAGTATCCCAAAAACACTCCTTCATTAGCTTTGGCTTCAAATTTTGCTATGTATTTCTTGTCATTGTTATGAATATAGCAAATACAACCAAAAATTCAAAAATAATCAACTTTAGGTTTCTTCCCTTTGAGTAATTCATAGGAAGTCTTGCCTTTTAGTTTATGTATCAAACTCCTATTCAAAACATAATTTGAAGTGTTCACAGCCTCTGCCCAAAATGATAGAGGAAGGTGAGCATCTGTCAATAATTTTGTGGTTCTATTTTTCCTTTCAAATTCAATAAGGGTTCTATTCCTTTTTCCTTTCAGCTACCCATGATCATTCCGTTGAGTATACATTTGAGAAACTCTTCTAGGACTTTTTCCTCAGAAAAAACACCCATGTGAGAAAGTCATCTACAACTACTGTGATTTCTCTCCTAGGCTTTGTACAGTATGGGTCCAAACAGATCCTTCAAGTACTTCTGACTTATTAAGTACTCTGTTTTTAGTTTGCATAAGAAGTACAGTGAACGGTCAAACTCAGATTCCCTGGTATGCCTATCACTTCAATGATCCAGGCGGGGCTATGTGAGTCAAACTTGTAGGCTGACTACCAGAACTCAATCTGTATGCACATTCCTGAGAAAGGCTCGCTGTCAAACATTGGTGCCAAGTGATATAGTTAGTTCAGACTTTTACTCCTCAGACTATGGAGAACACCCAGGTTGTGTTAAGCGTCTTGAGTATTACTGGGATGGGTGACCTTGGGAATCCCCTACGGCCCAACAACTGTACTAAGGGAGTATGGAGGGAGAGGGGTTGGGGTGCTTGGGCTACAGCCCTGTAGCGACGCCTAGAGTAGAGCCGTGGCACTGCCACGTTGGATCGGCTAGGGTGTTACAATACACTTTTTGTAATCCAGGCCCGCCAACCCCGCGGGTCCACCGCCGGCCAACAGATCCACTGGTATGTAACAAGCCAATACCCCAATCCAGGCAGGTTGTTGGTGGCCGTCCTAGAGGTGAATCAGCTCTGAAAGAACTCCATATTAGCGTGCTCGGGCTGGAGTGACTTACCTCCTGGGAAGCTGTTTGACTTAGTTTGTTTAAGGGGGGCTTACCTGGATAATTGACAAGCCTGACTGCAGAGTCCGGGTTCCTTCTGGGTTGCGGGGTAGCCTAGAGTTACATGCAGTAGGTAGTCCTCTTACAAGGTTATCCTTGGACAGCCTAGCAATGGTTCTAAGGTTAACATGCCCTAATCTCTTATGCCATAGTTCATTAGGTTTGCTAAGATAAAATAAGCAGATATCTACCTTGGTTGACTGAAAATTTACTAGATAGATGTTACCTCTTCTGTAACCTGTCAACACAGTTGTGTTGTCTTCTGATTTGATGTTGCATGAAGATTTGTTGAATGTGACTTTGTAGCCTTCATCACATAACTGACTAATACTAATAAGTTTGTGCTTCAGTCCTTCCACATATGCTACCTTTTTGAAAGTCACTGGCCCAATTTTGACAGCACCATATCCTTTGCTCTGTCCATAGTTTGAATCTCCAAACATCACTTTCTGTCCATGCTTAGCCTTGAAGGATACTAGGTTACCCTTGCTTCCATTCATGTGCTTGGAGCACCCACTATCCAGATACCATTGCTGGTCCATGGTTGGATAGGTCTTTCCCTGCACAAATAACAATTCATTTGTTTTTGACCCAGTTTACCTTGGGTCAAGCTTGATAAACTTTGAATTCATAAATGAAAGACATCTCTGGTTGACTCTTATATCCTTCAGGATGATATCTCCTAGGGGGGATTATCCATTCAGTATAAGGGTTGAACCTTTGAGATGTAGGATATCTAGAATTAATTCTTGATGTATCCCTTATGAACTTGTCAGATCTTTGAGCTCCTTTCGATGATCATCGACCTAAGTTCGACGATCTTGGGTCAGATCGTCAAGCTCCGTTCAGAGATCGATCTTGTCTGTGTTCAGAGTTCAGAGATCGTTGCCCTGAGTTCGACGATTCAGCATGAAATAGCTGAGCTCCGTTCGGAGATCGTTGAGCTCCGTTCGACGATTTCTGTTGAACTTTGTTCTCTTTGGGTAGATCAAAATTCTTCCTAGCTACCTCCACAACTCCTTTTCCTTTATCTGAAATAAACTTAATAGGAGTTGTTAGCACAATAGGTTGGCTGGATGAAGTACCCAAGCCCAGTTTACTATTTAGTCTAGAGTTAACTGTGCTTGTAATGTTCATCAGTTTGATACTTCTCCCATTAAGGGATTCTTCAAACTTTTTGGCCTCAGATAGTTCACTTTTCAATGAAGCTATCTGCTCCCTGCAACACTTTAACTCTTATGAGAGTTTGAGATTATTTGAAGTTAAGGTGCTGTATTCAGATAACTGCTTTCTGAGAGAGATTATTTCTTTCTCAGACTTAAGTAAATCCAAACACAATGCTTTAAATTCAGATTTGAAATCTTATGAATTAAAATCAAAAGAATCAATTACATGATCTTCTCCTTGTTCTGGTTCAGATTCAGATCCATGTTTTGAATCAGTATTGTTCTGTGATGCATTGATTGTCATCATACAGAATTCCATGTCCTGAGAATCATCCTCATCATCACTTGAACTTGATGATATTTCAGATTCTTCTTCTGTTTCACTCCATGTTTCTGAAATAAATCCCTTCCCTTTATGTTTGTTTTTGCTGCAAGATGATCTGTCACTGTGATTCCTTCTGGAATCTTTATCTTTCCTCTTCTCTCTCTTGTCCTTCTTGTCCTTATTCTGACTCTCTGGACAATCAGGCAGTATGTGGCCTGGTTTCCTGCATCCAAAACAAATAATCTCCTTATTATTTGATTTGTCAAACCTTGGCTTTTCTTGTCCTCTGAATGATCTTTTTCTGAAATTCTTCCTGGCCATTTTGTAGAATATCTTGGCTAGGAGACTCATCAACTCTTCATTGCCTGTGACTTTATCTTAATACTGTTCTTCTGTTGCCTTGAATGCAATGGACTTCTCCTTTCTGATTGCTGGAGAAGATGTTGTCTGCTCTTCTTTTCTATTCTTAATGAGCTGCTCATAAGATTTGAGCTTGCCCAAAAGTGCTTCTGTGGTGATTTGATTTAGGCTTCTTGCATCCTTGATGAGCCAGATCCTTGAATCCCAAGTGCTGGGGAAGCATGTTAGGATTTTATCATTGATCTCTGTAAGAGAGATCTCCTTATCCAAAGTCCTGAGTTCACTGACAATCAGACTTATTCTGTTGTATATGTAAACTACTGATTCATTCTCCGCCTTCTTAAAGTTCTCATATTGGGTAATGAGATGTGATCTCCTATCTTTTCTCTCATCTGCTGATCTTAACACGATCTCAGATAGCTTGTACCAAATCTCTTTGGCTGAGTTGAATTCAGCTACTTTCTGGAAGATGTCATTAGACATTGTCTGAGCAAGTATGTTCATAGCTTTTGCATCTGCAACCTTCCATTTCTTTATCTCAGCATCTATTCCTGAAGGAGGTGGAAAAACATTTTTAGTGCTTGTGGCTACAGGAGGCTTGGGGCAATCTGTCAAAACAGAATTGAAAATGTCTTCATCAATAAAGTTCATATATAATCTTATCCTTGTCTTCCAAAGTGCAAACTTAGAAAGGTTGCACACTGGAGGTCTTATGCTAGCATAATCTTTGTTCTGTGCCATGAGTTTAGATTAAAGTAAATATAACAAAAATAACCCTCTATTAAGGATGGATCTTATCAGAGATCTTTTGGTTCAGGTGTTAGCTTGTATGAGCAACCAACCTCCCTCAGATACCAATTGAAAGTGAGAGTAAGATCAACCCTTTACTCTAGAGGGGGGTGAATAGAGTGTATTAAAATAATTTTGCAACTAAGAATAATTTGGCAGTGCAAGACTTATGATTAACTTAGTATAGTGTGATTTAAAAAGGAGTTTTTAAATAAAGTAACACAAACACAAATTCACAGCACACAGCAAAGAGAATAAAGATTAACTAGAGGACACAAGGATCTATGTGATTCCCCAAAATCTGGGTACATCCACTCTTCTACCACCCTTGGTAGGAATCCACTATAGGATGAGTTGATAAGGTGTCCTGGCACCAATGAGCTTTTGATAAGATGCTCAAAAACCAAACTAGATTTTTTGATCAGGTGTCTTGCCACCACTGAGTTTTGATCAGGTCTTAGGAACCAAAACTAGAACTTTTGAAAGGAGTTAAAAAACCCTTTTACAGTAAAGAAAAAGAAAAAGAAATGAGTTGTCTTCTCTGTCAACTATCAAAGAGAAGCACAAGTGGATGTTGTTGTCAAAGCTCCCCCTAAGATTAGTAAAGGATCAGGAAGAGAAGCTTTGCAAGGGTGATAGGTCTTCAAAAGAGATGGCTCCAGCAAAGGATGATTCAACAAGAACTGAATTATGTGTGTCTAGAGAATGAAGGATGAAGACCAAAACTTGATTGCTGATCACAAAAAAAAAACTTCTTCTATTTCTCTATCTGTGTATTATATTTGATCAGACCAATAATAATAATATATATTCTCTTCTTGTCTGAAATCCAATGTTGCAATCGTATTTGGAGCCGTTAGAAAAGTCATAAAGGAAATCCCTTATCTGTCAACTGTATCTGGAAGGAATGAATTAAAGAGAATAAATATATTCCTTATGTCTTTCCTTGAAACTTGCTCCAGATGTGATAAAACGGCTACAAATCTTCATCATTAAATGCTATAATTTTAAATCATTTGAAAGCCTTAACAAAGTAATAGAATTCCCAGAAACGTCGACCTCAAACAGTTATCGTCAATCTGAGCTCAACTATCGTTGAACTGGGCTCAGAGATATTGAAAATGGTCTTGGACAGAGATCGCTTAACGGAGTTCTGAGATTGTCGACCTGAGATCAGAGATCATCGAACTGGATTTGACGACCTCGTTGAGCTGAGTTCGACTATCGTCAAGCTGGGTTTGACGACATGTCAATCCTTACTAGAATTTTGGCTTCTCATCAGAGCTTGGAGATCTTGAGGAAAACTTCAAACCTAAGTCATAAACCTTGAAACTAATTGACCTTTACTCTATACAACTAGGTCAGTGCAACATTCCTAATAGACATAGTGATCCTGACTTAAATAAGTAATAGGGTGTTCCAACAGAAGACTCATATAAACCTAGAGTGATCATCTATAATCACGTAGGTGTACAACTTCCCTCCTAAAGTCATAATGGGAAAAAGAGCAGACAGATCCATATGCAATAAGTAAACACATCTAAAATAATCTTTTTGATCAATGCTCTTAAAAGTGGTCCTTATTTGCTTGCACATTTGGCCTGAATGATGGGGACCATTTTTTACATATTTTAAATTAAGAGCATCCCTAAATAAACTCTCAAAGAATAGCTTGCTAAGTGTCTTGTAGTTAATGTGAGCTAATCTCTTATGCCACTATACAAAAAAAGATTTTGTAGGACCAAGCGCATACCAAACTGTTCCAAAAGCCTGGACCGTTGGAAAGGGCGCTACTTAATTTCTTAAATAAGTAGCAGAGCGCTACGAGACAAGTGAAGGAACGCTGGACCCAACAATCCCCCCCCCCCAGCGTCCAGCACAACCCGTCGGCACGGAGTTGGGGTTACCATATGGCCCACACGGCTCAGAGGTGGGGTTACCACATGTTCACGGTTGTCTGACCCGCCGGACACACACAGGTAGAATGGAAAATCGGGATTTAATAGCTCCCCCGGTCTTGAACCTGTGACCCCCTCTGATACCAAATGTAGGATCAAGTGCATACCAAACTAATCCAAAAGCCCGAACCATTTGAAATAGTGCTACTTAATTTCTTAAATAAGTAGCATAGCGCCACGAGTCAAGTGAAGGAACGTCGGACCCAACAGATTCCTTCTCATTAACCACAAGCAAACAGAAGTTGAAGAATTAGAGCATATAAAATCTAAGCAATATACATTACCACTCCTAGTGACTGAGAGAATAGGCTCTAAGTCATCAGACTTTTTGATTAGACACTTATCATTGTGGAATTCAATAACATGACCTAAGTCGCAAAGTTGGCTTATGTTTATAAGGTTGTGTTGCAACACCTCCACATAAGCTACCCTTGTAATTGATACTATGTCATTGGATATCATACCATAGTCTTTGGTGACTCCCCAGTTAGAGCTTCTAAATATAACTTTATACCAATTCTTCACTAGAATATAATATTTTAGAAGACTCCATATGTCTACAAATCGTTACAAAAAGAAACCCGAACTAACAATCCAATGAAGGAAGTATACCTATCAAATTGTATTAAGGGGACATAAGTGTTGTATTTAGATCTGAGAACCATTGAGTACTTATACTCACACGAATTGTTATTATCTTATCGAAGGATTTAGGGTTTGATTGCTAAATTGGAAAAAGGAAATTACTTACAATTATTAAGAAAGACTACTACTAACGATTAAAAAGAGGAGTTAAACAATTGTTAAGGGATAGTACTCGATCTTGAATCACCTCAGCATAAGTTAATCAAAGATATGATAACAAACTAAAACTTAATAAGGTAAAGGTCCTTGACCGTGGGGGTTCCTAAAGCTTGAACACGCTTCTCTCGAAGACGTGCCCAGCTAAGTTTAGGAAAATAAGACCAAACTCTCGTCCGTATTCGAACACCTAAATCTCGCTTAATGTAGTGAACCCCGCTATTGGATTTCACTTCATTCCGGGAGATTATGTCATCCTCTCTCGAGGGATTCATGCAACTCTCTTTACTCTTGAGTGTTCACTTCAAACTATAAGCCTCTCGGCTAGCTATGATTGAAAACCTCGATGGAGATTATATATCGATGATATAATTCCAAACACAATATTTCAAGAGTAAATCGAAGGCCTAAACCTAAAAAAGTGAAATTAAACTAAAGCATCATAACTTAATCAACTCAACCTCAGATCATCAGGATCGAGTACTAGGAGGATTTAGTTACTCATGGTGAAGGGGAGAAAGAGAGATGGAGAGTAGAACATCATAATAGCTAAGTAGTGAGAAAGAGAAAAGAACACTTTTTATTAATCTAAAAAGGGAGGTTACACTTGGATGAAATATTATACTTGCGTGAAAATGAAACCCTAAGCTAGCATTATCATTACACTAAAAAAAGAAGTACAAGAACACTACAAAGACTTACATGAAAACTAGGAATCTAAAAACTTGAAATAAGAAGGAGAGAGAGAGAAGAGCTTAAGGGAAAACATGAAAAACTCTCAGAAATAAAAAATGGCAGCACCTCCCATTTGCACAAAATTTGGATCGGGAACACCTAGGGGACCTCTAAATTTATAGAAGTTTTTTGCCTCGGTCACGCCTAGTTCAGGCATGTACTTGGGGCGTGTTAGGCATGTCATTGACGTAGGGTAATGGTATCTGGAGGGAATGATGATTGCCTCGTACGAAGGAAGACTTACCCTGGTACACACCCATGTAGGGGCGTATATAGTACGGGATAACGTACAACAATGAATTTTCTTTAAAGGTGGCTTGTCCTCAGCTCCAGGTGGAACACGCCCCTAGTACACGCCCGTGTAAGGGTTACAAGGCCGTGTAACTAGGGCGTGCTAGAGAAATCTTTGGGACCTGGACTCTGGCAAAAATCTTCCTCGGGATTAGGTTACACGCCCAAGAAGGGCATGACCTAGGGCCGTGTAATAGGAAATTTTTCTGAAATTCTGTAAAAATCAGAGAAAGTGAGAAAAAAAGGATTAGCTGGAACAAAATATACTAAAAGAAGTTAAAACAAAAGCTTACAATACACAAATTGCATACTAAAAACCTAAAATACCCTAATAATTTAAAGTACAAAACGTATTATCAAATTCCCCCAAGCTTAAGTTTGTTTGTCCTCAAGCAAAAATATATAAACTAGCTAACATAAAGGTGACTAATCAAAAAGTTATAATATATGCTAAACACAAGTACCATGCAAAATTCTATGTAGGGATAAAATGAAAGGTAAACCTAAAATAAGTACTTAAACATGGTTTACAATTTACAAACTTTACTAACAAAAATTACTCATCCAAAATTTTAACAAAATTCTTTAAATAGATTTAAGCAAGACAACAAAATGAAATAGAGCATTGAGTTGTTACTAGATCCTTAGAGACATTTTATACTCATATCAATCAAAGAACAAAATTCTAAATTCAAACCCAAAACTTAACTAATCTACTTTTCTTCTTCAACTAGCTAATAAACAAACCTAGGAGCATGAATCAAGAGGACTTATTAGGACCGAAATGTTTGGCTTAGGTATATGATTATGAGTGGAATTTAAAAAAACTTGGAGGCTTAAATCACACTAAACCAAAACATTTGTTTCATTTAAAATTTTAACACAAAAAGGCTGAAACCATGTATTTAACAACACCATAATAATTTTTTCCTTTTTTTCTTTTTTTTTCTTCAAAACAAGGACCATATATATATATATATATATATATATATATATATATATATATATATATATATATTTCATTTTGAAATTGGCCAAACAATACTTTTCTTTTGAGCATACATTTGATTCATGAAATTCTTCAAATATCACACAACAAAACTATCACAATATAAAATTTTAAATGAAACTTAAAAGATTAGTGTGATTGGTTAGGTTGGAAAATTTAGCTTTGGTGAAAGAATATTGATAAGTGGAGTTAGCAATTAAAATAGGAAAAAGGATCAAAAGCAACTAACTAGGGATATAATTTTAAGGTTTTGTGAAGGATCAAACGAAATCAAAAATGGCCTACAACATTTCCATGCTCCTAAAATTTATCTAAAACATAAGTTTTGAAAAATTTCAAAAAAAAAGTCCTAGATATTAAATAGAGACTAAAGAACTTATCTTTAAAATAAGAATAATAAGAGTCTAGAATCATTCACATCTACTACACTAGTCAAAGTTGATATTACAAAAATTATCTAAAAATAAGAAGGAAAATAGTGGATGAATGATTTGTTTAAAGGAAGTAAAGAAAATAAAGAACGAAACCATAAGAAAAGCGCGAGTTTTAGAAAAACGTTTCACTTTAACTTGCTACCATGAATTAGAAATAAAGCATGACCAATATTTTACTTTTGAAACAAAATTAAAAAGAACGATTAGAAAAAATTAAAATTAGCTAAGCTAATATAGGGAATTTTTAGAAAAACAAAACAAAATCCAAGGGTACTATTGATTTTACCAAAATTAGTTTAAACTACTAAAGTAAAAAACATATAATATATATATTTTTTTATTTTTGAAAATATTCTCTCTTTTTTTGAATTTTAGATATTCTCTTTTTTTTTGAATTTTTCATTAAGAAGAAAACACTAAAAAAATTTGATTTTGATTTTTTTGATGTAAAGAGAAAAATAAAGAAAAGAAAAGAAGAAGAAAACCCTCCCCCAAGTTTTAAATGAATATTGTCATCAATGAAGAAAGGAGGGGAAAGAGGGAGGGAAATTAATAAAGAAAATTTAAAAGATAGAATTGAAAACAAGTACTTCCCCGGATTTACAAGTTGCGATAGGATGTGTGATGCCGCTCCCCATGCTTGCGCTTTAGAATTTCATGAAATATCATCTGTGAACTTTTGGTGGATTCAGCAACGTTGGAGCAGGCGATCGCAGAACCTCACCTTGTTGGAGCCGCCCGGGGAATAACTGAAAAATAAAGAAAACAGAAAAAACCTTGGGTTGCCTCCCAAGGGCGCCCTTTGTTTAAACGTCGTTTGAGCTCGACCCAAAAAAAACTGTCCAAAAATAGTAATAGTTCATAAAAAAAGAATATAGTCTTAAGATATTACAGTTCATACAGAAGAAAATTAATATTGTCCAGACTGACATCATAACCAAATACATAATGTTTTAGACGCTTCCCATTTACTTTGAAGTCACCCTTATCTAGGTGAGAGATTAAAACATTGTCATTAGGAAAAACTTCTTTTACAGAAAAAGGACCAGACCATCGAGATTTGAGTTTGCCCAGAAATAAACGCAGACGCGAATTATAAAGCAAAACTTGGTAGTCTGGCTTGAATGTTTATCGGTGCCTTAAATTTTTATAGTGAAATGCTTCGTTTGCTCCTTATATAATTTGTTATTTTCATACGAATAGGAGCGCCACTCGTCTAGTTTGTTAAGTTGGAATTTTCTAAGATCGGTGATAGAGTGGTGATCAAAATTTATAAATTTTAAGGCCCGAAAAGTGCAATGTTCGAGTTCGACGGGTAAATGGCATGACTTTCCATAAACCAACCGATACAGCGTACACCCGATGGCGGTTTTGTACGCTGTTAAGAAAGCCCATAGAGCGTCTTCTAATTTAACTGACGAATCCTTACGTGAAGTGGAAACTATCTTTTCTAAAATGCGTTTAATTTCACTATTTACTACTTCGACTTGGCCATTAGTTTTGGGGTGGTAAGTGGTTGAAAGCATATGCGTAATGCCATATTTTGAAAGAGTTTTAGCAAGATGAGTGTTACAAAAATGCAAACCCCTATCACTAACAATGGCCCTAGGAGTACCGAATCGAGAAAATAATTTTTTTAAGAAAATGATAACAACTCGGGAGCCATTGGTAGGAAGAGCTTGGGCCTCTACCCAACGATAAATGTAATCTACTTCAACTAAAATGTATTTGTTCTCAAAACTAGAAGGAAGAGGACCTACAAATTCAATTCCCCAAAGGTAAAAGACTTCACACTCAAGGAAGTAATTTTGTGGCATTTCCTTTTTATTAGAGATATTGCCCGACCGTTGGCAACTATCACACCTACTCACAAAAGTTTGGGCATATTTAAAAATGCAAGGTAAAAAAACCTGCACTAATCACTTTGTGAGCGGTCCGATTGGATTGATAGTGGCCACCAGTCAGTCCTTCATGCAAGTGTTTTAAAATATCTTGTCCCTCTTCAAATGACACGCATCACCTCACTACCTGGTCTGCACAAACTCAGAAAAGATGCGGGTCCTCCCAAAAATAGTTCTTCAAATTAGAAAAGAATTTCTTCTTTTGTTGAGAGGAGAACTATTCCGGGAGGACACGAGCCACTAAATAGTTGGCGAAGTTTTCAAACCAAGGAGAAGTGGAAGTGTTAATCAAAAACAGCTTCTCATCGGGAAAATAATCATTAAAAGTTTTTTCATCTAAATTTTCAATATACGGGCTATCTAAACGCGAGAGATCGTCTACGACAAAATTCTCACCCCCCCCCCTCGCTTATCTCGGATTTCCAAGTCAAACTCCTGGAGGGGAAAGATCCAGTGAATTAACTGCGGCTTGCCATCCAGTTTAGAAAGCAAATACTTGAGGTTCGAGTGGACTGTGAAAAATATAATTTTCGAAAGAGTTATATACAGGCAAAAATTATCGAAGGCAAAAATAACAGCTAAAAACTCCTCTTCCATCGTGGTGTAATTTTCTTGTACGTATGTGAGCATTTTACTCTCGTAGTAAATGGGGTGGAAGTTCTTTGATATATGTTGTCCTAATACGGCTCCCACCGCAAAGTTACTCGCATTGCACATGATCTAAAAGGGAAGGTCCCAAACCGGAGCTATCAAAATTGGCATGTTAATTAATTTATTCTTAATCAATTCAAAAGCAGTTAAACAAACATTATCGAAGATAAATGGGGCGACTTTCTCTAGCAGATAAGTAAGAGGTTTGGTGATTTTGGAAAAATCTTTTATGAACCTATGGTAGAAACAAGCATGACATAAGAAACTTCGTATGGCTTTAACGTTTGTAGGTGGTGGTAGTTTTTCAATTACTTCAATTTTAGCTATATCAACCTCAATTTCTCGTGAAGAAATTATATGTCCTAAGACTAACCCCTCACGCACCATAAAACAGCATTTTTCCAAATTCAGGACGAGGTTAGTCTCTTCACATCATTCTAAAACTTTTTATATTTCTTAAGAAGACATCGAAGGAGTCACCGAACATGGAGAAGTCATCCATAAAAATCTCCATAATACTTTCAACATACTTGTCAAATATGGCTAGCATACATCGTTGGAATGTTGCTAGTGCATTACATAACATAAACGGCATTCTTCAGTAGGCAAAGGTGTCAAAGGAGAAAGTAAATGTTGTTTTCTCCTGAACCTCGGGCGAAATGGGGATTTGAAAATAGCCCGAGAGACCATCAAAAAAATAGTAAAAGCTATGGCCGGATAAACGTTCTAAGATTTGATCAATGAACGGTAAAGGAAAGTGGTCCTTGCGGGTGGCGTCGTTTAATTTACGATAATCTATACACATGTTCCACCCCATCACCGTCTGTGTTGGAATTAAATCGTTATTCTCATTCAAGACTACCGTGATCCCTCCCTTTTTTAGCACTACCATAACAGGGCTAACCCACTTATTATCTGATATGGGGTACATAATTCCTGCGTCTAAAAGTTTCATTACCTCTCCCTTTACTTATTCTTTCATATTTAGGTTCAATCGGTGCATAGGTTGGATAGAGTTACACGAATTATCTTCCATTAGAATTTTATGAGCGCAGAAAGATGGGCTTAAGCCCTTAATATCAGAAATCTGCCAAGCGATGGCGCGGCGATATTTTTGTAAAACACAAAGAAGTTTATCATTTTCTAATTCAGTTAGATAGACTGATACAATTACGGGCAGTTTGGAGTCTTTTTCTAGGAAGGCGTATTTTAGATGTTCAGGAAGTTCTTTTAGTTTTAGGGTAGAGGGTTCTTCGTAAAATGATTTGGGGGATTTTTTCTTATTCAAAAATCATTTCATCATACACTTTTGACTTATAAGGAAAATTTGAAGGTGGTGAATCAGCGGCCATTGTTGTTTCTTGCAGACACTAGGGAGAGGTAGTTGAAGAAGAACAAAAAGAAGAAAATTCATTTTCAAAAAGACAGTAGAAAGAGTCATCACTTAAAACATCCAGGAAGAAACACGAGTCATCATTTTCTTTGGTGTTTTTCATAGACGATGGAGAAAGTAACCTCATCGTCTCCGACTCGCAGAAAGATCTTTCCATTGCTTACATAAATGATAGCGAGGGAGGTCGAAAGGAAGGGGCGGCCAAGGATCAGGGGAACCTGAACATCCTCTTCAATGTCCAGAATAAAGAAATCCATCGGGAAGGTGAATTTGTCAACTATTACTAAAACGTCCTCCAGAATTCCTAACGGATACTTAATCGATTTATCAGCAAACTGAATACTCATATATGTGGGGTTAAGGCTACCCAATCCCAGCTTCTTGAATAAAGAGAGGGGCATTAAGTTGATGCTCTCACCTAAATCTCCTAACGCGTGCTTGACAAATAGGTCACTAAAGACACATGGGATAGAAAAACTACCCGGATCATTGACCTTCTTTGGTAAGCCATTTTTCAAGACGGCAGAGCACTCAGCATTTAACGTGATGTGTGATAAGTTCTCTAACTTTTTCTTATTTGTCAGAAGGTCCTTCAAGTATTTAGCATACTTGGGAATTCAAGATATCGCTTCATGGAAAGGTAAATTGATGTGAATTTGTTTAAACATTTCCAAGAAATGATTATATTGATCATATATTCGATGTTTGTTAAGTTGAGAAGGGTATGGTGGAGTAGGATAATTTTTAAATATGGGTGGTGGAGTGATAAAATCATTTTGTGCGAGTGGAATATTCGAAACAGGGGCGAAGCTTGCCTCGGGTTCTTCGCTAACTATACCAGAAACTTGCTTCCCACTCCGAAGAGTTATAGATTTTGCTTGCTCTCTCGGGTTGGGCTCGGTTTTAGTAGGAAAAGACTCGGGGGGGGGGGGTCATTCAGATATAATTTTTGCGAGCTTCCCTACTTGGTTCTCTAAATTTTTGACAGATCCTGTGAGGTTTCTAATGGTTGCATCATTTGCGTTTATGTATTTCGAAAGTATTTCCCCCAAAGAGGGAGGTTTTTGAAAATTTTGAAGTGGTTGAGGTGTTATAAAATCATGTTGCGGAGGCGGGCAAATAGTATTCGTCAGATTACTCCACGAGAAATTTGGGTGGTTACGCAAAGCGAGGTTATAATTGTTCGGATAAGCAAAACTGGGTGCAGGAAAATTAGAAGCAACAGAAAAATTATAAATAGAATTTCTAGGCATATTAACAACAGAACTAATTTGTTCAGAGGCAGTAGTTTCAGTTTCCCATACCTGAGGGGCGGAGGCAGCAATCATCTTCATTATCTTCTTGTTAAGTATTTCCACTTACAGTGCCAGCTGGGAGCCGTTGTCAACTTCATACATACCTGTAGGTTTGTTTGGATGGTATCTTGGCACATTCCACTGATAGGTGTTCATGGCCATATCCTCGAAAAGCTCAAGTGCAGCTTCTGGATTTTTGTGGTTTAAAGTACCACCGGAAGCGGCATCTATAATTTGCTTCGTAGTTTGATTTAGCCCGTTATAAAACGTCTGCACTTGTAACCATACAGGCAGCGCGTGATGGTGGAAATGTCTTAAAAATTCCTTAAACCTTTCCCAGGTATCATATAAAGATTCAGATTCAATTTGATAGAAGGAAGAAATGTCATTTATAAGTTTCGCAATTTTTACTGGCGGAAAATACTTCGTAAGAAATTTATCAGTTAATTGGGCCCAAGTGGTGATAGAAGCTCTAGGTAGAGCCATCAACCACTGCTTAGCCTTGGTTCTTAAAGAAAACGGGAAGATTCTTAGCCTAATAGCATCATCCATAACATCATTTATTTTGAAGGTGTCACAGATTTCAAGAAAGCTAGCAATGTGTGTGTTTGGATCTTCATCTTGTAATCCATCGAACTGCACATGCTACTATACTATTTGAATTATGCTAGGCTTTAGTTTATAATTATTGTTAGCTACGGCGGGGCGCACTATTCTACTCTCAGTACCCTCCAAATTCAACCTTGCATAATAGGATATAGGCATATTCAGGGCTTCTTCTTGGTTGGGCACTTCCATATTTAGAGTAGATATAGACTCTGAATCCTTAATCGATTCTTGGACAGTAGGGCCTTGAAATCGCGATATTCTCTGAAGAGTACGCTCAATTTCTTGGTCCAAATCAAAAATTTCTGACGTATTCATGGTAATTGCTTTTCGCTTGAGAAAAGATAGCCGAACTAGCAATCTAACTAGGCAAGTATACCTATTGAACTGTAGCTAGTGGTCACAAGTGTCGTATTGAAATCTGGGAATTGTTCAGTAAACCTACTAACACAAAAACTATTATCTTATCAAAGGATGCTTTTAGGGTTAAAGAGAAATCGAAATGCAATTAAGAAAAGAAATATAGTGCTAAAAAGAGAATTACTTGCAGCAAAATGAAGACCTAATAAAAGTGATCAAAATGAAGGGTTGAAATAATGAAATGGAAAAGCACTCAATCGAGAATCACCTCGGCAAGAGTTGACTAAAAATGCAATAAAAACCTAACTTAATAGGGTAAAGGTCCTTGACCGTGGAGGTTCCTAAAGCTTAAACACGCTTCTTTTGAAGTCGTGCCCAACTGAGTTTAGGAAGGTCCGACCGAACTCTCGTCCAAATCAGAGGTTTGAAGCTCGCTTTACGCGGTGAATCCCACTATTGGACTTCACTCCAATCCGGGAGATTTGGATGTCTGCCTCTCTCTAGGGGTGTGTGCAACTCTCTTTACTCTTGAGTGTTCACTTCAAACTTTGAGCCTCTCGGCTAGCTAAGAGTGAAAATAGAAATGGAAATTATATATCGATGATATAACTCCAAACATGAATAATCAAGAGTAAATCGAAGGCCTAAACCCTAAAAAGAAAAATTAAATACAAAGTATCATAACTTAATCAACTCAAACCTCGAATAATCAAGATCGAGTACAAGGAGGATTAGTTAATCATAGTGAAGTGGAGGAGGAGGGATGAGTAGAAGAGCATTAAGAACACAAAGTAAACAAAGTGCGCTTTATATAAATATTAAAGAGAGCTACAACTTGAAAGGAAGGGTTACACTTGAAATGAAATGAAAACCTAAGCTAGCATTATATTAAACTACTAAAGTAATTACCAAAGGTATTACAAAAGAGAACACTAAGCTAGAGATAAGAAAAAAACAAAATGAGAGAGAGAGAAAGCATGAAAAAGACTAAGAAATAAAAGGGCAGCACCTCCCCTCTCAAACCAAAAATTGTTCTGTACATAAGGGGGTACCACTGTATTTATAGGCAAAATTCTCGGGTTGGTCACGCCCTCTATCACGCCCAGGGAGGGTGTGTTAGGGGGCGTGACATGCATGGAGTTGACCTCGGGCTCTGGATTCTGGCGGGAATGATGATTGCTTCTATATGTCAGTGGACACGCCCTGGGCCACGCCCATCTAGGAGGGGCATTTAAGGCACATCAAGTCTCAATCATTGGTCAGAAATCCGTCAGTCATCGAAAAGGTGGAACACGCCCCAGGGCCACGCCCATGTAGGTTGGCGTTTCAGTACTGTTGACGTGCAGCAACGGGAAATTCTTTAAATATGGCAACAGACTTCAGGATGAGGGTGACACGCCCTGTGATACGCCCTGGGAGGGCGTGTTAGGGGGTGTGTCAGGTGGTTTTTCTCTGGAAATGTCTTCTAGCAGCAAAAATCCTCTAAATCAGGTGACACGCCCTGTGATACGCCAAGGGAGGGTGTGTTAGGGGGCGTGTCAGGGCAATTTTTGGCTGAAAATTCTGGAAACCTACAAAAAGACATGAAAATATTAGTGGCAAAAATATATACATAAGGAGGTCAACATATAAGTTTACAAGACATGATTCGTTCATTAAAAACTAGAAAATATCCTAATAGTTTAGACTATAAAATGAACAATCAAATTCCCCGAAGCTTAAACTTTGCTTGTCCCCAAGCAAAGATATAAAAACTAGGTAATCATAAAAAGTGACTAATCAAAAAAAGTTCTAATTATGCCTACATAAGTACTATGCAAAAATTTTAGTAGGGAGAAGGAGAAATGTGAACCTAAAACAATTATTTAAACATTGTTTACAATGTATAAGCTTTACTAACAAAATTAACTCATCCAAAATTTTAATAAATTTCTATAAATAAACTTAAGCAAAGCAGAAAAATGAAAAAAACGCATTGAGCAGTTACTAGATCCAAGCAACACATTATGACTATCAATTAAATAACAAAAATCTAAATTTGAATCAAAAACTAATACTGAATTACTTTTCTTCTTTACTTAGCTAATAAATAAAATTTAAAAGCATGAATCAAAAGGACTTTTTAGGACCGAAATGTTTGGTTTAAGATTATGATTAGGAGTGGAATTCAAAGATAAACAAGGAGGCTTAAAAATCACACTAAACCAAAACAAAGAGTTTCAAAAATAAAATATTTTTTCTTTCTTTTTCTTTTCCTTTTTTTTCTTTTCCTTTTTTTTCTTTTTCAAAATAAAGGCCATAATTAATTTTTTTTTCTTTTTAAAATTGGCCAAACAAAAGTAAGCACTTCTTTTGAGCATACTCTTTTTTTCAAAACTTCTCCAACTATATCACAAAATAACCCTATCATAATCATGAAATTTTTTAAATAAAACTCAAAAAGGTTAGTGTGATTAGATAGGTTGGAAAATTTGGCTTTGGTGAAGATGAAATGATAAGTGGAGCTATCAATTGAAATTGGAAAAAGGCTCAAAAGTGATTAACTAGGGGTAAAAATTTTTGGGTTGGCAAAAAGGCTCAAACGAAAACAAAAATGGCCTAAATCATTTTCATATTTCTAAATTTATCTAAAGCATAGTTTTGAAAATTTTCAAAAAACAAGTCCTAGATAATAAAAGAAGACTAATGAAATTATCTTGAAATAGAAATAATAGGTGACTTGGATCATTCACATCTACTACGCTAATCAAAAGTTGACATTACAAAATTTATCACAAACAAAAAGGAAAATAGTCGATGATGAATTTTTGAGAAATAAAAGAAAATAAAGAACGAAAACCATAATAAAAATGCGAGTTTTAGAAAAACATTTCACATTAACGTGCTACCGTGAATTAGAAACACAGCATGACCAACATTTTACTTGTGAAACATAATTAAAAAGATCGATTAGAAAAATTATAGTTAGCTAAGTTGTTTATATGGGATTTTGGGAAAAACAAAACAAAAAGCACGGGGTACTATTGAAATACCAAAATCCATTTAAATTATTAATGTTAAAATAAATAGCATATTTTTTTATTTTGAAATATTTTCTTTTTTTTAGCTTTTTAAGAAATTCACTTTTTTGGATTTTTTTAAAATATACACAAATAGCAAAAAGAAGGAGGAAATCCTCCCCCAAGCTTAAAATGGACATTGTCCTCAATAGAGAAAGGAAGGGAAGGAGAGAGAGAAACTAAAATAGAAATTAAAGTGCAGAATTGAAAAACAGGTACTTCCCCGGATTTATGCGTCGCGAAAACTGAGTGATGTCGCTCCCCTATGCTTGTTCTTTGGATCTTCATGAAATGTCTTCTTTGGACTTCGTGATGGAATCAACAATGTTAGAGAAGGTGATCGCAGAAGCTTTAGCTTGTCGGTGCCATCCGGGGCAAAAAAAGTGTAAAATAAAGAAAACAGAAAAATAACTTGGGTTGCCTCACAAGAGCGCCCTTTGTTTAAAACTTCATTGAGCTCAACGCAACAAAATAATATTGTCCAAAAGATTATTGTCCAAAATAGTATTTAAGGTTTTTAACATAATAAAATAGTTCTAAGTTAGTTAAAGTTCGTGCAGAAGAAAATTAATATTATTTGGACTTATATCATCATCACCAAAAAATAGAGTTTAAGACGCTGCTCATTCACTTTGAAATCACCCTTATCAGGTGATAAGTAAAGTTTGTTTTAAAGAAGATAGATTTGGTTTTATATAATCTTTTACGTATATAAGTCTATCTCTTTGTTTACTTACTTATATCCTGTGCATTAAGGCAAGAGTACCTATCGCAAAGGAGTATAGTATTTTGTAGAAAATATCAAGGTCGTATTTTTCCTGGGATCGGTGTTAATTATTCTACTTTTTAGAACTGACTATTATTTTATCGAAAGAACGGAGTTGGGTTTATGTTTAAAAACTAAAGATAGAAAAATATATATACGTGATTTTATTAAGATAGGGACTTAGAATTTAGTCCTTGATTTCAGAATCAATTTGAGTGGATATTAATTCGCCTATTAAAGAACAACTTTATTTCTTAATTATCTAACTTAACGAGAGGGTTCCTTTGGTAGCATCACTGACTCGAAAGTACGACCGGGAAGGCTTGCGTTTAAACGGGTTAACGTAAACGTAGTGTCTCGTCACCTGGTATATGATCAATTAAGAAAACCCTAGTTAGGATAACTAGAAAGTAGAGTTGAAATAGTTGAAAATAGTATCCAGCCCAGAGCTCATCTTGACCAAGTGCTAAGGGTTCTTAGCCTCTTCTCAGGATGGGGGCGGTATAAAGTACAGAAAATAATATCTACCTATCTATCTCAATCCAGGATTTAAGCTTTCGCTTCACCTTTGTTGTTGAGATAGGGTAGTAAAATTTTGCAGCGCTTCCGCACTATCTGAATTCAGGACTTAGGCTTTCGCCTCGCTTTTCATTCGGAATAGTGTGAAAGAATAGGGTTTTGAAAATAGATTTGAAAGCAGTTTTACACTATCTTAATCCAGGACATAAGCAGAGCTTCGCCTTTCATTCGGGATAGTATAAAGAAAATAAAGTAAAAGAAAGCAGTAAAGTACTCAGAATTGAAATTGAAAGAGCCTATTTTATAAAGTCCGAAAATATTACAACTTTCTAAAAAGCTGAAAATAAAGCTGAAAAATTACAACTTACAGAACTTTAGAATACTTGAAAGCTACTACCAGTTCCTTGTCAGAGAGCTGGGGAGTCCTAACAGTTCTTAAGGAATCTGCTGGAGTTCCATTGAATTTACAAATCCCTGCCGGCCTATTTATAGAAAAAATTTTCAGGTGACACGCCCCCTGACACGGGCATGTCGGGTAGGGCGTGACAGGGTCACGGGCGTGACATACAGGCTGTCGGGACAGGTGGCAAGCCAGCTGGAGATTTGGATAGACTTGAACTTGTCACGGGCGTGTCGAAATAGGTCACGGGCGTGTCATGCATGTATTTCAACAGGCGGCACGGGGCATGGCGACAGCGCGGCAGCTTGCTGGACTTCTGGATAGAAATTGGTTAGGTCACGGGCGTGTTGCCTTTGGCACGGGCATGTTCAGCAAGCGTGACCATCGATTTCCTGAGTTTGATCTGTCCAGCAAAATAGCAGAAAAACGGAATTAAAAAGAGCTGTCACGCCCTAGGTCACGGGCGTGACCTAGGGGCGTGACCTAAGAAAAAATTACAAAAATTCAGAAATACTTAAAATTTAATTTTAAAACAAGAAAATATAATATAATAAAAATAGTTAGTTTTATATAATAAAAACTAAGGTCTTTATTTATAAATATGTATATTTAATATGAAATAAAATTGTATATTTTTATACTCATCAAATACCCCCATACTTAGATTTTGCTATTCCAGAGCAATAATAGAGTTGAGTATATTTACAAGGTTAATAAATTTTCTATTTACTATCAATTTAATTCTTCAAGATAAAATAGGTATAAACATCCGGTGAATAAAGATTTTGAATGTTATCGTACATATCATTGATACCAGAGTTAGAATTTATAGCCATAAAAGTTTTTGAAAACAAATAGTAAGCATATATTAAAATCAGATATAACAAGGATAGATTGGCTTTATGATTACTATGTCTTTATACGAGATATATTGGAAATATGCATTCTATTATTTATGCTCTCTCAAAATTTTAAACAAAAATAGAATATCAACTTTGGAAGGGTGGAATTTTACCTATACAATAGGTTTTTGTAGAAGTGATAGATTTTTGTATTCTATCATCTTTTTATCTAAGTTATGCGTTGTTATAACTACTAAGGAATGTAATTCCAAAGTGGCAAAAAATTACAAAGCATACTTGAGTTTTTAATTGAATCCAATGTATATTTAGAGGAGCACATACTCCTTTCCATATAATCTTTTCATATTTATTGGATGCCTATGTGTACGGAATGAAATCTTATTCCCATTGACATAAGATCTTTTCTTTTACTAGAAGCACATACTCCTAGATACTTGCTTGCGTAAGAGAAAACATGCCAAGTAAAAAATAAATAAATATTCAAGAGTTGGATAAAAAATTTTGAGAGCAACTATAATAGTTTGTATTTCTTATATTTCGTTAAGAATGGAGTAAGGATAATTACAGTCTACAATTGTTTGGTGAACATAATATGTTTGCTTCTATTGTATATATATGTATTTCTTTTGATATTGAAAGCAGACTTGCTAAAATAATAACTCTGATTGTAATGAAATTTACAAGATAAGATTTTACAAATTTATTCCGGATATTTATATCTATCTAGTTATGAGAAGGAGTAGTAAAATTGAAAATTGAATAATTTGCATTTTCGATCAACTCAGATTTTTGGAATATATTTACATAGTATGGTTTTGAAAATTTTGAATTGTTTTGGTGAGTACTAAAATAAACAATACTTTTATTGAAAACATATAAGAAATATCATAAAAGTGAAAATAACTTGCAGCTAAAAAGCACCCCCATACTTATGTTAGGCATATGTATGAAGTGAAAAATATGTACAGAATATACAAAAGCATAAAAGATGGAAATATACAAAGGAATTTATATTTCGAGGTTATGGAGTAGTGTTAGGGTTTCAGGTTCTTTTTGAAAAGGGTCCCCAGTAAAATATAGTTTTAAACGGTGCTCGTTTACTTTGAAAGTTCCTAGTTCAGGGTGAGAAATAAGAACGGTTCCATATGGCCAGGTTTGTTTAACAGTATAGGGTCCGGTCCATCGGGATTTTAATTTTCCTGGAAATAATTTAAGGCGTGAGTTATATAGTAGGACAAGATCACCTGGTGAAAAAGATTTTGGAAATTTAATTTTCCTATCATGATAAAACTTAGATCGCTCTTTATAAAATTTATTATTTTCATAGGCGTTTGCACGCCATTCCTCAAGTTCATTGAGTTGAAATTTACGTTGTTCGGCGGCTAAGTTTGTATCTAAGTTAAGAAATTTTAGCGCCCAGTATGCGCGATGTTCTAATTCTACAGGTAGGTGACATGCTTTTCCATATACTAAACGATAAGGTGTACAACCGATCGCAGTTTTGAATGCTGTACGGTAGGCCCAAAGTGCATCATCTAATTTGAGGGACCAATCTTTTTGATTGGTATCTACAGTTTTTTCTAATATGCGCTTTAGTTCTCTATTGACTACCTCCACTTGGCCGCTTGTTTGGGGGTGATAAGCGGTAGCGAGTTTATGAGTAACTCCATATTTGGCTAACACTTTAGCCATCTGGGTGTTACAAAAATGAGTACCTCAGTCGCTAACGATAGCCCTAGGCGTGCCAAAACGTGAAAATAAGGTTTTCAGAAATTTAACGACGACTCTCGAGTCAGCGGTGGGTAAAGCTTGCGCTTCAGCCCATCGTGAAACGTAATCGACCGCTACTAAGATATAACGATTTTTAAAAGAAGGAGGTAAAGGGCCTACAAAATCTATGCCCCACAGATCAAAAATTTCACATTCTAAGTAAAAGTTTTGGGGCCTTTCGTCCCGACGGGAAATGTTACCTGACCGTTGGCAGCGGTTGCAAACGCTTACCAATTTTTGAGCGTCCTTGAATAAAGTAGGCCAAAAGAAACCTGCTTCAAGGGTTTTACGTGCAGTCCGGTTGGATTGATAATGTCCGCCGGTTGGTCCTTCGTGGCAGTGCCGTAGTATTTTTAGTCCTTCCTCGTTCGAAATACATCTTCGAATTACTTGGTCGGCACAGACTCAGAATAAATATGGGTCTTCCCAAAAGTAGTTTTTCAAGTCAGAAAAGAATTTCTTCTTTTCTTGAAATGAAAAATCTTTTGGAAGGACTCGGGCTACTAAATAGTTAGCCAAGTCTGCGAACCAAGGAGTAGAAGAGTTTGTTACCTTTTCGAGGGCGAGGAGACTTTCTTCAGGGAATTTATCTTCGATGTCGGCTTCCACGAGTGTATCTGTTGCAGCATTCTCTAGTCGAGAAAGATGATCGGCTGCTAAATTTTCTGCGCCTTTCTTATCTCGGATCTCTAAATCAAATTCTTGTAATAAGAGAATCCAACGTAATAAACGGGGTTTGGCATCTGCCTTTGTTAGTAAATATTTTAAAGCAGAATGATCCGTAAAAACTATAACTTTCGATAGTGTAATATAAGATCTAAACTTATCAAATGCAAATACAATCGCCAGTAGTTCCTTTTCCGTGGTCGTGTAATTGGTTTGTGTGGATGTGAGAGTTTTACTTGCATAATAAATAGGATGAAAATATTTGTCTACTCGTTGTCCTAAGACAGCTCCTACCGCATAATCACTCGCATCACACATGATCTCAAAAGGGAAGGACCAGTCTGGGGCTACTAAAATAGGAGAGTTGATAAGTTTGTCCTTAATAATATTGAATGCTACTAAGCATTCACTATCGAATATAAATGGGGCTTCTTTTTCTAATAAATGAGTTAACGGTTTTGTTATTTTAGAGAAATTTTGAATGAACCGTCTATAGAAACCTGCATGGCCTAAGAAACTTCGAATAGATTTTACATTTGTTGGAGGAGGAAGTTTTTCAATTATTTCTATTTTGGCCTTATCTACCTCGATTCCCTGGGAAGAAATTTTATGACCGAGAACTAAACCTTCGCGGACCATAAAATGGCATTTCTCCCAGTTCAACACTAAATTCGTGTCTTCACAGCGTTGAAGAACACGAGCGAGGTTATCTAAACACGTATGGAATGAGTCTCCAAATACGGAGAAGTCATCCATAAATACTTCCATAACGTCCTCTACTAACTTGCCAAAAATAGCTAGCATACATCTTTGAAATGTAGCTGGCGCATTACAAAGTCCAAATGGCATTCGCCTATAGGCGAAAGTACTAAAGGGGCAAGTGAACGTAGTTTTCTCTTGATCTTCAGGGGCTATAGGAATTTGTAAATACCCTGAATAACCATCGAGAAAACAATAATATGAGTGACCCGAGAGTCGCTCTAATATTTGATCTATAAACGGTAGTGGAAAGTGATCTTTACGGGTGGCATCATTTAATTTTCGATAATCGATGCACATCCTCCAACCCGTAACAGTACGTGTTGGAATTAGTTCATTATTAGCATTTGGCACTACCGTTATACCGCCCTTCTTAGGGACGACTTGTACGGGACTAACCCATGTGCTATCTGAGATTGGATAGATAATTCCTGCGTCTAATAATTTCATTACTTCAGCTTTTACGACATCCTTCATATTAGGATTTAAACGACGTTGGGGCTGGATAGATTTACGAGGGTTATCTTCCAAAAATATTTTATGTGTACAAAAAGATGGGTTGAGTCCTTGAATATCAGAAATTTGCCATGCTAATGCACGGCGATGTTGTTTTAACACTTCTATTAATTCAGACGTTTTCTTATCATTTAATTCGGCAAAAATGATAACAGGGAGTTTAGATTCGGCTTCAAGGAAAACGTATTTTAAATGTGCAGGAAGTGTTTTCAGCTCGAGGGTTGGTGGTTTTTCATATGAAGTTGGAGTTTTTAAAGTTGTAGAAGTTAAAGATATAAAAGGTTCTAAAGGGTCATCGGTAGGCATTTCATTTGAAATGGGTAAGTCTGCCAAGTCCGATTCTTCTACAGTTATTGAAAATAAATCAGAATAGGGAAAACCATTTTCCTCAAAAGAGGCTTCCGCAAGATAGCAGGAATCGTCATTTATTAAAGAGTTTTTCATAGAGGGATCTATATTGATAGTAACTTCGTCATCTCCTACTCGTAAGAGAAGTCTACCGTTACTTACGTCTATTATCGCGCCAGAGGTTGCGAGAAAAGGACGACCGAGAATTATGGGAACATCGGCGTCTTCCTCTATGTCAAGTATAACAAAGTCTACCGGGAAGATAAACTTGTCTATTTTGACCAGAACATCCTCTACTATCCCTATTGGATATTTAATAGAACGATCTGCTAATTGGATGCTCATTTTAGTTGGGCTGGGGTTACCTAATCCTAGTTTTTGAAAGAGCGAGTAGGGCATTAAATTTATGCTAGCACCTAAATCTGCTAACGCATCTTTTATTAATAGATTACCGAAAAGACACGGGATAGAAAATCGTCCCGGATCGTTTAATTTTGGGGGTAATTTATGTAATAAAACGGCTGAACATTCGGCGTTAAGAAAAACTCTCGAAATATCTTCGAGTTTCTTTTTATTTGAAAATAACGCTTTTAAATATTTTGCGTATTTAGGCATTTGTACAATTGCCTCGCAGAAAGGTATATTGATTTGAATTTATTTTAGCATTTTTAGAAAATTTTTATATTGTTCATCTTCTCGCTCATCTTTTAGTTTAGATGGATAAGGTAAAACAACATGTGTGGAAGAAATTCGCGGGGGTTGAGGAGGCAGAGTCGTAACAGGAAGTGGTGTAGGAAGGCTAACCTTAGCTTCTTTTTCTACCCTAACGGGTGGTGGTAGCTCCCTGCCACTTCGTAGTTGGACGGCTTGTCAACTTGGGTTACTGGAATGGCCAGTGTCCCGCGGATTTGGTTCCGTATTTCCTGGCAAATTACCAGGTTGGCGTTCCGATAGCATTTTTGATATTTGTCCAATTTGTGTTTCTAAGTTTTTAATTGATCCGGTCAAGTTCCGGATATTGGACTCATTGATACTGACATATTTCGTGAATATGTCTTCTATCGGGGTTGGCCTATATTGGTTTGGTGGTGGTGGTGGTATTTGTGGTTGTGGGGGTTGCGGTGCAAATCCAATTGGATTTGCAGTCGGTGGGCGCTGAGCATTATTGGGGTTGCTCCACGAAAAATTAGGATGGTTCCTATATCCTGGATTATAAGAATTATTATTTAAGTTCATATTAGGATTATAGGAAGGTCTATAAGAGTTCCCCATATAATCGATTTCTTCAATTATATTATTATTCGGATTCCAAGTAGTGGCCGAGGAAGCAGATATTCCAGCCAATTGTTTAGTTAGATTTTCTACTTGGAGTGCTAAAGTAGAAGAAGTGTCGAGCTCATATATCCCAGCTTGTTTAGGGTGTGACCTTGGCACGTTCCACTGGTACGCGTTCATGGCCATTTCCTCAAAGAGGGTTTGAGCGGCCTCGGGGGTTTTGTTATTGAGCGTGCCCCCAGCGGCAGCATCAATGGCTTGTCTGGTTTGAATATTCAAACCATTATAAAATATTTGTACCTGGAGCCAAGTTGGCAGTGCGTGATGTGGACACCGACGTAGATATTCCTTAAAACGTTCCCAAGTCTCATAAAGAGACTCAGACTCGCCTTGCACAAAGGACGAAATATCCGCACGCAGACGTGCGGTTTTTGCAGGTGGAAAATACTTTGTAAGGAATTTTTCGGTCATTTCAGCCCAAGTGGTGATAGATCCTCTAGGGAGAGAACCTAGCCACTATTTGGCTTTCGTTCGTAATGAAAAAGGAAATAAGCAAAGACGGATGGCATCATCAGTGACGCCATTTATCTTAAATGTGTCGCAGATTTCTAAGAAATTTGACAAGTGCGTATTTGGATCTTCATCGGGCAATCCATCGAATTGAACGGAATTTTGAATCATTTGGATTATACTCGATTTAATCTCAAAATTATTATTAGCAATTGGTGGACGAACGATACTAGACCCGGTGTCATCTAAATTGGGTCGTGCATAATAAGACATGGTCCTTTGGGGGACCACCTCTGGCATTTGTTGTTGCTCTGCTGCCATTTCTTGAACGTGTGCGGTGCCTACGGACTCTTCCAGATTTAACACGAGCTCTTGATTCAGAGATCGGAGGCGCCTGTGAAAGGTGCGTTCGATTTCAGGATCAAGTCCAAGAGTTAAATCAGATGGAGTTCCACGGGTCATATACTAAAAAAGACTTTTGTTTAAAATAAAAAAAAAACTAAGTAAAAAAAACACAAATACAAACACACAAAAAGGCTTAAAAACGGGAAATAACTAAAAACAGGTTATTTTTATTTTATATAAAACAAGTTTTTTTATAAAAGAAGTTTTATAATAAAAGCAGGTTTTTTATTATAAACTACTTTTTAATTTTGTTTTCAAGTTTTATATAAAATACGTTAAATAGTAGGTTAGGTTTTCTGTTAGAATTTGTTAGTGGTTGATAAACTTGTTAATAAAAAAAATTAGGTTTTATAAAAACAAAGTTTTAAATTCAGGGAATTTTATTTTTGTTTTATTTTTATAAAACTAAGGTTTTTAAATAACAAGAAAAAGAAAAGATAAAATTAATAGCGTTCTTTTATTTTCAAATATTAACACAAATAAACTATTCCCCGGCAACGGCGCCAAAAAGCTTGATAAGTAAAGTTTGTTTTAAAGAAGATAGATTTGGTTTTATATAATCTTTTACGTATATAAGTCTATCTCTTTGTTTACTTACTTATATCCTGTGGATTAAGGCAAGAGTACCTATCGCAAAGGAGTATAGTATTTTGTAGAAAATATCAAGGTCGTATTTTTCCTGGGATCGGTGTTAATTATTCTACTTTTTAGAACTGACTATTATTTTATCGAAAGAACGGAGTTGGGTTTATGTTTAAAAACTAAAGATAGAAAAATATATATACGTGATTTTATTAAGATAGGGACTTAGAATTTAGTCCTTGATTTCAGAATCAATTTGAGTGGATATTAATTCGCCTATTAAAGAACAACTTTATTTCTTAATTATCTAACTTAACGAGAGGGTTCCTTTGGTAGCATCACTGACTCGAAAGTACGACCGGGAAGGCTTGCGTTTAAACGGGTTAACGTAAACGTAGTGTCTCGTCACCTGGTATATGATCAATTAAGAAAACCCTAGTTAGGATAACTAGAAAGTAGAGTTGAAATAGTTGAAAATAGTATCCAGCCCAGAGCTCATCTTGACCAAGTGCTAAGGGTTCTTAGCCTCTTCTCAGGATGGGGGCGGTATAAAGTACAGAAAATAATATCTACCTATCTATCTCAATCCAGGATTTAAGCTTTCGCTTCACCTTTGTTGTTGAGATAGGGTAGTAAAATTTTGCAGCGCTTCCGCACTATCTGAATTCAGGACTTAGGCTTTCGCCTCGCCTTTCATTCGGAATAGTGTGAAAGAATAGGGTTTTGAAAATAGATTTGAAAGCAGTTTTACACTATCTTAATCCAGGACATAAGCAGAGCTTCGCCTTTCATTTGGGATAGTATAAAGAAAATAAAGTAAAAGAAAGCAGTAAAGTACTCAGAATTGAAATTGAAAGAGCCTATTTTATAAAGTCCGAAAATATTACAACTTTCTAAAAAGCTGAAAATAAAGCTGAAAAAATTACAACTTACAGAACTTTAGAATACTTGAAAGCTACTACCAGTTCCTTGTCAGAGAGCTGGGGAGTCCTAACAGTTCTTAAGGAATCTGCTGGAGTTCCATTGAATTTACAAATCCCTGCCGGCCTATTTATAGAAAAAATTTTCAGGTGACACGCCCCCTGACACGGGCGTGTCGGGTAGGGCGTGACAGGGTCACGGGCGTGACATACAGGCTGTCGGGACAGGTGGCAAGCCAGCTGGAGATTTGGATAGACTTGAACTTGTCACGGGCGTGTCGAAATAGGTCACGGGCGTGTCATGCATGTATTTCAACAGGCGGCACGGGGCGTGGCGACAGCGCGGCAGCTTGCTGGACTTCTGGATAGAAATTGGTTAGGTCACGGGCGTGTTGCCTTTGGCACGGGCGTGTTCAGCAGGCGTGACCATCGATTTCCTGAGTTTGATCTGTCCAGCAAAATAGCAGAAAAACGGAATTAAAAAGAGCTGTCACGCCCTAGGTCACGGGCGTGACCTAGGGGCGTGACCTAAGAAAAAATTACAAAAATTCAGAAATACTTAAAATTTAATTTTAAAACAAGAAAATATAATATAATAAAAATAGTTAGTTTTATATAATAAAAACTAAGGTCTTTATTTATAAATATGTATATTTAATATGAAATAAAATTGTATATTTTTATACTCATCATCAGGGTGCGAAATTAAAACAGTACCATACGATTAAACTTCTTTAACTGAAAACGGTCCAGACCAACGTGACTTTAACTTGCCCAAAAATAAAAGTAAACAAGAATTATAAAGAAGAACTTGGTCGCCCAGCTTAAAGGTTTTTGGGTGACTTAAGTGCTTGTCGTGAAAACGTTTCGTCCACTCTTTATAAAATTTGTTGTTTTCGTATGCATAAGAGCGCCACTCGTCGAGCTCATTAAGTTGAAATTTTCTAAGGTCGTCGACAGAGTGGGGATCAAAATTTAAGAATCACAAGGCCCAAAAAGCATGGTGTTCTACTTCTACGGGTAAATGGCACGATGTTCCATAAACCAGTCGATACGGCGTACATCCGAGGGCTGTTTTGGACACTATTTGGTAGGCCCATAGAGCATCGTCCAATTTGGCTGACCAGTCTTTCCTAGAAGTTGAAACAGTCTTTTCTAATATTATTTTGATCTCTCTGTTCACTAATTCGACTTGTCCGTTAGTTTGGGAGTGGTAGGCAGTTGAAAGCTTATGCCTAACGCCGTATTTAATAAGGATTTTTTAAAATTACACGTTACAAAAGTGAGAAACCCTATCGCTAAAGATGGATCGCAGCGTACCGAATCGAGAAAATAATTTTTTTAAGAAAGTAATTACGACTCGGGCGTCATTAGTAGGAAGAGCTTGGGCTTCAACCCAACGTGAAACATAATCTATGTCAACTAAAATATATTTATTACTGAAGCTAGAAGGAAGGGGGCCAACAAAATCAATTCCCCATAGGTCAAAAATTTCGCACTCGAGGAAATAATTTTGCGGCATTTCATTTTTATGGGAAATATTATCCGACTGTTGGCAACTATTACGCCTACTCACAAAGGCTTACGCGTCTTTAAACAGGCTAGGCAAGTAAAAACCCACGCAAAGCACCTTGTGAGCGTTGCGAGCATCTTGATAGTGACCACCAGTCGGTTCTTCATGCAAATGTTTTAAAATATCAAAACCATCTTCAAAAGAGACACATCTCCTTATCACTTGGTCCGCACAGACTCTGAAAAGATGCTGGTCCTCCTAAAATAGTTCTTCAACTCAGAAAAGAATTTCTTCTTTTGCTGAGAGGAGAACTCTTTTGGGAGCACGCGAGCCCCTAAATAATTAGCTATGTGTGCAAACTAAGGAGAAAAAGAAGTGTTAATTGAAAGCCTCTTTTCATCTAGAAAATAATCATTGGAAGATTTTTCATCTAAATTTTCAATATGAGGATTATCTAATCGTGAGAGATGGTCGGCGGCCAAATTCTCGGCTCCTCGCTTATCACGGATTTCTAAGTCAAACTCCTGGAGGGGTAAGACCCAGCGAATCAGGCGCGGCTTGGAATCCGTCTTAACAAGAAGATATTTGAGGGTCGAGTGGTCCGTAAAATAAATAATTTTGGAAAGCATAATATATGAACGGAATTTATCAAAAGTGAACACTACAGCTAGGAGCTCCTTTTCGGTTGTGGTGTAATTCTCTTGTGCCGATGTAAGTGTTTTACTTGCATAATAGATGGGGTGGATGATTTTTAGAAATTCGTTGCCCTAGTACGGCTCCCACCGCGAAACTACTCGCATCACACATAATTTCAAAGGGAAGGTCTCACACCGAAGCTATCATAATGGGGGCATTAATTAACTTTTCTTTAATTAATTCAAAGGCAGACAGACAAACACCATCAAAAATAAATGGGGCGTGCTTTTCTAAGAGCTGAGTAAGAGGTTTGGTGATTTTGAAGAAGTCTTTTATGAAGCGGCGGTAGAAACCAGCATTTCCTAAGAAACTTCTTATAGCTTTCACGTTCGTAGGGGACGGCAATTTCTCAATAACTTCTATCTTGTTTATGTCTACTTCAATTCCTTTCGCAAACATTTTATGACCCAAAACTAATCCTTCTCTCACCATAAAAAGGCATTTTTCCCAATTTAGGGCAAGGTTAGTTTCTTCGCATCTTTCTAAGACTTTTTCTAGATTTTCTAAATAACTATCAAAGGCATCGCCGAACATGGAGAAATCATCCCTAAATATCTCCATAATACTTTCTATGTACTTGTCAAAGATAGCGAGCATACATCGCTGGAATGTAGCTAGTGCATTGCACAATCCAAACGGCATTCTTTGGTAGGCAAAGGTGTCGATGGAACAAGTAAACGTAGTTTTCTCCTGCTCCTCGGGAGAGATGGGGATTTGAAAATAACCCTAGAGACAATCAAGAAAACAGTAAAAGCTATGGCTGGATAATCGCTCTAAGATTTTATCGATGAACGGTAATGGAAAGTGGTCCTTGTGGGTGGCATCATTTAACTTACGATACTCAATACACATTCGCCACCCCATCACCATCCGTGTCAGGATTAAATCATTATTTTCATTTACAACTACAGTTATCCCTCTCTTTTTCGGCAGTACCTTAACAGGGCTAACCCACTTACTATCAGATATAGGATAGATAATTCCTGCGTCTAAGAGTTTCATAACCTCGCCCTTTACGACTCATTTTATATTCGGGTTTATACGGTGCTGAGGTTGTATGGAGTTACGTGAATTATCTTCCATTAAGATTTTGTGAGTGCAAAAAGATGGGCTTATGCACTTAATATCAGATATCTGCCAGGCAATAGCTCGGCGATGTTTACGTAAAACTAGAAGGAGTTTGTCATTTTGGACTTCAGATAAGTAGGCCGAAACTATCACTGGATGTTTGGAATTTTTTTCTAGGAAGACATACTTGAGATGTTCAGGTAGTTCTTTTAATTCTAGGGTAGGGGATTCTTCATACGAGGTTTTAGAAATTCTTTCTTTTTCAAAAACTATGTCTTCGTAAACTTTTTTTATATGGAAAATTAAAATGGGTGGGGCTTGTGGTCATGGCGGTTTCTTGCAGAAATTCACTTGGAAGAGTAGATGAAGAACAAAAATCAGAAAATTTATTCTCACTATCATAAGGGAAGTAGGAAGATTCATCAGTTAAGGTGTCTAAGAAAAAACAGGAGTCGTCATTCTCTAGGGTGTTCTTCATCAAAGGGGTGATAGAGAAGGTCACTTCATCATCGCCTACTCTAAGGAAGAGCTTACCATTGCTTACGTCAATGATAGCTTGGTAGGTTGCAAGGAAGGTTCAGCCAAGGATCAGTGGAACTTCAGCATCTTCTTCAATGTCCAATATGACGAAATCCACCGGGAAGATGAATTTGTCCACTTTGACTAAGACATCCTCCACTATTCCTAATGGGTACTTAACTAATGTATCGGCGAGCTGGATACTCATGAGTGTGGGGTTGAGGATACCAAGTCCTAACTTCTTAAACAATAAGAAGGGCATCAGGTTGATACTCTTACCTAAGTCGGCTAATGTGTGCTTGATAAAAAGATCACCAAAGACACACGGAATAGAAAAACTACCCAGATCACCGATCTTCTTGGAAAACCATTTGTCAATACCGCAGAGCACTCGGCATTTAGCGTGATATGTGACAAGTTCTCTAACTTCTTCTCATTTGTTTGAAGGTCCTTAAGATACTTAACATACTTCGGCATCTGGGAAATAGCTTCATGGAAGGGTAGGTTTATGTGGATTTGCTTAAACATTTCTAGGAAGCGGGAGTATTGATAATCCTGACATTGTTTGTTAAGTTCGGAAGGGTATGGTGGAGGTTGATTTTTTTTAAAGATGGGTGGTGGAGCGAGATCATTTTCTAATATAGAGAGCGGAGTGATAACTTCTTTTTCACTGGGTGGTGGAATTTTCAAAATGGGAGCGGAGCTTGCCTCGGGCTCTTCGCTAACCATACCGAAAACTTGCTTCCCACTCTGAAGAGTTATATCTTTCGCTTTCTCGCTCTGGTTGGGCTCGGTATTGGAAGGAAGAGACCCTGCGGGCCGCTCAGAAATAATTTTTGCGAGTTGTCCTACTTGATTTTCTAGATTTTTAACGCTTCCGATTAAGGTTCTTATAGTAGCGTCATTTGTGGTTATATATTTAGAAAGTAACTCCTCCAAGCTTGGAGGTTTTGGATAGTTTTGAAAAGGTGGAGGTGGTACAGAAAAATCATTTTCTGGTGGCAGGTGCATTGTATTCGAAGGATTACTCCATGAAAAAATCGGGTGGTTCCGTAAAGCGGAATTATAACTATTCGGAAAAGTAAAGCCAGGAGAATGAAAATTCGCAACAGAAAAATTATTAAAGTCATTTCAAGGAATATTATTAACATAATCTAATTATTCGGGAGCGAGAGTTGCAGATTCCCAAACTTGAGGGGCGGAGGCAGCAGTCATCTCCGTAATTTTTTTACTTAAAATTTCCACTTGCATAGCTAGTTGAGAGACATTATCCACTTCAAATATACCTGCAGGTTTGTATGGGTGGGACCAAGGTACATTCTACTGATAGGTGTTCGTGGCCATGTCCTCGAAAAGCTCAAGAGCCTCTTTTGGGGTCTTATGGCTTAAAGTACCACCAGAAGCTGTGTCTATCATTTTCTTTGTATTTTGATTTAGCCTGTTATAAAACGTCTACACTTGTAACCATACAGGCTGTAACATCCCATTTCTGGCTAGACCCCTAGGAGTCGGTTGGTCGTGACAGAACCCTGTGAAGCCCAAAAATTGAAATAAATCGATCGAGGTTTCGGGTCACGGGTTGGTCACGCCCGTGACCGACCCGTCACGCCCGTGACTTTGGGCGTGACTACTTCGACAATCGTCGATCTCCGCGAGACGATCGTCGAACTTGCTGCCCGGGCATGTCACGCCCGTGACCAAGGTGTCACGCCCGTGACCAAGGTGTCACGCCCGTGACCTAGGGCGTGACTCCTTCGACGATCGTCGATCTCCGTGAGACGATCGTCGAACTTGCAGCCCGGGCATGTCACGCCCGTGACCAAGGTGTCACGCCCGTGACCTAGGACGTGACTCCTTCGACGATCGTCGATCTCCGTAAGGAGATTGTCGAAATTGAAACTCGGGCCTGTCACGCCCGTGACCACCCTTCGACGATCATCGATCTCAGTTCGACGATCGTCGAACCCAGAATTGGCTATCCGGGCTTGTCACGCCCGTGACCTATGTGCCACGCCCGTGACATTGGCCGAAACGACGGTTCAGGCCCGAAATTATTCTAACACGCGTGGTAATAAATGCTGGTGTGGTAAGTTACACCAGGAGTAATTACAGGCCGTTTTTCCTTCTGTAATAATATAATAAAGGAGGAAGATGTGGTCCGATAGGAAACCGCCAACTGGACACACCTGTTCATCTTCCACCGTTTCTTATCCCTTCACTGTAACCGAAATGTTATTAGGAGGAGCCTTCATGACCATTAAGGCTTTACCCTTTCACCTCCCCACATGCTGACTTATAAAAGCCCACTTGGAGCAAGAGGAGAAGGTTACACGCTCAATCAAACGATCAGATCCTTGTTCTTGTTGTAGGAGAAGTTCAGCAACGCCACCACCGCACCATGGCACCCCGTCGTTCTTCTCGCCTCCAAACCGCGAATAAGGTCCTCCTCTGCTTCTTCTCTTTCATGGGTAGATCTTAGGATTCTTAGAAAGGAAGTTCGCGCTCAACGGAGCCGGACCCATCTCTCATTTTCATGGAAAACCATGAAAAGTGTATTCTTGAGTTCGTCGTAAACCGCCACCTCCGTCGGCCAAACCACCGCCGACCGATAGCCATCGCCTCAACGGAGGCAGTGGTGGTGGTGGCTGGCCAGGGAAGTGATCGGACGACCGGTGACGAAGCGCGAAAGAGCTACAGGAAATATGATTTTCTGTGTCTGGTTTTCGGGTTCTGTAGAAGATGAACAGTAAAAACTGTTTTTAATATATAAATTATGTAAATAATTTTGTAAGGAAATTATACTTGGATGGGCACATTTTAATGCTGCAAAACGAGGCACTTAGAGGCCATTTTAGGAAAAGTGACAAGACATGAAAGTCGTAGCCCTTCGAGTCTAGATTAATCTAAAATTGGTTTCAACTCGTTTGGGTAAGCGGTTCGGCCGCAGCACCCGTTTTAGTGGGGGCTGTACCTAGAGTTGGGCAGAAATTAAAACGGATGCCCACTCTTCGTCCCTTGTCCAAATGACCTTAAGTTTGGGCAGGGGATTAGCCTTAACAATACCTAAAGGCAGACCAAAAATGGGAATTTTTGGAGATACTTTGCCTAAAGTTTTTGTTTCAATTTAATAAACTTCGAGGAATTTATTTAAGTGGTCAAATGACCTCCAAACCCTCCCAAATTTTGGTGAGTGGTCCCTAAGATATCTAATCACCCCAGGTATTGTCTTCATCAGCGGCAAGCCGGCCCGCACGCTGTTCAATACTGGAGCTACTCACTCCTTTGTGTCGGAGACGTTCGTAGAATGACTGGAAGGCGTGGAGCGGTTCACAGGCTCGAGGATGAGGGTGCGACTACCGGATGGATCTAAGCTCCTTACCACGGATCACTGCAATATGGAGGCAGAAATTGGTGGAAAGGCATTCGAGGCTCCAACGACGATTTTGAAGCTGACAAACTACAACCTGATCCTGGGCATGGTATGGCTGCACTGGAACCATGCCCAGATTGACTGCCAGGAGAAGAGGATCACCGTGAGACACGGGGACTCTTTCATTACCATCGAAGGTATAAGACCTGTCTCTCATATACTCTTATCTTCGGTACAGGCCGTTAAGGCCCATCTGCAGGGAGAGGAGGTCTATGAGATTCTATTTGAGATGGCAGAAGTTAAGGAGTCGGTGACAGACATCCCGGTGGTGCGAGATTTCGCTGACATCTTTCCAGAGAAACTGCCAGGACTACCTCCACACCGAGAGCAGGACTTTCAGATACAGCTTATGCCGGGGGCCAAGCCATCATCTAGGGCCCCTTATCGGATGGCCCCAAAGGAGTTGGCAGAGTTTCGGACTTAGTTGCAGGAATTGGTTGAGGCAGGATTTGTTAGACCGAGTTCCTCGCCATTGGGAGCACCGGTCCTATTCGTGAAGAAGAAGGATGGGACACTCCGCCTGTGCATCGATTATCGAGCACTAAACAGGCTGACCGTCCGAAATACCATCTGCTCCCTCGGATAGACGAATTGTTCGACCAGCTGGAGGGGGCCCATTATTTCTCGAAGCTGGACTTGAGGTCAGGATACTACCAGCTACGGATCCAGGAGGAGGATATCCCGAAGATGGCCTTCAGTAGCAGATATGGCCTGTATGAGTTCACCGTGATGCCCTTCGGGCTCACGAATGCTCCGTCGGCGTTCATGAGTCTCATGAACCGGGTCTTCGAGGCCTACTTGGATGTGTTCGTCATAGTATTCATAGATGACATCCTGATCTACTCTAGGACGATGGAGGAGCACACTCGGCATCTAGCACTGACTTTGGAAAGGTTGCGGGAGCATCGCCTTTATGCAAAATTCAGTAAGTGTCAGTTTTGGTTGAAGGAGGTGGCCTTCCTAGGCCACATTATCAGCGGAGCCGGGTTGGCAGTGGATCCGGCAAAGATTCGGGCAGTTCGCGATTGGCCACAGTTGAAGACAGCCACCGATGTACGCAGTTTCTTGGGACTTACCGGTTACTACCGGAAGTTCTTGGAGGGGTTCTCTCATATTGCCCTCCCCCTCACATCTTTGACGAAGAAGGAGGCACCTTTCATTTGGACCCCGCAGTGCCAGGCGACTTTCCAGGAACTGAAGGACCGACTCATCTCATCCCCTATTCTGGCCCTTCCATCTGGAAAGGAAGGATTCCAGGTGTATACCGACGCATCATACCAGGGGATGGGAGCAGTGCTGATGCAGAATGGACACGTCATAGCATATGCCTCCCGCCAGCTGAAGACCCATGAGAAGAACTACCCAGTGCACGACCTTGAGATGGGAGCGGTCGTTTTTGCTCTGAAGGTCTGGCGCCATTATCTTTACGGAGTCCACTGCGACATCTACTCTGACCACAAGAACCTGAAATACGTGGACACGCAGAAGGAGCTGAATATCAGGCAGAGGCGCTGGGTGGAGTTCTTAGCAGATTATCAGTATGAGATGCACTACCATCCAGGGAAGGCAAACGTGGTGGCCGACGCGTTGAGCCGGCGAGCTGCCACTTCCGAAGCTGGGCCCCATGTTATGTTCATGGAGCTAGTCCGGTCATTCAGAGATATGCAGATATCTCTGGTGTCCGAGGATGATCCAGAGCTGTATAGGGAGTATCTGACATCGATGGTGGCCATAGACGATATTTGGGATCGCATTCAGGACGGACAGAGGACAGATGCGTGGGCAGAGCCGATGTTCCGAGCTTTGAGGAAGGTTCGACAGGAGATTATTCCCTGAGAGATGGATTGCTACATTTCAGAGGCAGAGTATATATACCCGCAGGAGGCCAGATCCGAGAGGATATTATGATGGAGGCGCATTGCAGCCGGTACTCTGTGCACCCGGGGATCACAAAGATGACCGCTGATCTGAAGAAGATGATGTTTTGGCCAGGCATGAAGAAGGACATTACGTACTTCATGATCCATTGCAAGACATGTCAGTTGGTGAAGGCGGAGTGCAGGAACCCCGCAGTATTGTTGCAGCCACTCCCGGTGCCGGAGTGGAAGTTTGACGATATAGCTATGGATTTTATACATGGTCTTCCCCGGTCTCGGACGGGGAACGACTCGATCTTGGTGATTGTTGATCGGTTGACGAAGGTGGCCCACTTTATACCGATCAGGAAGGACGACTCGGTGGGAGTGCTGGTACGGAAGTTTGTGGAGCAGTATGTCCGATATCACGGCATGCCCCGGATGATAGTGTCGGACCGCGATGGACGGTTTACATCCAGGGAGTGGCGGTTAGTGCAGGCATATTTGGGCACCCGGTTGACTTTTAGCACGGCCTTCCACCCTCAGACGGACGGGCAGACAGAGCGCACCAACCGGACCTTGGAGGATCTACTACGACTGTGTATACTGGACCGAGGGGAGCCGTGGGAGAAGATGCTACCGTTGGTCGAGTTCTCCTACAACAATAGCTACCAGTCCAGCATCAGGATGGCGCCTTATGAAGCCTTGTATGGAAGAAAATGTAGAACCACGCTTTCTTGGGTTCAAGACGAGGATCCGAAGGTGTTGGGATCGGATTTTTTTGAAGACACCGAGGCTCAGGTGAGACTGATCAGAGATAGGATGTTGGAGGCGTAGAGCAGACATGCTAAATACTATGACGCCCGGCATCGTCAGGTGGAGTTTCGCGTAGGAGATCGAGTGTTCTTGAAGATCCGGCCCATGCACGGAGTCTCACGGGTGTGCGGTCGGAGGAAGAAGCTCAGCCTTAGGTATATGGGCCCTTACCGAATCCTGGAGCGGATCGGACCCCTAGCCTACAGGCTAGAGTTGCCGCCAGAGCTGGCAGCTCTACACGATGTCTTTCACATTTCTTCGCTGAGAAGGGCTCTACTACGCCCGGAGCAGCGGATTTTGACCACCGAAGGGCCGGTAGCTTCAGACCGATCTGTTCACTTGGAGCCGGTCAGGATCGACGACAAAGGAGTACGGATCTTGCGCTGCAAGAAGATCCCCGTAGTCAAGGTTCTGTGGAGAAATCACGGTCAGGAGGAGCACACCTGGGAACCGCAGGATCTGATGAGGCAAAGATACCCGGAGTTGTTCAGTCAGGTACATCTCACCACCTCTCGGTATACTATAGATTGCCTTCTTGTTTTGGACAGTTAAGACTAGATAAGGAAAATTCAGGACCTAGGCATGCGCACTCAATCAGAAAGGTAGGGGCTAATCTTTTGTTTATTGGGGAGATTGTCTTCGTTTATCAAACGAATAGTCGTCTAAACTTGATAGAAAGATCGTATGGGATGTTACAAGTTTAATTTATTCTGAAAGAAATCCTCGAAGGCTCAACCTCAATTTCGGGGACGAAATTTTTGTTTTGTTTATTGGGATTTGTAACATCCCATTTCCGGCTAGACCCCTAGGAGTCGGTTGGTCGTGACAGAACCCTGTGAAGCCCAAAAATTGAAATAAATCGATCGAGGTTTCGGGTCACGGGTTGGTCACGCCCGTGACCGACCCGTCACGCCCGTGACTTTGGGCGTGACTACTTCGACGATCGTCGATCTCCGCGAGACGATCGTCGAACTTGCTGCCCGGGCATGTCACGCCCGTGACCAAGGTGTCACGCCCGTGACCTAGGGCGTGACTCCTTCGACGATCGTCGATCTCCGTGAGACGATCGTCGAACTTGCAGCCCGGGCATGTCACGCCCGTGACCAAGGTGTCACGCCCGTGACCAAGGTGTCACGCCCGTGACCTAGGGCGTGACTCCTTCGACGATCGTCGATCTCCATAAGGAGATCGTCGAAATTGAAACTCGGGCCTGTCACGCCCGTGACCCAAGTGTCACGCCCGTGACCACCATTCGACGATCGTCGATCTCAGTTCGACGATCGTCGAACCCAGAATTGGCTATACGGGCTTATCACGCCCGTGACCTATGTGTCACGCCCGTGACATTGGCCGAAACGACGGTTCAGGCCCGAAATTATTCTAACACGCGTGGTAATAAATGCTGGTGTGGGAAGTTACACCAGGAGTAATTACAGGCCGTTTTTCCTTCTGAAATTATATAATAAAGGAGGAAGATATGGTCTGATAGGAAACTGCCAACTGGACACACCTGTTCATCTTCCCCCGTTTCTTATCCCTTCACTATAACCGAAATGTTATTAGGAGGAGCCTTCATGACCATTAAGGCTTTACCCTTTCACCTCCCCACATGTTGACTTATAAAAGCCCACTTGGAGCAAGAGGAGAAGGTTACACGCTCAATCAAACGATCAGATCCTTGTTCTTGCTGTAGGAGAAGTTCAGCAACGCCACCACCGCGCCATGGCACCCCATCGTTCTTCTCGCCTCCAAACCGCGAATAAGGTCCTCCTCTGCTTCTTCTCTTTCATGGGTAGATCTTAGGATTCTTTGTAACGACCCCATCCGTTAGATGACGTATAGTAGAAGGTCCGGCCGGGGCCCCACACTATATGCCACAAACAGAAGGGGTCGTTACATTTTGGTATCAGCTTTTCGTCGGTCTTCCTCTTTCGAATTCGTGGTCGAATTCTTTTGTGGGGTGGCGAGCACGTGTTTGTGCGACCTGCTGTAACGCTAATGAACTCTGGAATGTCCATTAAGGAATGTACAAAATCTTGTTTGAGGAATCTGCGCGTTCCTTTTTGTGTTGTTTTGCTTGCATACGTTCGCTAATGTGTGTCTTGTCCACCTATAGGTGACACGTAGTGGTGCTGGGCAGTCTGAGCCCCAGCGTTCTGATGAGAGTGCGGCACCAGCTGAGGTGCCAACACCTCCTCCATCTGCGGAAACTGTTCGCTTAGTGGCTGAGGCGCTATTTGCCATGATTCAGCAGACCGGGCAAGCGCAGCCGGCGGTAGTGCCAGTTCGTGTTGATGTAAGACCCGAGCCGGTTGAGGCTGTAGATCCACGAGCAGCTGACCGACAGTTGAAGCAATTCATGAGCTTCAGTCCTCCGACGTTTGCGGGAATGGGATCCCCAACGCAGGCGGAAGATTGGTTATCGCGTGTCAAGAGGATAATGACAGCGATCAGGGCGGAGGAAACTATTAAGGTCACCTTAGCCACCTTCATGCTTGAAGGGGAGGCGCGGTTGTGGTGGGACGAGGTTGAGCTACACCACTTGGCGGGCAGGCAATTAACACAAGTATCGATTGAGGAGTTCTCTCGTATATTTCTGGCGAAACATGTCCCAGCGGCGCAACGTATTGCTATGGAAAATGAGTTCCAACGGTTAAAGCAAGGGGACGATAGTGTGGATATCTACTTGCACGAGTTTACCAGGTTGGGACGATATGCGGGAACAATCTTCGCGGATGACCAAAGGAAAACGAATCGGTTCTATGAAGGATTGCGGGATGAGTTACGATTCCTGCTTTCGAGTTCTGTGAGCCAAGGGTTTCAGGCGTTGGTTGATACTGCGTGCGCGTTGGAAAAGGACATGAGGCGAGTGCAAGGGAATAAGGGCTTGGTGGGGTCTAAGCCAGAGTTTCAAGCACCTCGCCCAGGCAAGTCGTTTTACCAGAAGAAAGGGGGCAAGAGGTCCAAGCCATCTGGGCAAGTGACTACGACCGTTGTGTCGGGAGCGACATCAAGGCCGGATGCTCGTACGTGCTATAACTGTGGCCGGGTGGGGCATATTGCTCGTGACTGTCGAGTTGTGCAGCCCAAAGGGGAAAAGAAGACGGGTGCGTCGTATGCTGAGAAGGGCAAAGCGGTGGTGGATTCCTCTGCTTCCCAAGCGCAGCCCCGAATCTATCAACTTGGCCAACAGGAAGCGATTAAGCAAAGTGACGTCGTCACAGGTACGAGTTGAGTTAGTTTACTTGCTGTGCTTTTGGTTTTGGTTTTGTTTAGCTTGTGCATGATGTGTGTGTGCTGCAGGCTTTGTCCTGATTCGGAATAACTTAGCGAGAGCCCTGTTTGATACGGGTGCTTCGCATTCTTTTCTGTCTGAGGATTTCGTATCTCGCATTGGGGTACCGAGTCATGTGACGGTGGATAGTACAAGGGTGCTATTGCCGAATGGCTGTGTGATGCTTGCGGATAGGGCTTGCGATGTGGATGTACAAATAGGAAGTCGGGACTTCGGTTTGAGTGCAGCTGTGCTACCGTTATCGGAGTTTGATGTGATCTTTGGTATGGACTGGCTCTCGGAGCAGCGTGCCTTTATTGATTGCAACTCCAAAGAGATTACACTGGGCCAGAATACCGGGCTTGTGACGAAGTTCGCTGGTATGCGAGGAGTTGGCGGAACGTTGTTGTCTGCACTCCAAGTCGTCAGTGCTGTGCGGAAGGGCGCGGAGTTATTCTTCACGCTAATTCAGGCTGTTGAGCCAAAGGCCAGTGTCGGTGAAGTGCCAGTTGTGTCAGAGTTCGCCGATGTGTTTCCTAAAGATCTTCCTGGGTTACCACCCCAGCGGGAGATTGACTTCTCTATTGAGTTGGTGCCAGGTGCGAAACCTGTGGCCCGCTCTCCATATCGCGTCGCGCCAAAAGAGATGGCTGAGTTGAAAGTCCAATTGCAAGAGTTGTTGGAGCAGGGATATATACGCCCAAGTATGTCACCTTGGAGCGCGCCTGTTCTCTTTGTGAAAAAGAAAGACGGTAGCTTACGGTTGTGTATTGACTACCGCGAGTTGAATAAGCTGACGGAGAAAAATAAGTATCCGATCCCACGGATTGATGACCTTTTTGATCAGCTGGCGGGATCAACGGTCTATTCCAAGTTGGATCTGAAATCGGGATATTATCAGCTAAGGATTCGGGAAGGTGACATTCCCAAGACGGCGTTTGGAACACGCTACGGTCATTATGAGTTCACGGTAATGCCGTTTGGCCTATGTAATGCGCCTTCGGTATTTATGGACCTAATGCATCGAACGTTCCGAGAGTACTTGGATTTGTTTGTTATTGTGTTTATCGATGACATCTTAGTATACTCTCAGTCGGAAGAGGATCACGCAAACCATTTGCGGTTGGTCTTGCATACCCTGCGGAGGAATAAGCTTTTTGCCAAGTTCTCAAAGTGTGAGTTCTGGCTCTCTTCAGTAGCCTTTTTAGGCCATGTGGTAAGCGGAGAGGGTATCGCGGTGGATCCGTTGAAGATAAGTGCCATTCGAGATTGGCCAGTGTTGTCTTCAGTGGCCGAGGTCAGGAGCTTCCTTGGACTTGCGGGCTACTATAGACGGTTTGTGGAAAACTTCTCACGGATTGCTTTACCTCTCACCACGCTGACGAGGAAAGATCAAAAGTTCATATGGACGCCGGAGTGCGCGCGAGCTTTTGAAGACTTGAAGAGTCGTTTGACCACGGCGCCTGTGTTGACATCGCCATGTGGTACCGATGGGTATGAGATCTATAGTGATGCATCAGGGAGCGGCTTAGGCTGCGTTCTTCTGCAGTTTGGGAAAGTGATTGCTTATGGCTCGCGTCAGTTGAAAGTGCATGAGCGGAATTATCCCGTCCACGATTTGGAGTTGGCGGCGGTAATCTTTGCGCTCAAGTTGTGGCGGCACTATCTATATGGCGTCAAAGTGGATATCTATACGGATCACAAGAGCCTAAAGTATTTGTTGGATCAGAAGGATCTGAATATGCGACAACGAAGATGGATGGAGTTCCTTGGGGACTACACCTTCGAGATTCACTATACCCCGGGAAGGGAAATGTGGTCGCTGATGCTTTGAGTCGACAGACGCCGGTACGGGCAAGCTGGTTGCAGAAGCATGATCAGCGTTTGATCCAAGAATTGGAAGCAATGGAGATATCGTGTGTTGACAAGGGTGCGTCAACCGATGCGTGCTTGAACTGGACGGAGGTGCAATATGACCTTACAGACAGAGTTCGGCGAGCAACGGAGCTTGATGAAAGTCTCCAGCGCTATGCTAAAGATGGGCCGGATGATCAATTCTCTTGGGATAACGGGTTGTTACGGAGAAATGGTCGAGTGTGCGTCCCAAATGTGGGTAAACTGAGGGAAGAGTTGATGTACGAAGCTCACTTTTCAAAGTACTCAGTTCACCCAGGGAGCACAAAGATGTACAGGGATATGAAAAAGCTGTTCTGGTGGCCCGGACTAAAGAAAGATGTGGCTCGTTATGTGGCTAAATGCAACACCTGTGCGTTGGTGAAAGCAGAATGCCAGAAGCCTGGCGGGTTTCTGAAGTCGTTACCTATTCCGGAGTGGAAGTTCGATGATATTTCGATGGATTTCGTGCACGGGTTGCCGAGATCTCAACGCGGTCATGATTCCATCTGGGTGATTGTAGACCGGTTGACGAAAGTGGCGCACTTCCTTCCAAACAGAAGAGACGATTCAGTGGAAACCTTGGCCAAGCTGTATGTGGAGCAGGTTGTTCGACTGCACGGTGTTCCTCGGAGCATCGTTAGTGACCGTGATGGGCGGTTCACATCGAATGATTGGCGGCTCGTTCATCAAATGTTGGGTACAAAATTGGCGTTTAGTACGGCCTTTCATCCCCAAACGGATGGCCAGACTGAACGAACCAACAGGACGATGGAGGATATGCTCCGCATGTGCGCCCTAGACTTTGGTAAGAGATGGGAAGAGTATATATTTCTCGTCGAATTTGCCTATAATAATAGCTACCAAACGAGTATTGGTATGGCACCATTCGAAGCGTTGTATGGTCGGAAATGCCGTACACCGTTAGCTTGGGCAGAAGCAGGCGAATCGAAGCTGAATGGGAAAAAGGAAGTCGAAGAAGCTACTTCGCTCATACGCTCTATTCGGGAGAGGCTATTGATAGCCCAAGATCGTCAAGCAAAGTACTACAATGCCAAGCACCGGAACGTGGAGTTCGCGGTGGGTAATTGGGTATATTTGAAGATCAAACCCTTCAAAGGTGTGTCCAGGATTCGGCATTTGAAAAAGCTAAGTCCGAGGTATCTTGGTCCGTTTGAGGTGGTGGAGCGTGTTGGGGAGGCTGCTTATCGACTAGCACTTTCAGCGGACTTGGGTGGATTACATGATGTGTTTCACATCTCAGTCCTTCGTAAGGCGGTAAAGGATCCAGCTCAAGTCGTGGAGGCTGATCGGGTACCGGTCGAGTATGGGCTAACGACGAGGGTTAGACCCATTCGGATCGAGGATCGAGCCGAGAAACAGTTGCGGAACAAAGTGATCGGGATGGTCAAGGTCCGATGGGACAATTGTGGCCGTGAAGAGCTAACATGGGAGCGAGAGCAGACCATGCGAGCTGAGTTTCCCGAGTTATTTGTATAAACTGTAGACCGTGTACTGTTTGTTATAACAGAGTTATAGCTGCTGAGTTTTATTTCCTTACCGTGCAAATTTCGGGACGAAATTTTGTTAAGGGGGAGAGGGTTGTAACACCCCAAAAAGGCCCAAAAGACTCAACTTGAAGTTTGAGTAGCAGGTCAGGTTACACGGCCTGGGACACGGGCGTGTCCCAGGGCGTGTCGGGTGTACACGGCCTGGGACACGGGCGTGTCCCAGGGTGTGTTCTATTTATTTTGCGAAATTGGCCTATTCCGGTCAGAGCCGGACACGGCCTTGAACACGGCCGGGAACACGGGCGTGTCAGGCTGGACACGGGCGTGTCAGCTGCCGTGTTCCGACCCGTGTACTGGTTGCAGCTCGATAGAGCAGGAGACACGGGCGTGTCTCAGGTTTGACACGGGCGTGTCAGGTCCGACACGGGCGTGTCGATGACCCGTGTTGTTCAGTCGGTTCAAGCTGTGTGCACCGCTTAAGGGGTACACGGCCTGTGACACGGGCGTGTCACAGGCCGTGTCGGCCAAAAAGTGATTTTTTGGGAAGATCTTGGCCGTTCAGTTTCCTCTCTTTTGATCCAAAGGCTCAGGTGATTTCTTGGGCTGGATTAAGTCGTGATAGAGAATGAAGAAGTCATTCTTCTTTATCCTTAAGGAAGAGAGAAAGAGAGAGGAAGAGAGGAAGAAGGAGGAGGAGAGCAAGCCACCGGCGGAGCTCCCGTGGTTCGATTCGTGATCCGAAGCCGGCGTTGTGACGGCAAGGCTGCTGCGGTTCTTTCTCACCGGCTAGTTTTCGATGGCACCGAAGAGATCGACAAGGGTAACGATCTCCCTCCTTGGACATGTGAAGTCCTTCTTTTCTGCATTGCATAGGGAAAGCCCTTCCCCGCGAGTGTGCGGTGGGTTGTGGTGTCCCTTGGGGTAGATATGTGAAGTCCCCCTTATTAGAGGCCGGAATTGGAGTACGGCTCTAGGCATGCTGTGTGAAGCCCATCTGGATGGAATCTGGATTGGTGATGCTTGTTTGCATATCGGAGAAGGCTCCGTGATAATGGCTTGTGATGCCTATGGCTTGTGATGCCTTGTTCCTACCTGTTGCTTGGTGCGGCAGGAAGTACTGGACGATGTCCAGGAAATGAAGAGGGTTGGCGGCAACTCTTGTGGCCGTGCGTTGCCACTTTGTGAGTAGTTGAGCCGTTGGGCTGCAACTCGATAAAAAGGCAGATTGCCGAACAGGAAAGGTGAAACCGACCCGCGCCTATAAAATGCCATGGATACTTCCGTATTCGAGGTGGCTCGGCGACTTGAGCAACGGGGGGTGGTTGATCCGTACCTGCGTTAGGTCCGTCCGACTTGGAAGCCTGGTATAGGTTTTGTTGGAGCGCCTAATGAGAGTCTTAGGCCCGCGCGCCGGAAAGACTAGAAATGCTCAAATACCGTGTAGACGGTGGTGTTGACCCTGGTATTCCGGTACACCGAAAATGTGCCCTGAGTGCACGGACTGTCGGGCCGGGTGGCCGATGGTTGTGATGGCTTGGATGTGCCTGCGCGCACATAGTTGCTATTGATAATGCCATGCTTGCAGGGAAAGAATGCTCATGCCCCGAGAAAGGGGTAGGATTGTTATAATTGGGTCAGCTGAATGCTGACCGTTGCATTGTTTGCCACCGGTTGGGTGGATTGTTCCCGTGCAGGTGCTGGAGAGCCAAGTGGTAAGTGATGGGCGGGAGAGCCCTACTGCTAGTGCTGCTGCTGCTGCGGCTAGCCTGGAAGGCTAAGCGAATGGCTTTGTTTTGTTTTCTCTTTTTACTCATGTATGGCCGGCCTGCGCGCCGAGGTTTGTAAAACATGATGTATGTTCAGAGGAACTGTAAGGCCTTAAGGCCAAACTCTTGTGGTTGTGTACATTCCGTGGTATTTATATATAAAGGTGGTTTTATATATATTGGACATTCCGGTTGAGAGTTCAAAGTACTACTTAAAGCTTCCGCTAGAATGCTCTGAGTTAGGATTCGTATTTGGTTTGGTATTATCCTGTGACCTCACCTTCTGTTTGTGGCATATAGTGTGGGGCCCCGGCCGGACCTTCTACTATACGTCATCTAACGGATGGGGTCGTTACATTCTTAGAAAGGAAGTTCGCGCTCAACGGAGCCAGACCCATCTCTCGTTTTCATGGAAAACCATGAAAAGTGTATTCTTGAGTTCGCCGGAAACCGCCACCTCCGGCGGCCAAACCACCGCCGATCGATAGCCATCGCCTCAACGGAGGCGGTGGTGGTGGTGGCTGGCCAGTGAAGTGACCGGACGACCGGTGACGGAGCGCAAAAGAGCTACAGGAAATATGATTTTCTGTGTCTGGTTTTCAGGTTCTGTAGAAGATGAACAGTAAAAACTGTTTTTAATATATAAATTATGTAAATAATTTTGTAAGGAAATTATACTTGGGTGGGCACATTTTAATGCTGCAAAACGAGGCACTTAGAGGCCATTTTAGGAAAAGTGACCAGACACGAAAGTCGTAGCCCTTCGAGTCTAGATTAATCTAAAATTAGTTTCAACTCATTTGGGTAAGCAGTTCGACCGCAGCACCCGTTTTAGTGGGGGCTATACCTAGAGTTGGGCTGAAATTAAAACGGATGCCCACTCTTCGTCCCTTGTCCAAATGACCTGAAGTTTGGGCAGGGGATTAGCCTTAACAATACCTAAAGGCAGACCAAAAATGGGAATTTTTGGAGATACTTTGCCTAAAGTTTTTGTTTCAATTTAATAAACTTCGAGGAATTTATTTAAGTGGTCAAATGACCTCCAAACCCTCCCAAATTTTGGTGAGTGGTCCCTGGCTATAAAACCTAGGTCTGTACAAAATTCCAACTGATTTGGAGGAGTTTTGGTTAGGAAATCTTCTACCCTTAACTAGGCATTAGTGAGACACCTTTTAGTAAAAAGTGCACTAAGAGTTTGGAAAGGTCAAATCACCTCAACAGAGGCTGATTTTCTGATCTCTGACTTAGAAGGGTGTTATAACCTGCTTGGAGAAAAATGGTGAGGTTTAGGGTTGATTTACCCCAGGATCCAAGCTCAAACCCTAAATAAAGGGCTTTGAGGGTTGTGAAGGACATGGGGGCAATTGCTCTTGTATTGCCTTGAAACTCTGTAGAGTTGACAAAAGCTTGATAAGAATCGTTTGGATGTAATCTTGGAGAATTTGGAGAAAAGAAGATACCTTAAAACCCTAACCTTAGTTTTAGGGTAAAATATCAAATAAGTAAAATCAGTCACTGAACCTTACTTAAAAACTGTGAAATTCGGGTAGAGTGAGTTTTGGATCAGGTAGAACTTATAGCAATTTTTCTGGAATTTTATGTTGAATATTGCTAGCACTTCATTTGTAAAGCTTGCTATGGCCATAGATGATGATTTAATTATTTAGGAATTTCTGTTCATTGAAATCTCATGAAATTTTGGAAATATAGATTTTAGAACAGAATGATTACCCCTGAATTTTTATATAATTTTTAGTGAAGTACATCCAGTACTTCCTTCATAAAAGTTAAAAACGGGGTTCTATGCTTGAAAAATTATTTAGGGATGATTTTATTACTGAAAAATTATGAAACTGGGCCGGTGCTAATTTTAGGCCTTTATCTGCATGTCATAAATTATTTGTAATTTTTGGAAGAATATTTTTTGTACTTGATTCATAAATAACAAAAGATAGAGATTATTTCTAAAATAGTTTTAATGCCCTTTTGATGATAGAAAAATTATGATACTTTGGATTTAACCTACTGAGATAACCTACTATTTGTCATAAAGTTGTTGGACATCTTGCATGAGAACTTAGGGTAGTTCATGTTCAAACCGGTAGCCCTTGGGATTTTCGAGGAATTTAATTTAATGCCAAATAAATTATGAAAATTTTCATTTTCTGGATTTAGGTCATTTATATCATGGTAAGTCTCCAGTAAATAATTTAGGGCATTTGGATGAGTATTGAATCATTGCATAACCGGTTCGACATGTAGTCTAGGTCGGTCTGCATATAGCAATTTGTGAAATGCAATAGGACATGATCTGAGGAAGGCATTGGAGTTAATCATATTGTCTGGGTGGGCAATGGTGGAGGAAATCATAATAGGAAGGTATAAAGATTAGTGAGAAGTGGTGATAGCTAGAGTTAAGAGGTGCTCGAGTTTCGGCGAAAGATCGCCTTTTCCCGAAGAGAGGAAGGTTAAAAATCACCCTAGGATAGTCTATCGTAATATGAGAAAGGAATCGGGTTAAGGGAGATAAACCAATAACAATAAGTGCCTTGCGAAAGGGAACTTCGGGTCGTAATGCCGCCGTCTTGGTTCCTAGTGCCCCTTGAGAGCCCTTCACGGGGAATACCGGGGGCAGTCCTGGGCTAACGTAAACTGTAATAACAAACCGACAAGAGTAACTTAGTAACTAGGGCTGCACCTTTCACAAACACTGTTGGCACAGGAAGTTTGATGAGAGCTTCGGCTCGGTTGGTTTGGAGACGGACGTTTGGGTCCGGGGAGCTTCGGCTCGGTAGGTTTGGAGACGAATGTTTGGGTCCGGGGAGCTTTGGCTCGGTTGGTTTGGAGACGGACGTTTTGTTCCGGGGAGCTCCGGTTCGGTTTTTGTGTGTTTACAATTAAACTTGCATGTGCATAAAATAGGAAAAGATAAGGTGGTGGGTTTTACGATATCGGGGAGTTCGATTGCACCGACACCGATATCGTTGACTCGGCGGGGTGATTAGCACTTCGCCAACAGAAGTCCGGTGCGCCAGCTGGCAAGAGTACGTAGGCGTCCGCTTAGTGCACCAAGAGTTGAGGCGTACGATAGGTCAGACCAGTGGTGCTTTTACTGGTTTTGATGTGGGCGAGGCCCAACCCACCGCTTCCGTCCGCCACTACGGAGGTATCCTGGGAGGTAACGGCTCCGAAAGGTGGAACTAAAGGTCTGTGTGCACAGAGTCGGGTGTGTGAGTTGCACTTGCATGTTTCATCATACCCACTAGCATGTCATAGCATAATCGATTCATTTAACCCTGACACCTAATGTATAAGTGGTATGGGACGCTTATACATTAGGACCTGCAAAACGACCCCTTGGTCTATAAGCTTGTGTAGGCAAGTTTATAAATCAATGGTTAATTTCATTATATAATCATATGTTGTTGTTTGATAACCGACACCCCAACGTGTAGGTGGTATGGGACACTCTATACGATGGGAGCCTTGCAGAAGATCCCTTGGCTTATGCGCTTCCGCACATAAGTTAAGGTTACTTTCCTTACTTTCTGTTTCTGTCATATTATCATAGAACTGCTAGATTAGTTCCGCTGCCATTTGATTCTTGATTAATCTCCACCATCATGTCCTTCCCTTTCTTCCTATCCGCTCGGTACCTAGGAGCCATGGGGGAAGGGGTAGGTGATGATAGGGCTTAGTCTTTATGACTAACTGTTTTCGAACCGCATTATTTAGGGGATCATGGAGCCCAGCATGGAGGAGCAACCCCAGAGATCGGTGCGCCTGGAGATGGGGCAGTCTAGCTCCGGAGTTCATACAGCCGGGACCGTGAGTCTCGACTCTGAGTAGTTTCTGTTTTCTCTTCCGCATGAGTGATATTGTAGTGAGGACATGATGTATCGGGCATAAGCCCGCATTTTATAGTACTCTGATTATTGTTATTCTGTGGACACTCCCTTTGTGGAGTTTTATATGTTTATGTGATTTATTTCCAGTAGACTTGCTCTTACTTCAATTATTGTGCTACCTTTCTGTGATCGAATTGGCAGGCAGAATCGGTGCCTTGTGGTGATGACCCTTCAGGACGTAAAGGTGTCACCGCAAAGCGGCGATTCTGGGCCTAAGACCCCGGTGGTTGAAAAAGAAAAAAAAAGGGGGTCATGTAAGACCCCCCTCCCGGAACACAACACACGGCACGAGGCGAGTCTTATGCCCGAAATAGCCGCCTTGCAGTAGCACTAACACACGGGTTAGCCTTTACCATAAGACGCCTATTCCGCCGGCTACAATCCATATCACATAAACTATGCCAACCCAACCATAACAGAAAAGTAAAGCAGTTCAATTCACAACTAAGTTTAGGTCCAAAAGAGCGGAAGATAACAAGCACAACAGGCTTGTACAAAAGAACAAGAGTCTAGAAATGTTTTGCCAAACGGCTACATGAAAACACTCACGACTGTCACTAACGGTGCCGATGGCACCACCACTTCAGGTCCTATCGTCCGGGCCTGGCTGTCCTGCTGCATAGTCCGTTGCTGCTCTACCTGCGAGGTTTCCTCCTAAAAAGGAAGACGTAGCAACCGTTAGTCATAAGACTAAGTGGCTTCACATCCGCTCCCCCGGTGACTCCTCGGCACCGGGCGGAGAAAGGAACAAAGGTACAATATGTATATATATAAGCAAGTAAACAAGTAGGTGACTGTAAATATGGTGGAGTATAAACTACGCTACACAACTAGCAGCTCTACAAATATCTATATATATGACAGCAGGTATAAGTAATCAGAATAGTAACTTAACTTATAAGAGTGCCCATACAAACTTATAAGTTAAGGATTGGCTTAACAGTAAAGTAACTCATCGTATAAGAGTGCCCATACAAACTTATACGATGAGGATCTTGAGTATGCAATGAATGACATGATATGAATGTTATGCTATGACCGAATCATGCGCACGCACATGCAAGTTGCTATATCGACACAGACTTGAAGTTCCCACTTTTCGAGCAGGTAGCTAACCTCTCAGGCGTCGTCCGTCGTGGCCAGACGGCGACAGTGGAGCGGGCGTCTCCACTACTAGGTGGTATCACACTACCTATCCTAGGCCCCCGTACGCCTCAACGCTAAGAACACAACAGCGGAGCTCACACGCGTACTACGGCTCAGAAGGGGTCTTGGGTAGATGTGCACCAAGAACACAGCCCAACCTGGCCTTTGATTTCGAACCGGATGGAACCTCGGAAACGCACGAGGTGCAAGCCCAACCGTTCTCATGGCGCGGAGGAGATCTCGGGTTATGGACACCAAGTATCTAACCCTACCGCCCAAGGTCTACCCATTGGCTACCATCGGTATGACGACTGGCGAACCCGTAGACCTGCCACAGTCATTATCTCAATATCGCGACACGATGAATCGTCGCACATCACATGCCCCAAAACAACTCACTCGATGCTACCCGTAGGGAGGCTACAACTCTAAGCATCAGTTGTTAATAAACCCCTTGGGCTCGGATTATGGTTACAAAATCCTCTTCACATAGTGTTCATCATATTCACGCCCATCTATTCAATGAATTCACCTCAACACTTCGCATAATAGATATGTTCAACACCAAACTATATAAATATATTCTATACCAATCTCAACTCTTAATTTCTAACCTTCTCATCCAATCCATTTCTCTACCAATACATGGTTACTCCTTATTACACAACCAAATGGGTAACCATGCTAAATTACAGTAACTACAGCATTATAAATATATGGGAGCAAGATACAAATGAGCAAATCACAACCATTGCAAGAGTACTAACATTATAAATTAACAAGTGCATTAACATAAGATAGCCCGATACTAAAACTGGGATTCCCGGAGCTACAGGAATCCGATCACAATGCTCAACCCCTCGTTGGAAAGGTATTCGCGAGGGCTACGACTTTCGTGTTGAGTCGATCGCCCAGATCTGGTCGCAACATACAAGAAATTCAACTCGAATACGTACAGGAAACAGTTTCCTGTACAGGATTTTCCCGAACGCAGCGGACTCGAACCAGCTTTCCCGTGGCTACAAGTATTGCATGGAAACGTGCAACCACTCGTTGGAAAGGTAATTTCAAGGGATACGACTTTTGTGTTGAGTCGTTCACCCAGATCTGGCCAGAACACCTCTGAAATTGGCCACGAAGGTCGCTGCGTGCAGAAATCAGATTTCTGCACGCATCTTAAGGCGAGATGAACGGCATCCGTTCATCTTCTTCCTTGCAACGACCTCGCATAAACTTCTCCAGAAATCACACCCAACCTTATTTCTCCTTTCAAAGCCAAGCCCTCAACAAAAACCCCTCTCATCTCCACTTTGAATGATGAGAAGGTTGAGGGAGACTAAGCCTAGAAAACCTAGGCATGGCTTATCCTAAGAACTCTCCTCCTCACCATCAAGACTCTATGGAGTCGATGTCTCTCCTAAAATAACTACAGATCTAGCACCAAGGGAGAGGGGAGAAAGCTCACCTCAAGTCCAGCGGTACCACCATGGCCGGCCATGAGCCTCGCACTCCTTCGTAGCGGCATTTCGTTTCCGCCAAGGATGGCCCGGCAATCTTCTTCCAAGGATGGCTCTGGCAAGCCTCTTCCTCCTCCAGCCAAGAGAACTCTCTCAGAAATTTCGGGGCAGAAGAAAGGGGATGAAATGCTAGGGTTTCACATCTTTTTCGTTTTTATACACCGCAGACACGGGTAGGCACACGGCCGTGTTCCTACCCGTGTTCAGGTGACACGGCCGTGTCGCCTGCCGTGTTTAGGGCCGTGTTCATCCCAGAATATTTTTCATCCGTGTTGGGGTTGCGGCATACGGGTAGAGACACGGCCGTGTCTCGACCCGTGTACTCAGCACACGGGTAGGGACACGCCCGTGTCCCAATACCCGTGTACCTCTCTGACTGATAAGCCTAATCTTGGCATGAGGCACACGGGTATGGACACGGCCGTATCCATACCCGTGTCGGCCAAAATTACCATTTTGCCTTGTTTTCCTCATTTCCCGTACGTTCGCATCTGTTCACCCACACCCCCATTGGGCTCACCACAGCCCCCTTGACTCAAATACGCAATCAAGGGGCCTAGCGCGAACTGGGACGTTACAGGTCATCAGAGGGAAACATCGATCTGAAAAGGTAGCAGTCCACTAACCCTGGGTCACCCCCGCTCGAGTTTAGTTTGGGGACAAACTAAGCAGCGGAAGCAGTGGTGTGCCCATATGGGGATCACATATAAATTGTCCACCTTTATGTAATATTTGAACATTTTCTCAGCATGTGTTTTCGTTACGCAGCCTCCAGCACAGCCTACGCCACAAGGCGGAGTTCAGCAGGCTCAGGGTATTGCACCACCTCCACCAGTCCCCACTCCTTTCCTTCAGTCAGACATGGGACAGACTCTGACTGCCATCCTGGAGGCCTTCAGGGCCCAACAGGTTCCGGCCCCGCAACCAAATCCGGGGGCCAACTGGCTAAGCATCTTTCGAGGACTGTCTCCCCCGTCCTACTTGGGGACAGAGTTGGCAGTTCGGACGGAAGAGTGGCTCGATATCATGTACGAGATGCTGACCGGGATACGGTGTCCATGGGAGGAGAGGGTGGCTCTGTTTGTCTCTTGCCTGGAGTCCCATGCAAAGAGGTGGTGGAAGACGCTGTTGGACACAACATTTGCCGATAGGGAGGTTGCGGAGGTTACTTGGGAGGAGTTCAGGGCCGCACTGCTGGAGCATTTTGTTCCGTAGTCGGCTAGGGATGATTTGGAGAAGCGGTTCTTACAGCTGAAGCAGGGCACCCGGACCGTGGTGGAGTACCATCGAGAGTTCGACCATCTGGCTCGATACGCAGATTCCTACCAGCTGGACGAGGCAGGGTATATCAGGAGGTTCTATAAGGGCCTGCGGGAGGACTTAAGGGAGGCTCTATTGTTTGTATCTGACGGGCCCATCTCCCGGATTTTGGAGATGGCAAAAAGGATTGAGGTAGATTGGCACGCCACCCGGGGCCGGAAACGGCCAGCAGAGGATCAGGGACGGAGAGGTAGAAATGACCAGCGACGAGGTGCTGTACCAGAGGGGAGGAGGACAGAGGACCAGCCTCGTCAGGACGTGAGGCAGGAGCTGAGGGAACAGGTGATATTGGCCCCTCCACCTCTTCGGAGGCAGGAGATGCCGAGACCCGGGGGAATGGCGTATCCCCCACCAGAGTGCTTCCTTTGTCATCAGATTGGGCACATTCGGAGGAACTGCCCCATGAGGGGGGCACCACCTCCAGCACCACAGGGCGGCCCACCAGCTCAGTATTACAGAGGCCGAGGACGCGGCCGCGGTCATGGATACCAGGAGGGAGATCGTAGACCGGGAAGAGAGCAGGTATATGCTTTGGACCTTGCGCAGCCTCAGAATCCGGAGCAGGTCATCGCAAGTACGCCGCAATGCTTCTTTATTTTCATAGAATTTCCCTTTTAATGGTCAAAACTTTGAATCGCACTAGATAGATTAGCAAGGAAAGTAAAACTCACTAAAGAACATTAAGATATCTAATCACCCCAGGTATAGTCTTCATCAGCGGCACCCCGGCCCGCACACTGTTCGATACTGGAGCTACTCACTCCTTTGTGTCGGAGACATTCGTAGAAGGACTGGAAGGCGTGGAGCGGTTCACAGGCTTGAGGATGAGGGTGCGACTACCGGATGGATCTGAGCTCCTTACCACGGATCACTGCAATATGGAGGCAGAAATTGGTGGAAAGGCATTCAAGGCTCCAGCGACGATTTTGAAGCTGACAGACTACGACCTGATCCTGGGCATGGTATGGCTGCACTGGAACCATGCCCAGATTGACTGCCAGGAGAAGAGGATCACCGTGAGACACGGGGACTCTTTCATTACCATCGAAGGTATAAGACCTGTCTCTCGTATACTCTTATCTTCGGTACAGGCCGTTAAGGCCCATCTGCAGGGAGAGGAGGTCTATGAGATTCTATTTGAGATGGCGGAAGTTAAGGAGTCGGTGACAGACATCCCGGTGGTGCGAGATTTCGCTGACATCTTTCTAGAGAAACTGCCAGGACTACCTCCACACCGAGAGCAGGACTTTCAGATACAGCTTGTGTCGGGGGCCAAGCCGACATCTAGGGCTCCTTATCGGATGGCCCCAAAGGAGTTGGCAGAGTTTCGGACTCAGTTGCAGGAATTGGTTGAGGCAGGATTTGTTAGACCGAGTTTCTCGCCCTGGGGAGCACCGGTCCTATTCGTGAAGAAGAAGGATGGGACACTCCGCCTGTGCATCGATTATCGAGCACTAAATAGGCTGACCGTACGGAATACCTATCCGCTCCCTCGGATAGACGAATTGTTCGACCAGCTAGAGGGGGCCCATTATTTCTCGTAGCTAGACTTGAGGTCAGGATACTACCAGCTACGGATCCAGGAGGAGGATATCCCGAAGACGGCCTTTAGTAGCAGATATGGCCTGTATGAGTTCACCGTGATGCCCTTCGGGCTCACGAATGCTCCGTCGGCGTTCATGAGTCTCATGAACCGGGTCTTCGAGGCCTACTTGGATGTGTTCGTCATAGTATTCATAGACGACATCCTGATCTACTCTAGGACAGAGGAGGAGCACACTCGGCATCTAGCACTGACTTTGGAAAGGTTGCGGGAGCATCGCCTTTATGCAAAATTCAGCAAGTGTCAGTTTTGGTTGAAGGAGGTGGCCTTCCTAGGCCACATTATCAGCGGAGCCGGGTTGGCAGTGGATCCGGCAAAGATTCGGGCAGTTCGCGATTGGCCACAGTTGAAGACAGCCACCGATGTACGCAGTTTCTTGGGACTTGCCGGTTACTACCGGAAGTTCATGGAGGGGTTCTCTCAGATTGCCCTCCCCCTCACATCTTTGACGAAGAAGGAGGCACCTTTAGTTTGGACCCTGCAGTGCCAGGCGGCTTTCCAGGAACTGAAGGACCGACTCATCTCAGCCCCTATTCTGGCCCTTCCATCTGGAAAGGAAGGATTCCAGGTGTATACCGACGCATCATACCAGGGGATGGGAGCAGTGCTGATGCAGAACGGACACGTCATAGCATATGCCTCCCGCCAGCTGAAGACCCATGAGAAGAACTACCCAGTGCATGACCTTGAGATGGGAGCGGTCGTTTTTGCTCTGAAGGTCTGGCGCCATTATCTTTACGGAGTCCACTTCGACATCTACTCCGACCACAAGAACCTGAAATACGTGGACACGCAGAAGGAGCTGAATATCAGGCAGAGGTGCTGGGTGGAGTTCTTAGAAGATTATCAGTATGAGATGCACTACCATCCAGGGAAGGCAAACGTGGTGGCCGACGCGTTGAGCCGGCGAGCTGCCACTTCCGAAGCTGGGCCCCAGGTTATGTCCATGGAGCTAGTCCGGTCATTCAGAGATAAGCAGATATCTCTGGTGTCCGAGGATGATCCAGAGCTGTATAGGGAGTATCTGACATCGATGGTGGCCATAGACGATATTTGGGATCGCATTCAGGACGGACAGAGGACAGATGCGTGGGCAGAGCCGATGTTCCGAGCTTTGGAGGAAGGTTCGACAGGAGATTATTCCCTGAGAGATGGATTGCTACATTTCAGAGGCAGAGTATATATACCCGCAGGAGGCCAGATCCGAGAGGATATTATGATGGAGGCGCATTGCAGCCGGTACTCTGTGCACCCGGGGATCACAAAGATGACCGCTGATCTGAAGAAGACGATGTTTTGGCCAGGCATGAAGAAGGATATTACGTACTTCATGATCCATTGCAAGACATGTCAGTTGGTGAAGGCGGAGTGCAGGAACCCCGCAGTATTATTGCAGCCACTCCCGGTGCCGGAGTGGAAGTTTGACGATATAGCTATGGATTTTATACATGGTCTTCCCCAGTCTCGGACGGGGAATGACTCGATCTGGGTGATTGTTGATCGTTTGACGAAGCTGGCCCGCTTTATACCGATCAGGAAGGACGACTCGGTGGGAGTGCTGGTACGGAAGTTTGTAGAGCAGTATGTCCGATATCACGGCGTGCCCCGGACGATAGTGTCGGACCGTGATGGACGGTTTACATCCAGGGAGTGGCGGTTAGTGCAGGCATATTTGGGCACCCGGTTGACTTTTAGCACGGCCTTCCACCCTCAGACGGACGATCAGACAGAGCGCACCAACCGGACCTTGGAGGATCTACTACGACTGTGTATACTGGACCGAGGGGAGCCGTGGGAGAAGATGCTACCGTTGGTCGAGTTCTCTTACAATAATAGCTACCAGTCCAGCATCAGGATGGCGCTTTATGAAGCCTTGTATGGAAGAAAATGTTGGACCCTGCTTTCTTGGGTTCAAGACGAGGATCCGAAGATGTTGGGATCGGATTTTGTTGAAGACACCGAGGCTCAGGTGAGACTGATCAAAGATAGGATGTTGGAGGCGCAGAGCAGACAGGCTAAATACTATGACGCCCGGCATCGTCAGGTGGAGTTTTGGGTAGGAGATCGAGTGTTCTTGAAGATCCGGCCCATGCACGGAGTCTCACGGGTGCGCGGTCGGAGGAAGAAGCTCAGCCCTAGGTATATGGGCCCTTACCGGATCCTGGAGCGGATCGGACCCCTAGCCTACAGGCTAGAGTTGCCGCCAGAGCTGGCAGCTCTACACGACGTATTCCACATTTCTTCGCTGAGAAGGGCTCTACTACGCCCGGAGCAGCGGATTTTGACCACCGAAGGGCCGGTAGCTTCAGACCGATCTGTTCACTTGGAGCCGGTCCGGATCGACGACAAAGGAGTACGGATCTTGCGCCGCAAGAAGATCCCCTTAGTCAAGGTTCTGTGGAGAAATCACGGTCAGGAGGAGCACACCTGGGAACCGCAGGACCTGATGAGGCAAAGATACCCGGAGTTGTTCAGTCAGGTACATCTCACCACCTCTCGGTATACTATAGATTGCCTTCTTGTTTTGGACAATTAAGACTAGATAAGGAAAATTCAGGACCTAGGCATGCGTACTCAATCAGAAAGATAGGGGCTAATCTTTTGTTTATTGGGGAGATTGTCTTCGTTTATCAAACGAATAGTCGCCTAAACCCGATAGAAAGATCGTATGGGATGTTACAAGTTTAATTTATTCCGATAGAAATCCCCGTAGGCTCAACCTCAATTTCGGGGACGAAATTTTTGTTTTGTTTATTGGGATTTGTAACATCCCATTTTCGGCTAGACCCCTAGGAGTCGGTTGGTCGTGACAGAACCCTGTGAAGCCCAAAAATTGAAATAAATCGATCGAGGTTTCGGGTCACGGGTTGGTCACGCCCGTGACTGACCCGTCACGCCCGTGACTTAGGGCGTGACTACTTCGACGATCGTCGATCTCCGCGAGACGATCGTCGAACTTGCTGCCCGGGCATGTCACGCCCGTGACCAAGGTATCACGCCTGTGACCTAGGGCGTGACTCCTTCGACGATCGTCGATCTCCGTGAGACGATCGTCGAACTTGCAGCCCGGGCATGTCACGCCCGTGACCAAGGTGTCACGCCCGTGACCTTGGGCGTGACTCCTTCGATGATCGTCGATCTCCGTAAGGAGATCGTCAAAATTGAAACTCGGGCTTGTCACGCCCGTGACCCAGGTGTCACGCCCGTGACCACCCTTCGACGATCGTCGATCTCAGTTCGACGATCGTCGAACCCAGAATTGGCTATCCGGGCTTGTCACGCCCGTGACCTATGTGTCACACCCGTGACATTGGCCGAAACGACGGTTCAGGCCCGAAATTATTCTAACACGCATGGTAATAAATGCTGGTGTGGGAAGTTACACCAGGAGTAATTACAAGTCGTTTTTCCTTCTGTAATTATATAATAAAGGAGGAAGATGTTGTCCGATAGGAAACCGCCAACTGGACACACCTGTTCATCTTCCACCGTTTCTTATCCCTTCACTGTAACCGAAATGTTATTAGGAGGAGCCTTCATGACCATTAAGGCTTTACCCTTTCACCTCCCCACATGCTGACTTATAAAAGCCCACTTGGAGCAAGAGGAGAAGGTTACATGCTCAATCAAACGATCAGATCCTTGTTCTTGCTGTAGGAGAAGTTCAGCAACGCCACCACCGCGCCATGGCACCCCATCGTTCTTCTCGCCTCCAAACTGCAAATAAGGTCCTCCTCTGCTTCTTCTCTTTCATGGGTAGATCTTAGGATTCTTAGAAAGGAAGTTCGCGCTCAACGGAGCTGGACCCATCTCTCGTTTTCATGGAAAACCATGAAAAGTATATTCTTGAGTTCGTCGGAAACCGCCACCTCCGGCGGCCAAACCACCGCCGACCGTTAGCCATCGCCTCAACGGAGGCGGTGGTGGTGGTGGCTGGCCAGGGAAGTGACCGGACGACCGGTGACGGAGCGCAAAAGAGCTACAGGAAATATGATTTTCTGTGTCTGGTTTTCGGGTTCTGTAGAAGATGAACAGTAAAAACTGTTTTTAATATATAAGTTATGTAAATAATTTTGTAAGGAAATTATACTTGGATGGGCACATTTTAATGCTGCAAAACGAGGCACTTAGAGGCCATTTTAGGAAAAGTGACCAGACACGAAAGTCGTATCCCTTCGAGTCTAGATTAATCTAAAATTGGTTTCAACTCGTTTGGGTAAGCGGTTCGGCCGCAGCACCCGTTTTAGTGGGGGCTATACCTAGAGTTGGGTAGAAATTAAAACGGATGCCCACTCTTCGTCCCTTGTCCAAGTGACCTGAAGTTTGGGCAGGGGATTAGCCTTAACAATACCTAAAGGCAGACCAAAAATGGGAATTTTTGGAGATACTTTGCCTAAAGTTTTTGTTTCAATTTAATAAACTTCGAGGAATTTATTTAAGTGGTCAAATGACCTCCAAACCCTCCCAAATTTTGGTGAGTGGTCCCTGGCTATAAAACCTAGGTCTTTACAAAATTCCAACTGATTTGGAGGAGTTTTGGGTAGGAAATCTTCTACCCTTAACTAGGCATTAGTGAGACACCTTTTAGTAAAAAGTGCACTAAGAGTTTGGAAAGGTCAAATCACCTCAACAGAGGCTGATTTTCTGATCTCTGACTTAGAAGGGTGTTATAACCTGCTTGGAGAAAAATGGTGAGGTTTAGGGTTGATTTACCCCAGGATCCAAGCTCAAACCCTAAATAAAGGGCTTTGAGGGTTGTGAAGGACATGGGGGCAATTGCTCTTGTATTGCCTTGAAACTCTGTAGAGTTGACAAAAGCTTGATAAGAATCGTTTGGATGTAATCTTGGAGAATTTGGAGAAAAGAAGATACCTTAAAACTCTAACCTTAGTTTTAGGGTAAAATATCAAATAAGTAAAATCAGTCACTGAACCTTACTTAAAAACTGTGAAATTTGGGTAGAGTGAGTTTTAGATCAGGTAGAACTTATAGCAATTTTTCTGGAATTTTATGTTGAATATTGCTAGCACTTCATTTGTAAAGCTTGCTATGGCCATAGATGATGATTTAATTATTTAGGAATTTTTGTTCATTGAAATCTCATGAAATTTTGGAAATATAGATTTTAGAACAGAATGATTACCCCTGAATTTTTATATAATTTTTAGTGGAGTACATTCAGTACTTCCTTCATAAAAGTTAAAAAAGTGGTTCTTTGCTTGAAAAATTATTTATGGATGATTTTATTACTGAAAAACTATGAAACTGGGCCGGTGCTAATTTTAGGCCTTTATCTGCATGTCATAAATTATTTGTAATTTTTGGAAGAATATTTTCTGTACTTGATTCATAAATAACAAAAGATAGAGATTATTTCTAAAATAGTTTTAATGCCCTTTTGATGATAGAAAAATTATGATACTTTGGATTTAACCTACTGAGATAACCTACTATTTGTCATAAAGTTGCTGGACATCTTGCATGAGAACATAGGGTAGTTCATGTTCAAACCGGTAGCCCTTGGGATTTTCGAGGAATTTAATTTAATGCCAAATAAATTATGAAAATTTCCATTTTCTGGATTTTGGTCATTTATATCATGGTAAGTCTCCAGTAAATAATTTAGGGCATTTGGATGAGTATTGGATCATTACATAACTGGTTCGACATGTAGTCTAGGTCGGTCTGCATATAGCAATTTGTGAAATGCAATAGGACATGATCTGAGGAAGGCATTGGAGTTAATCATATTGTCTGGGTGGGCAATGGTGGAGGAAATCACAATAGGAAGGTATAAAGAGTACTGAGAAGTGGTGATAGCTAGAGTTAAGAGGTGCTCGGGTTTCGGCGAAAGATCGCCTTTTCCCGAAGAGAGGAAGGTTAAAAATCACCCTAGGATAGTCTATCGTAATATGAGAAAGGAATCGGGTTAAGGGAGATAAACCAATAACAATAAGTGCCTTGCGAAAGGGAACTTCGGGCCGTAATGTCGCCGTCTTGGTTCCTAGTGCCCCTTGAGAGCCCTTCACGGGGAATATCGAGGGCAGTCCTGGGCTAACGTAAACTGTAATAACAAACCGACAAGAGTAACTTAGTAACTAGGGCTGCACCTTTCACAAACACTGTTGGCACAGGAAGATTGATGAGAGCTTCGGCTCGGTTGGTTTGGAGATGGACTTTTGGGTCCGGGGAGCTTCGGCTCGGTAGGTTTGGAGACGGACGTTTGGGTCCGGGGAGCTTCAGCTCGGTTGGTTTGGAGACGGACGTTTTGGTTCGGGGAGCTCCAGCTCGGTTTTTGTGTGTTTACGATTAAACTTGCATGTGCATAAAATAGGAAAAGATAAGGTGGTGGGTTTTACGATATCGGGGAGTTCGATTGCACCGACACCGATATCGTTGACTCGGCGGGGTGATTAGCACTTCGCCAACAGAAGTCCGATGCGCCAGCCGGCAAGAGTACGCAGGCGTCCGCTTAGTGCACCAAGCGTTGAGGCGTACGATAGGTCAGACCAGTGGTGCTTTTACTGGTTTTGAGGTGGACGAGGCCCAACCCACCTCTTTCGTTCGCCACTATGGAGGTATCCTGGGAGGTAACGGCTCCGAAAGGCGGAACTAAAGGTCTGTGTGCACAGAGTCGGGTGTGTGAGTTGCACTTGCATGTTTCATCATACCCACTAGCATGTCATAGCATAATCGATTCATTTAACCCTGACACCTAATGTATAAGTGGTATGGGACGCTTATACATTAGGACCTGCAAAACGACCCCTTGGTCTATAAGCTTGTGTGGGCAAGTTTATAAATCAATGGTTAATTTCATTATATAATCATATGTTGTTGTTTGATAACCGACACCCCAACGTATAGGTGGTATGGGACACTCTATACGATGGGAGCCTTGCAGAAGATCCCTTGGCTTATGCGCTTCCGCACATAAGTTAAGGTTACTTTCCTTACTTTCTGTTTCTGTCATATTATCATAGAACTGCTAGATTAGTTCCGCTGCCATTTGATTCTTGATTAATCTCCACCATCATGTCCTTCCCTTTCTTCCTCTCCGCTCGGTACCTAGGAGCCATGGGGGAAGGGATAGGGTATGATAGGGCTTAGTCTTTATGACTAACGGTTTTCGAACCGCATCATTTAGGGGATCGTGGAGCCCAGCATGGAGGAGCAGCCCCAGAGATCGGTGCGCCTGGAGATGGGGCAGTCTAGCTCCGGAGTTCATACAGCCGGGACCGTGAGTCTCGACTCTAAGTAGTTTCTATTTTCGCTTCCCCATGAGTGATATTGTAGTGAGGACATGATGTATCGGGCATAAGCCCGCATTTTATAGTACTCTGATTATTGTTATTCTGTGGACACTCCCTTCGTGGAGTTTTATATGTATATGTGATTTATTTCCAGTGGACTTGCTCTTACTTCAATTATTGTGCTACCTTTCTGTGATCGAGTTGGCACGCAGAATCGGCGCCTTGTGGTGATGACCCTTCAGGACGTGAAGGTGTCACCGCAAAGCGGCGATTCTGGGCCTAAGACCCCGGTGGTTGAAAAAGAAAAAAAAAGGGGGGGGTCTTACAAGTGGTATCAGAGGGAAACATCGATCTGAAAAGGTAGCAGTCCACTAACCCTGGGTCACCCCCGCTCGAGTTTAGTTTGGGGACAAACTAAGCAGCGGAAGCAGTGGTGTGCCCATATGGGGATCACATATAAATTGTCCACCTTTATGTAATTTTTGAACATTTTCTCAGCATGTGTTTTCGTTACGCAGCCTCCAGCACAGCCTACGCCACAAGGCGGAGTTCAGCAGGCTCAGGGTGTTGCACCACCTCCACCAGTCCCCACTCCTTTCCTTCAGTCAGACATGGGACAGACTCTGACTGCCATCCTGGAGGCCTTCAGGGCCCAGCAGGTTCCGGCCCCGCAACCAAATCCGGGGGCCAACTGGCTAAGCATCTTCCGAGGACTGTCTCCCCCGTCCTACTTGGGGACAGAGTTGGCAGTTCGGACGGAAGATTGGCTCGATATCATGTACGAGATGCTGACCGGGATACGGTGTCCCTGGGAGGAGAGGGTGGCTCTGGTTGTCTCTTGCCTGGAGTCCCATGCAAAGAGGTGGTGGAAAACGCTGTTGGACACGATATTTGCCGATAGGGAGGTTGCGGAGGTTACTTGGGAGGAGTTCAGGGCCGCACTGCTGGAGCATTTCGTTCCGTAGTCGTCTAGGGATGATTTGGAGGAGCGATTCTTACAGCTGAAGCAGGGCACCCGGACCGTGGTGGAGTACCATCGAGAGTTCGACCATCTGGCTCGATACGCAGATTCCTACCAGCTGGACGAGGCAGGGTATATCAGGAGGTTCTATAAGGGCCTACGGGAGGACTTGAGGGAGGCTCTGTTGTTTGTATCTGACGGGCCCATCTCCCGGATTTTGGAGATGGCAAAAAGGATTGAGGCAGATTGGCACGCCACCCGGGGCTGGAAACGGCGAGCAGAGGATCAGGGACGGAGAGGTAGAAATGACCAGCGGCAAGGTGTTGTACCAGAGGGGAGGAGGACAGAGGACCAGCCTCGTCAGGACGTGAGGCAGGAGCCGAGGGAACAAGTGATATTGGCCCCTCCACCTCTTCGGATGCAGGAGATGCCGAGACTCGGGGGAATGGTGTATCCCCCACCAGAGTGCTTCCTTTGTCATCAGATTGGGCACATTCGGAGGAACTGCCTTATGAGGGGGGCACCACCTCTAGCACCACAGGGCGGCCCACCAGCTCAGCATTACGGAGGCCGAGGACGCGGCCGCGGTCGTGGATACCAGGAGGGAGATCGTAGACAGGGAAGAGAGCAGGTATATGCTTTGGACCTTGCGCAGCCTCGGAATCCGGAGCAGGTCATCGCAGGTACGCCGCAATGCTTCTTTATTTTCATAGAATTTCCCTTTCAATGGTCAAAACTTTGAATCGCACTAGATAGATTATCAAGGAAAGTAAAACTCTCTATAGAACCCTAAGATATCTAATCACCCCAGGTATAGTCTTCATCAGCGGCAATCCGGCCCGCACGCTGTTCGATACTGGAGCTACTCACTCCTTTGTGTCGGAGACGTTCGTAGAAGGACTGGAAGGTGTGGAGCGGTTCACAGGCTCGAGGATGAGGGTGCGACTACCGGATGGATCTGAGCACCTTACCACGGATCACTGCAATATGGAGGCAGAAATTGGTGGAAAGGCATTCAAGGCTCCAACGACGATTTTGAAGCTGACAAACTACAACCTGATCCTGGGCATGGTATGGCTGCACTGGAACCATGCCCAGATTGACTGCCAGGAGAAGAGGATCACCGTGAGACACGGGGACTCTTTCATTACCATCGAAGGTATAAGACCTGTCTCTCGTATACTCTTATCTTCGGTACAGGACGTTAAGGCCCATCTGCAGGGAGAGGAGGTCTATGAGATTCTATTTGAGATGGCGGAAGTTAAGGAGTCGGTGACAGACATCCCGGTGGTGCAAGATTTCGCTGACATCTTTCCAGAGAAACTGCCAGGACTACCTCCACACCGAGAGCAGGACTTTCAGATACAGCTTGTGCCGGGGGCCAAGCCGGCATCTAGGGCCCCTTATCGGATGGCCCCAAAGGAGTTGGCAGAGTTTCGGACTCAGTTGCAGGAATTGGTTGAGGCAGGATTTGATAGACCGAGTTCCTCGCCATGGGGAGCACCGGTCCTATTCGTGAAGAAGAAGGATGGGACACTCCGCCTGTGCATCGATTATCGAGCACTAAACAGGCTGACCATACGGAATACCTATTCGCTCCCTCGGATAGACGAATTGTTCGACCAGCTGGAGGGGGCCCATTATTTCTCGAAGCTGGACTTGAGGTCAGGATACTACTAGCTACGGATCCAGGAGGAGGATATCCCGAAGACGACCTTCAGTAGCAGATATGGCCTGTATGAGTTCACCGTGATGCCCTTCGGGCTCACGAATGCTCCGTCGGCATTCATGAGTCTCATGAACCGGGTCTTCGAGGCCTACTTGGATGTGTTCGTCATAGTATTCATAGACGACATCCTGATCCACTCTAGGACGGAGGAGGAGCACACTCGGCATCTAGCACTGACTTTGGAAAGGTTGCGGGAGCATCTCCTTCATGCAAAATTCAGCAAGTGTCAGTTTTGGTTGAAGGAGGTGGCCTTCCTAGGCCACATTATCAGCGGAGCCGGTTTGGCAGTGGATCCGGCAAAGATTGGGGCAGTTCGCGATTGGCCACAGTTGAAGACAGCCACCGATGTACGCAGTTTCTTGGGACTTGCCGGTTACTACCGGAAGTTCGTGGAGGGGTTCTCTCAGATTGCCCTCCCCCTCACATCTTTGATGAAGAAGGAGGCACCTTTCGTTTGGACCCCGCAGTGCCAGGCGGCTTTCCAGGAACTGAAGGACCGACTCATCTCAGCCCCTATTCTGGCCCTTCCATCTGGAAAGGAAGGATTCCAGGTGTATACCGACGCATCATACCAGGGGATGGGAGCAGTGCTGATGCAGAACGGACACGTCATAGCATATGCCTCCCGCCAGCTGAAGACCCATGAGAAGAACTACCCAGTGCACGACCTTGAGATGGGAGCGGTCGTTTTTGCTCTGAAGGTCTGGCGCCATTATCTTTACGGAGTCCACTACGACATAAACTCCGACCACAAGAACCTGAAATACGTGGACACGCAGAAGGAGCTGAATATCAGGCAGAGGCGATGGGTGGAGTTCTTAGCAGATTATCAGTATGAGATGCACTACCATCCAGGGAAGGCAAACGTGGTGGCCGACGCATTGAGCCGGCGAGCTGCCACTTCCGAAGCTGGGCCCCAGGTTATGTCCATGGAGCTAGTCCGGTCATTCAGAGATATGCAGATATCTCTGGTGTCCGAGGATGATCCAGAGATGTATAGGGACTATCTGACATCGATGGTGGCCATAGACGATATTCGGGATCGCATTCGGGACGGACAGAGGACAGATGCGTGGGCAGAGCCGATGTTCTGAGCTTTGGAGGAAGGTTCGACAGGAGATTATTCCCTGAGAGATGGATTGCTACATTTCAGAGGCAGAGTATATATTCCCGCAGGAGGCCAGATCCGAGAGGATATTATGATGGAGGCGCATTGCAGCCGGTACTCTATGCACCCGGGGATCACAAAGATGACCGCTGATCTGAAGAAGACGATGTTTTGGCCGGGCATGAAGAAGGACATTACGTACTTCATGACCCATTGCGAGACATGTCAGTTGGTGAAGGCGTAGTGCATGAACCCCGCAGGATTATTGCAGCCACTCCCGTTGTCGGAGTGGAAGTTTGACAATATAGCTATGGATTTTATACATGGTCTTCCCCGGTCTCGAACGGGGAACAACTCGATCTGGGTGATTGTTGATCGGTTGACGAAGGTGGCCCGCTTTATACCGATCAGGAAGGACGACTCGGTGGGAGTGCTGGTACGGAAGTTTGTGGAGCAGTATGTCCGATATCACGGCGTGCCCCGGACGATAGTGTCGGACCGCGATGGACGGTTTACATCCAGGGAGTGGCGGTCAGTGCAGGCAAATTTGGGCACCCGGTTGACTTTTAGCACGGCCTTCCACCCTCAGACGGACGGGCAGACATAGCGCACCAACCGGACCTTGGAGGATCTACTACGACTGTGTATACTGGACCGAGGGGAGCCGTGGGAGAAGATGTTACCGTTGGTCGAGTTCTCCTACAATAATAGCTACCAGTCCAGCATCAGGATGGCGCCTTATGAAGCCTTGTATGGAAGAAAATGTAGGACCCCGCTTTCTTGGGTTCAAGACGAGGATCCGAAGGTGTTGGGATCGGATTTTGTTGAAGACACCGAGGCTCAGGTGAGACTGATCAGAGATAGGATGTTGGAGGTGCAGAGCAGACAGGCTAAATACTTTGATGCCCGGCATCGTCAGGTGGAGTTTCGGGTAGGAGATCGAGTGTTCTTGAAGATCCAGCCCATGCACAGAGTCTCACGGGTGCGCGGTCGGAGGAAGAAGCTCAGCCCTAGGTATATGGGCCCTTACCGGATCCTGGAGCGGATCGGACCCCTAACCTACAGGCTAGAGTTGCCGCCAGAGCTGGCAGCTCTACACGACGTCTTCCACATTTCTTCACTGAGAAGGGCTCTACTACGCCCGGAGCAGCGGATTTTGACCACCGAAGGGCCGGTAGCTTCAGACCGATCTGTTCACTTGGAGCCGGTCCGGATCGACGACAAAGGAGTACGGATCTTGTGCCGCAAGAAGATCCCCTTAGTCAAGGTTCTGTGGAGAAATCACGTTCAGGAGGAGCACACCTGGGAACCGCAGGACCTGATGAGGCAAAGATACCCGGAGTTGTTCAGTCAGGTACATCTCACCACCTCTCGGTATACTATAGATTGCCTTCTTGTTTTGGACAGTTAAGACTAGATAAGGAAAATTCAGGACCTAGGCATGCGCACTCAATCAGAAAGGTAGGGGCTAATCTTTTGTTTATTGGGGAGATTGTCTTCGTTTATCAAACGAATAGTCGCCTAAACCCAATAGAAAGATCGTATGGGATGTTACAAGTTTAATTTATTCCGATAGAAATCCCCGTAGGCTCAACCTCAATTTCGGGGACGAAATTTTTGTTTTGTTTATTGGGATTTGTAACATCCCATTTCCGGCTAGACCCCTAGGAGTCGGTTGGTCGTGACAGAACCCTGTGAAGCCCAAAAATTGAAATAAATCGATCGAGGTTTCGGGTCACGGGTTGGTCACGCCCGTGACCGACCCGTCACGTCCGTGACTTTGGGCGTGACTACTTCGACGATCGTCGATCTCCGCGAGACGATCGTCGAACTTGCTGCCCGGGCATGTCACGCCCGTGACCAAGGTGTCACGCCCGTGACCTAGGGCGTGACTCCTTCGACGATCGTCGATCTCCGTGAGACGATCGTCGAACTTGCAGCCCGGGCATGTCACGCCCGTGACCAAGGTGTCACGCCCGTGACCTAGGGCGTGACTCCTTCGACAATTGTCGATCTCCGTAAGGAGATCGTCGAAATTGAAACTAGGGCCTGTCACGCTCGTGACCCAGGTGTCACGCCCGTGACCACCCTTCGACGATCGTCGATCTCAGTTCGACGATCGTCGAACCCAGAATTGGCTATCCGGACTTGTCACGCCCGTGACCTATGTGTCACGCCCGTGACATTGGCCGAAACGACGGTTCAGGCCCGAAATTATTCTAACACGCGTGGTAATAAATGCTGGTGTGGGAAGTTACACCAGGAGTAATTACAGGCCGTTTTTCCTTCTGTAATTATATAATAAAGGAGGAAGATGTGGTCCGATAGGAAACTGCCAACTGGACACACCTGTTCATCTTCCACCGTTTCTTATCCCTTCACTGTAACCGAAATGTTATTAGGAGGAGCCTTCATGACCATTAAGGCTTTACCCTTTCACCTCTCCACATGCTGACTTATAAAAGCCCACTTGGAGCAAGAGGAGAAGGTTACACGCTCAATCAAACGATCAGATCCTTGTTCTTGCTGTAGGAGAAGTTCAGCAACGCCACCAACGCGCCATGGCACCCCGTCGTTCTTCTCGCCTCCAAACCGCGAATAAGGTCCTCCTCTGCTTCTTCTCTTTCATGGGTAGATCTTAGGATTCTTAGAAAGGAAGTTCGCGCTCAACGGAGCCTGACCCATCTCTCGTTTTCATGGAAAACCATGAAAAGTGTATTCTTGAGTTCGCCGGAAACCGCCACCTCCGGTGGCCAAACCACCACCGACCGATAGCCATCGCCTCAACGGAGGCGGTGGTGGTGGTGGCTGGCCAGGGAAGGACCGGACGACCGGTGACAGAGTGCAAAAGAGCTACAGGAAATATGATTTTCTGTGTCTGGTTTTCGGGTTATGTAGAAGATGAACAGTAAAAACTGTTTTTAATATATAAATTATGTAAATAATTTTGTAAGGAAATTATACTTGGATGGGCACATTTTAATGCTGCAAAACGAGGCACTTAGAGGCCATTTTAGGAAAAGTGACCAGACACAAAAGTCGTAGCCCTTCGAGTTTAAATTAATCTAAAATTGGTTTCAACTCGTTTGGGTAAGAGGTTCGGCCGCAGCACCCGTTTTAGTGGGGGCTGTACCTAGAGTTGGGCAGAAATTAAAACGGATGCTCACTCTTCGTCCCTTGTCCAAATGACCTGAAGTTTGGGCAGGGGATTAGCCTTAACAATACCTAAAGGCATACCAAAAATGGGAATTTTTATAGATACTTTGCCTAAAGTTTTTGTTTCAATTTAATAAACTTCGAGGAATTTATTTAAGTGGTCAAATGACCTCTAAACCCTCCCAAATTTTGGTGAGTGGTCCCTGGCAATAAAACCTAGGTCTGTCCAAAATTCCAACTGATTTGGAGGAGTTTTGGGTAGGAAATCTTCTACCCTTAACTAGGCATTAGTGAGACACCTTTTAGTAAAAAGTGCACTAAGAGTTTGGAAAGGTCAAATCACCTCAACAGAGGTTGATTTTCTTATCTCTGACTTAGAAGGGTGTTATAACCTGCTTGGAGAAAAATGGTGAGGTTTAGGGTTGATTTACCCTAGGATCCAAGCTCAAACCCTAAATAAAGGGCTTTGAGGGTTGTGAAGGACATGGGGGCAATTGCTCTTGTATTGCCTTGAAACTCTGTAGAGTTGACAACAGCTTGATAAGAATCGTGTGGATGTAATCTTGGAGAATTTGGAGACAAGAAGATACCTTAAAACCCTAACCTTAGTTTTAGGGTAAAATATCAAATAGGTAAAATCAGTCACTGAACCTTACTTAAAAACTGTGAAATTCAGGTAGAGTGAGTTTTAGATTAGGTAGAACTTATAGCAATTTTTCTGGAATTTTATGTTGAATATTGCTAGCACTTCATTTGTAAAGCTTGCTATGGCCTAAGATGATGATTTAATTATTTAGGAATTTTTGTTCATTTAAATCTCATGAAATTTTGGAAATATAGATTTTAGAATAGAATGATTACCCCTGAAATTTTATATAATTTTTAGTGGAGTACATCCAGTACTTCCTTCATAAAATTTAAAAAGGGGTTCTATGCTTGAAAAATTATTTAGGGATGATTTTATTACTAAAAAATTATGAAACTAGGCCGGTGCTAATTTTAGGCCTTTATCTGCATGTCATAAATTATTTGTAATTTTTGGAAGAATATTTTCTGTACTTGATTCATAAATAACAAAAGATAGAGATTATTTCTAAAATAGTTTTAATGCCCTTTTGATGATAGAAAAATTATGATACTTTGGATTTAACCTACTGAGATAACCTACTATTTGTCATAAAGTTGCTGGACATCTTGCATGAGAACTTAGGGTAGTTCATGTTCAAACCGGTAGCCCTTGGGATTTTCGAGGAATTTAATTTAATGCCAAATAAATTATGAAAATTTCCATTTTCTGGATTTAGGTCATTTATATCATGGTAAGTCTCCAGTAAATAATTTAGGGCATTTGGATGAGTATTGGATCATTGCATAACCGGTTCGACATGTAGTCTAGGTCGGTCTGCATATAGCAATTTGTGAAATGCAATAGGACATGATATGAGGAAGACATTGGAGTTAATCATATTGTCTGGGTGGGCAATGGTGGAGGAAATCACAATAGGAAGGTATAAAGAGTAGTGAGAAGTGGTGATAGCTAGAGTTAAGAGGTGCTCGGGTTTTGGCGAAAGATCGCCTTTTCCCGAAGAGAGGAAGGTTAAAAATCACCCAAGGATAGTCTATCGTAATATGAGAAAGGAATCGGGTTAAGGGAGATAAACCAATAACAATAAGTGCCTTGCGAAAGGGAACTTCGGGCCGTAATGTCGCCGTCTTGGTTCCTAGTGCCCCTTGAGAGCCCTTCACGGGGAATACCGGGGCAGTCCTGGGCTAACGTAAATTGTAATAACAAACCGACAAGAGTAACTTAGTAACTAGGGCTGCACCTTTCACAAATACTGTTGGCACAGGAAGATTGATGAAAGCTTCAGCTCGGTTGGTTTGGAGACGGACGTTTGGGTCCGGGGAGCTTCGGCTCGGTAGGTTTGGAGACGGACGTTTGGGTCCGGGGAGCTTCAGCTCGGTTGGTTTGGAGATGGACGTTTTGGTCCGGGGAGCTCCGGCTCGGTTTTTGTGTGTTTACGATTAAACTTGCATGTGCATAAAATAGGAAAAGATAAGGTGGTGGGTTTTGCGATATCGGGGAGTTCGATTGCACCGACACCGATATCGTTGACTCGGCGGGGTGATTAGCACTTTGCCAACAGAAGTCCGGTGCGCCAGCCGGCAAGAGTACGCAGGCGTCCACTTAGTGCACCAAGCGTTGAGGCGTACGATAGGTCAGACCAATGGTGCTTTTACTGGTTTTGAGGTGGGCGAGGCCCAACCCACCGCTTCCGTCCGCCACTACGGAGGTATCCTGGGAGGTAACGGCTCCGAAAGGGGGAACTAAAGGTCTGTGTGCACAGAGTCGGGTGTGTGAGTTGCACTTGCATGTTTCATCATACCCACTAGCATGTCATAGCATAATCGATTCATTTAACCCTGACACCTAATGTATAAGTGGTATGGGATGCTTATACATTAGGACCTGCAAAACGACCCCTTGGTCTATAAGCTTGTGTGGGCAAGTTTATAAATCAATGGTTAATTTAATTATGTTGGAACACCCTATTACTATTTGGATCAGGATGACTATTTTTCTATAGGGATTTTGTGTTGTGACCTCCTTGTTGTTATAAAGGTCACATAGGCTAGTTAGATTAATCTTCAGCTCGACGCAGAGTCGATCTCAGCTCGACGCAGAGTCGATCTCAGCTCGATGCAGAGTCGATCTCCGCTCGACGCAGAGTCGACCTCAGCTCGACGTGGAGTCGACCTCAGCTCGACGTTCCGTCGAACCCAGCTCTGCTTACAGAAAACACTCTCTGGCCGACGTGTGTCGTGCTCAGATCGACGTTTTACTGTGAGCTCGACGTTTTCCAGACTTCCGTCAGTTTTGAATAGGAATTCAAATTCCTTCTGTCAGACAATTAATGCTGAAGATTTATTGGCCGTTACAGCATATCTGGTGCATGGCTCAAGGAATTTTCTAACGAATGTCTGCCTGACATTTCCTTTGAGGCATGGACATTTAAGGAAAGCATTTAATGCTGACTGCCAACGGCTATCAAAGAAAAAGGAAGAAGAAGACTCAGATATATTATTCATTCAGCTAGACAGAGAGACATAGAACAACAATACAGGACTTCAGCTGCTCTCTCTCTGTGATATTGTTTTTGAAAGCTCACTCACAGGAATTCTGATTGCTTCAGACACAACCATCCAACTTTCTTGGATCATCTCTTGCTGAAGCAAATCAGATCTTTGAAGACCTGTCACCCTTGTGCAGAGCTCTCCTTCCTGAACTACTTCTTGATCTCAGGGGGAGCTTTGACAACATCTATAGATCCACTTTGCTTCTCTCTACTTGTTGATAGAGAAGACAACATCACCTCTTTTTCTTTTTCTTTCTGTACAGGGTTTTAACTCCCTTCAAAAGTTACTTTTGGTTTTGCTGAAACCTGGTCAAAATCAGCTCCTTTGGTTTGTGAGAACCTGGTCAAAAACTCTCTGGTGCTCAAGACACCTGATCAACTCTTCTTGAAGTGGATTCCTATCAAGGGTGATAGAAGAGTGGACTACCCAGGATTTTGGGGAACCACTATAGCTCCTTGTGTCGTCTGGATTGCTTGTTTCTTTGTGTTTTGCTTTGTGCTGTGAATTTCTTTTTAATCTGATTATTTGCTATAGCACCATACACTAAGTAAATCTAAACTTTCTCTCCACTCAAGTTTTTATTTGCAAAACTATTTTAAATAACTCTATTCACCCCCCTCTAGAGTTAGGATTGATCTTATCCTGCACTTTCAATTGGTATCAGAGGGAGGTTGATCATTCATACAGGCTAACACCTGGATCAAAAGATCTCTGATAAGATCATTTCTCTCAAAAGGGTTATTTCTTTTAGTTTTACTTATCTTTAAAACTCATGGCACAAAACAAGGACTTTGCTAGCACCAGACCTCCTATGTGTAATCTCTCTAAGTTTGCACTATGGAAAGCAAGGATTAAACTTTACATGAATTCATTTGATGAGGACATCTTTAATTCTGTGTTGACAGATTGTCCAAGGCCTCCCACAGAAACAAGTACATCAGCTGTTCCTCCTCCTTCAGGAACTGATGATGACATAAAGAAGTGGAAGGCAGCAGATGCTAAATCCATGAACATCTTGGCTCAAACCATGTCAGATGACATTTTCCAGAAAGTAGCTGAATGCAATACTGCCAAAGAGATCTGGGAAAAACTTTCAGAAATTGTATCAGGTTCTGCAGATGAAAGAAAGGATAGGAGATCCTACCTCATCACCCAGTATGAGAACTTCAAAAAGGCAGAGTCTGAGTCAGTTGCTGACATGTACAACAGACTGAGCCTAATCATCAGTGAGCTTAGATCACTAGAAAAGGACATATCTCTCACTGAGATAAATGACAAGATACTGACTTGTTTCCCTAGCTCTTGGGACTCAAGAATCTGGTCGATTAAAGATGGAAGAAATGTCTGTGAGCTATCCACAGAAGCTCTTCTAGGAAAGCTCAAAAGTTATGAGCAATTCATTAAGAAGAGAGAAGAAGAGCAGAAGACATCCACACCAACAGAAAAGGTTGAGAAAACCATTGCCTTCAAAGCACAGGAAGAAGAACCTAAAGAAAAGGTGCTGGGAAATGAAGAGCTTATGAGCCTACTGGTCAAAAGGTTCAATAAGCTGAATAAAAGGTACTTCAGAAGATGGTCATCCAAAGACAAAGACAAGCTAAGGTATGACAGATCTACTAATAAAGATATTATCTGCTTTGGCTGCAGGAAACCAGGACACATTTTCCCCAACTGTCCAGAAAATCAAGATAAAGACAGAAGGGACAAGAAGGAAAGAAAAGATAAAAGGAAGGATAAGGAGTCAAGGAAGTACCATGACAAGCCTTCCTCCAGCAACAGCAAGCACACCAGAAAATGATTTGTGGCTGAATCCTGGAGTGACTCTGATGAGTCTGATTCATCATCCAGCTCTAGTGATGATGAGGATGATGTAGAAGAAAAAGGATTCTGCATGATGGCCATCAGTGCATCTCAAAAGAACACTGATTCAGAGCCTGATGCTGACTACCTATCTGATCAGGAACTTACTGAGGATCAGGTAATAGATTCATTTGATTTTACTTCTGATGAATTTAAATCTGAGTTCAAATCTATGTGCATTGACTTGATTGAATCTCAAAAGTTGATTAAAACTCTCAGAGAACAATTAATTGAATGCAAATCCATTAACTCAGATAATCTTAGACTCTTAGAAGAGTTGAAGCAGTGTGGGGAGGAGATAGCTTCACTGAAAGGTGAGCTATCTAAGGCCAAACAATTTGAAGAAACCCTTAATGGGAGAAGTATCAAATTAATGGACATCACAAGTACAGTGAACTCAAGATTGAATGGTACACTGGGCTTGGGTGCTTCATCCAGCTAACCCATAGTGCTGACAACTCCAATCAAATTTACCAGTGACAAAGGTAAAGGAGTCTTGATAAAGGCTAGGAAGAATGCTGACTTAACCCAGGAAACTGGACAAAAAGCGTCGAACGAAGCTCGACGGACGTCGACCAGAGCTCGACGTAATCGCAAGAAAACGTCGAACTCAGGTCGACGCCTTCTACCCTCTGAACAAAGCAAGCCTTCGCCGTCAAATGGAGCTCGACGCACTCACCAGAGTCCGTCGACCGAAGCTCGACGTGCATCGAGCCAAGTTCAGAGCAAAAGTCAGTTCTCAGGGGTTAATTCAAAATTCAATTCCAGCTCCACATCTCATCACTTTAACCCTTATGCTGAATGGATAATACCTCCTAGGAGATATCATCCTGTAGGCTATAAGAGTCAACCTGAGATGTCTTTTATTTCAGAGTTTAAAGGATATCAAGAAAGGCCCAAGGTAAACTGGGTCAAAAACAATTGATTTGTTGTATGTGCAGATAAAGACTTGTCCAATTGAGAACCAGCAGTGGTACTTGGACAGTGGGTGCTCAAAGCATATGACTGGCAACAAGGAGAACCTTGTGTCCTTCAAAGCTAAACATGGACCCAAAGTAATCTTTGGAGATTCAAACTTTGGACAAACAAAAGGCTATGGCCAAGTCAAAATAGGGTCAATTACATTCAAGAAAGTGGCCTATGTGGAAGGACTAAAGCACAACTTAATCAGCATCAGCCAGCTATGTGATGCTGGTTATCAGGTTTGGTTTACCAACTCAGCATGCAATATTGCATTAAACAACAACATTGTTTTAATTGGTAATAGACAAGATAACATATACCTAGTTGATTTCAATTCATCTAAAGTAGATATATGTTTATTTAACTCCCTTAGCAAACCTAATGAACTTTGGCATAAAAGACTAGGACATGTGAACCTTAGAACCATTGCTAAGTTATCCAAAGACAACCTTGTTAGAGGACTACCTTTTGGTCCCAACAAGAAGGAAGGACTTTGCAAGGCCTGTCAGTTAGGCAAGCAAACTAAAAACAGTTTCAAGTCACTTAATAAGAGTGACTCACCTAGAATTTTGTACTTATTGCACATGGACCTTTTTGGACCAATTAATGTACAAAGCCTAGGAGGGAAATCTTATGCTTTAGTAGTTGTAGATGACTTCTCAAGATTCACTTGGGTGTTCTTCCTGAGGAAGAAGTCTGATAACTTCAAGATTTTGACAGATTTTCTCAAAGGCATACAGATTGAGTTCAATACTCACATTGCCCTGATCAGAAGTGATCATGGGACAGAGTTTGATTCTCTTCTTATGCTAGAGTTCTGCCAGAAGGAAGGTATCAGGCACACTTTCTCAGCTCCAAGAACTCCTCAACAAAATGGGGTAGTTGAAAGGAAAAATAGAACCCTTATTGAATCTGCCACAACATTGTTGACAGATGCTCACCTTCCTCTAACCTTTTGGGCAGAGGCTGTGAACACCTCCAACTATGTTTTGAATAGAAGCCTGATACATAAACTGAAGGGTAAGACTCCCTATGAGTTACTCAAAGGGAAGAAACCTAAAGTAAATTACTTCAAAATCTTTGGTTGCATTTGTTTCATTCACAATAATGACAAGAAATACCTAGCTAAATTTGAAGCCAAAGCTGATGAAGGAGTGTTTCTGGGATACTCCATGACTAGCAAGGCTTATAGGGTTTTTAACAAGTGCTCAAATAAAATTGAAGAATCCATGCATGTTACATTTGATGAAACTAACATGTCTTATAAGGAGAAGGAGACTTCTACCATAAGCAATTTGCAGGAACATTCAATTTCAGAAAATCTGGAGCAGCTTACCATCACAGACAAAGGGTCATTACCTTCAACAATTCAGCAAGACACTGAACTTAGTGACAATGAAGAGGAATCTCAGGTTCTGGAAAGTTCAAAAGGCCAACAAAGTGAAGAACCAGTTGTTGTTCCACAAGAGGAAACAACAACACAGGTTGGTGCATCATCAACACCCCTTGTTGACTTTGCAACAACAAGAGATCACCCAATGTCTCAAGTAATTGGAGATATCTCAGTAGGTGTGCAAACAAGGAATCAAGTTAATCAAAATATTATGCACACTTGCTTTCTTTCTCAAATTGAGCCTCAAACCATACAAGATGCAGAGAAAGATCCAAACTGGATCATTGCAATGCAAGAAGAGTTGAATCAATTTGAAAGGAATAAAGTTTGGGAATTAGTACCAAGACCAAGGAACCAGCAAATTGTTGGAACCAAATGGGTATTCAGGAACAAGTTGGATGATCAAGGAATAATTGTGAGAAACAAGGCAAGACTTGTTGCACAAGGATATTGCCAAGAAGAAGGAATTGATTATGAACAAACCTTTACACCAGTTGCAAGGTTGGAGGCCATAAGAATCTTTCTTGCATATGCAGCTCACAAGAGATTCAAGGTATATCAGATGGATGTCAAGAGTGCATTTCTCAATGGAGACATCAAGGAAGAAGTTTATGTAAAGCAACCTCCAGGTTTTATCTCTCCAACCTTTCCTGATCATGTTTTTAAACTGCATAAAGCTTTATATGGTCTCAAGCAAGCCCCTAGAGCATGGTATGAGACCTTAGCTTGTTTTTTGTTGGAAAATGATTTTAAAAGGGGTAGAGTAGACCAAACTCTCTTTGTTAGAACCCATAGGTCCCATACCCTACTAGTACAAGTTTATGTAAACGATGTCATATTTGGGTCTACTGATTCAAACTTATGCAAAAAGTTCTCACAACTTATGCACTCAAAGTTTGAAATGAGTAGCATGGGTGAGCTTGCTTTCTTTCTAGGATTGCAAGTTAAACAACATGTGGATGGCATTTTCATTTCTCAAACCAAGTATGCAAGAGAACTGGTTAAGAAATTTGGAATGTCTGAAGCATCCTCTATGAAAACACCTATGCCTACAAATGCTGTTTTAGATGCTGATGAATCTGGAAAACCAGTTGATCAGACAAGCTATAGAGCAATCATTGGCTCATTACTTTATCTAATAGCTACTAGACCAGATATAATGTTTGCCACATGCATTTGTGCTAGATTCCAAGTAAGCCCTAGAGAGTCCCACCTCACATTAGTTAAGAGGATTCTTAGGTATGTAAAAAGTTGTCCTAATCTAGGTCTCTGGTATCCACATGACTCAGGATTTGATCTAACTGGATTTTCAGATTCTGATTATGCTGGATGTAGAGTAGACAGGAAAAGCACCAGTGGAACTTGTCAATTCCTTGGTGATAGACTTGTCTCCTGGTTCTGTAAGAAACAAACTTCTGTGTCCACATTAACTGCTGAAGCTGAATACATGGCTGCAGGTAGTTGTTGCTCACAGATTTTGTGGATTCAAAACCAGCTCCTAGACTATGGCTACAACTTAGAGATGTCTAAAATCTTTTGTGATAATACCAGTGCAATATCAATTGCTCAAAATCCAGTTCTCCATAGTAGGACCAAGCACATAGAGATCAGACATCACTTCTTAAGGGATAATGTAGAAAAGAAGAAAATTGCACTAGAATACATTTCCACTGAACTACAAAGAGGAGATATTTTCACCAAGCCCTTGGATGAAAAGAAGCACCTCTTCTTCCTCAATCAGTTGGGAATGCTAGATGGAGACAGCATAAATTAAAACTCCAAGATTTTGAAACCCATAATTAACAGGAATAAGAAAAATTTCATTTCAAAATTTCCCTGTCTGAGTGGTTTTTCTGAGCTCTGAACTAAGCTCGACGCTGCGTCGAACGGAGATCGACGGTCCGTCGCCCTCAAAAGCGTCGAACGTCGAACTCAACTTCTAGCGTCGAACTAAGTTCACAGCTCCCTGGCTTCTTGAGTTTCTCTCTCTCCGGTCGACGTTTTCGTTCAACGTCGACCTGAGCTCGACGTATAGCATCGGCCCAAGCGTCGAACGTCGACCTAAGCTGCACGCTGTTGAGTCGTTTCAGTTCTCCTAGAGCCTTAGAGCGTCGAACTGAGCTCGACGTTCTTTCCATTTCTGCGTCGAACCCTAAGTATAAAATCATTTTTCTCCGTCGTTCGCAGTTGCGCTTTCATATTTTCTGCTCAAGCTTTCTCCCTCCAAATACTTTACTCTTGATCTTGGAAGGTATTTTTTTTGCAGGAAAATGTCAATCACTGCAGGTGCTTTGGCGGCCATGAAGTTCGATTCAGGCTTCGACATCGACTTCGACTCATTTGATGGATCACCACAGTACTTTCTGGATATTCTGGAACTTTTCAAGGAGCAGCACCTAGTCAACTTTATGTCAACCAGGATCCCTCTTCCAGAGTCGGAAATCAAAGAATGGACCCTTACAGCAGTTAACTCAGATAACAATACATTGATCAGGAAAATTTCAGGGAATGAGGGAGCCATCTCACCTCAAATCATCTCAGAAGTTTTCAGTTTTGCTGCTGGAGATGATGGAATAGAACTCTCTGTGGAAGAGTATGCTTTGATGCTGGACAGGATGGGGCATGCTGCTGGTAACCCCTCTAAACTCCTAAAAGTTAACCTAGCTATTGAGTATAGGTTATTAGCAGACATCACAGGCAAAGTAATCTGTGCAAAGAGGACTGCACATGATGCCATTACTAGGCATCAGTTTTGCCTTATGGCTGCAATCTTGGATAAGAAACATCCCAACTGGGGATTGAATGTTTTTGAAATGATTAAGAAGAAATTGGATAAGAACTCTGTCCACTTTGGAAGGGTTCTTGGGTTGATTCTGAACCACTGCTGCCCCCAGCTGCTTGTGTCCTCAAAGAAGCACATCAATGCTTCCAAGAGGCTCACTTGTGCACTGATTGGCAAGTGGGACAGAAGAATTGTGAATCCCAGGGCAGCAGCAGCAATGAGGACTTCTGCAGACACCAGGACTGTAGAGGTCACTCTCCCTCAGTCCACTGGTCCAGAAGCAGGGATTTTGCCATCTACCTCCCTCTCCCTCCCATCCACCTTCATCCCCTCAACCACAATCCTCTCATCCACTCAACCCATCCCTTCATCCATTTCCACTATTGCATCCTCCCTTCCACCACACACAACTTTCCTTCCCATAAGCTTGGATTCCTCATCTCATGAGGACCTCTTCTCCTTTGACACTCATGAAGACTCCTTCATGGATTCCTCAAACTCCTCTCCTCATGACTTCCACCATTCATCAACTTTTTCAAAATTGCTCTTTTCCTCCATCCATGAACCAGCTACCCCTCCCTTGTCTGCACCACCTACTACATCTTCTACATTTACATTTTCTGCTACTCCCTCTACCTCTACTCAAGTCCCACTTGAGTAAGTAGCTCTCCTGCCCTTGGCCAATCAGATTTTTGACCTTTTGGCCCCTAGGCTCTCCTCCCTCTTGGATGCCAAGCTGGCTCCTCTCCTCCTTTCCCTGAGAACTCTCTCTGCCTCTGTCTCCTCCCTCTCCTCTCATCTGGCATGCCCTTCTTGTGGGGGCCTGGAGTCAGCTGCCACTGATTCCAGGCAGGGGGAGATGTCAGCAGAAGAAGAGCTGCATCCTTCATCAGTTCAGTTTGTACAGACTTGTTCAGAGACAGTCTCAGCAGCAGAAGTTCAGATAGCATCTGAGGCTCCTCCTCAAAATTCAGAATAGCTTCAAGAAGACCTGTCTAGGGCTATTATCCCTTTTCAGAAGACCATGATCCCTGATGTAGCAGTGGTAGCAGTGGCTCCTGCTAGTGATGAAGTTGAAATAATTGTAGCTGCTGAAACTTCAGGTGAAGTAATTGAGACACCTGATGCAGTTGAGACCCATGTATCCCAAGGCCCTCAGGAACCAGGCCTTCAGGAACCAGCCTCTTCAGTCTCTATGGCTCCTGAGGCTATTCCCTCTCCTGCAGGGGTAGACTCCTCCTCCCCTCTGACAGCAGATCTTCCTCCAGTCACCTCCTCAGCAGCTCCATCCTCCATCACTTTTCCGATCTCCAAAAGAAAGTACATAGATCCCTATGATGAATCTCAGAGTTCAGAAGATGAGTTTGCTACTGATTCTGATGACTCCTCTGCAACCATTGCAAGGAAGAGGAAAGCAAGATCAAAAGCTTTGAAAAGAGTTCCAATGGCTCGAGCCACAGACCATGACATCCCCTATTACATCAAATACAACTGTGAAATTACAGAGCCATGGATGCAGTATTCTCAAAATCAAAGAAAGGCAATGAAGAAGAAAAGAAAGTTCATTGAAGGCCCCACCAAGCCTGTCCATCAGCCTCCACCTCCACCTCCTCCAGATGCAGGTGCCGGTGCAAGTCTATCTTCTAATCCAGCCCCATCATCTCAACATGGAAAGACCTATCAATCAAGAAGATCCCAAGGAGATAGTCAGCAAAGGGGAAATCAGCAAAGAGGACACAACAGAGGCAGGCAGTCCAGAGGAAGATCAGGTTCTCAACCTTATCAAAGGGGAAGATCCATTGATCCAACCTCTGGTCCCTATCCTTACAGACCTAGAGCTGACCTCACCCCAAGAACTACTCAAGAACTCTCCTCCAACAGATTTGAACCAGCAGTACCTTTTGAAGATCCCACAAAAACTCCAGCTTACTGGAAAGCTAGAATGACTGAGATGGCTGCTCTAAATGAGATTAACAAAGCTAGAGAAAGAGGTCTGGACACCTCTCACATTAGCACAATGTCAGACCAAAGGAGAGAGGAATTGGAGAAATATAATTCAAAGAAGTTCTTTGACTCAGACAGATATATGCAACTCCATCCTGCAGCTGTACCACCTAGTGCAAGAGATCAGAAATCCTTAGGTGCAGCTGATGATTACAGATCCAAGAAGGAGGCTTCAAATCATAACAGAGAAATTATCTTCAAGAAAGGTGATCAAGACAAAGCCCCACAGGAAAAGTAAAGTAAGGTGTTTTAATTCTTTCTATCTGCTGGACACAGGACAGTTAAACATTACTGCTGCTATATAGTGTTATATATATGCTGCTTTTTATTCTGTCATATGTCTGGTTGTATTGTATTGAATTGTATTTTTGCTTTACTTCTCTTTGAATCCCTAAATTCATGTAAATAGTAATCCTAATCCAAATAGGGGGAGATTGTTGGAACACCCTATTACTATTTGGATCAGGATGACTATATTTCTATAGGGATTTTGTGTTGTGACCTCCTTGTTGTTATAAAGGTCACATAGGCTAGTTAGAGTAATCTTCAGCTCGACGCGTCGTCGACTTCAGCTCGACGCAGAGTCGATCTCAGCTCGACGCAGAGTCGATCTCAGCTCGACGCAGAGTCGATCTCAGCTCGACGCAGAGTCGACCTCAGCTCGACGTGGAGTCGACCTCAGCTCGACGTTCCGTCGAACCCAGCTCTGCTTACAGAAAACACTCTCTGGCCGACGTGTGTCGTGCTCAGATCGACGTTTTACTGTGAGCTCGACGTTTTCCAGACTTCCGTCAGTTTTGAATAGGAATTCAAATTCCTTCTGTCAGACAATTAATGCTGAAGATTTATTGGCCGTTACAGCATATCTGGTGCATGGCTCAAGGAATTTTCTAACGAATGTCTGCCTGACATTTCCTTTGAGGCATGGACATTTAAGGAAAGCATTTAATGCTGACTGCCAACGGCTATCAAAGAAAAAGGAAGAAGAAGACTCAGATATATTATTCATTCAGCTAGACAGAGAGACATAGAACAACAATACAGGACTTCAGCTGCTCTCTCTCTGTGATATTGTTTTTGAAAGCTCACTCACAGGAATTCTGATTGCTTCAGACACAACCATCCAACTTTCTTGGATCATCTCTTGCTGAAGCAAATCAGATCTTTGAAGACCTGTCACCCTTGTGCAGAGCTCTCCTTCCTGAACTACTTCTTGATCTCAGGGGGAGCTTTGACAACATCTACAGATCCACTTTGCTTCTCTCTACTTGTTGATAGAGAAGACAACATCACCTCTTTTTCTTTTTCTTTCTGTACAGGGTTTTAACTCCCTTCAAAAGTTACTTTTGGTTTTGCTGAAACCTGGTCAAAATCAGCTCCTTTGGTTTGTTAGAACCTGGTCAAAAACTCTCTGGTGCTCAAGACACCTGATCAACTCTTCTTGAAGTGGATTTCTATCAAGGGTGATAGAAGAGTGGACTACCCAGGATTTTGGGGAACCACTATAGCTCCTTGTGTCGTCTGGATTGCTTGTTTCTTTGTGTTTTGCTTTGTGCTGTGAATTTCTTTTTAATCTGATTATTTGCTATAGCACCATACACTAAGTAAATCTAAACTTTCTCTCCACTCAAGTTTTTATTTGCAAAACTATTTTAAATAACTCTATTCACCCCCCCTCTAGAGTTAGGATTGATCTTATCCTGCACTTTCAAATTATATAATCATATGTTGTTGTTTGATAACCGACACCCCAATGTATAGGTGGTATGGGACACTCTATACGATGGGAGCCTTGCAGAAGATCCCTTGGCTTATGCGCTTCCGCACATAATTTAAGGTTACTTTCCTTACTTTCTATTTCTGTCATATTATCATAGAACTGCTAGATTAGTTCCGCTGCCATTTGATTCTTGATTAATCTCCACCATCATGTCCTTCCCTTTCTTCCTCTCCGCTCGGTACCTAGGAGCCATGGGGGAAGGGGAAGGGGTAGGGGATGATAGGGCTTAGTCTTTATGACTAACGGTTTTCGAACCGCGTCATTTAGGGGATCGTGGAGCCCAGCATGGAGGAGCAGCCCGAGAGATCGGTGCGCCTGGAGATGGGGCAGTCTAGCTCCGGAGTTCATATAGCCGGGACTGTGAGTCTCGACTCTGAGTAGTTTCTGTTTTCGCTTCCACATGAGTGATATTGTAGTGAGGACATGATGTATCGGGCATAAGCCCGCATTTTATAGTACTCTGATTATTGTTATTCTGTGGACACTCCCTTCGTGGAGTTTTATATGTATATGTGATTTATTTCCAGTGGACTTACTCTTACTTCAATTATTGTGCTACCTTTCTGTGATCGAGTTGGCCGGCAGAATCGGCGCCTTGTGGTGATGACCCTTCAGGACGTGAAGGTGTCACCGCAAAGCGGCGATTCTGGGCCTAAGACCCCGGTGGTTGAAAAAGAAAAAAAAAGGGGGGGTCTTACACAGGCAGCGCGTGATGGGGACATCGTCTTAATAATTCTTTAAATCTTTCTCAGTTTTCATATAAGGTTTAAGAGTCTATTTGTCCAAAGACAGAAATATCGTTCCTAAGTTTTGCAGTTTTAGCTGACAGAAAATACTTCGTTAAAAATTTTTCAGTTAGTTGATCCCAAGTGGTGATGCTCCCTCTTGGCAGTGTCATCAACCATTGTTTAGCTTTGTTTCTTAGGGAGAAAGGAAATAATCTTAGCCTAATAGCATCATTTGTGACACCATTTTTCTTGAAGGTATCACAAATCTCAAGAAAGCTTGTTATATGTGCGTTCGGATCTTCATCTTAAAGTCCATCATATTGCACATACTGCTGCACCATTTTAATTATGTTAGGCTTTAGTTCAAAATTATTACTTGCTATAGCAAGGCGAATGATGCTTTATTCTGTTCCCTCTAGATTCGGTCGCGTATAATAGGACATAGGCCTATGTATGGCTTCCTCCACGTGGGGTTCTTCCATTCTTAAAGTAGAAAATGACTCGGAATCCTCAACCGGTATTTGGAGAGTAGGGCCTTGAAATCGCGATCTTCTCCGAAGAGTACGATCAATTTTGTGGTCCAAGTCCAAAATATCCGACAGATTCCCGCGGGTCATGCACTAAAAGAATAGAAGATGAAGAAAGAGAAATAAATAAACTAGAAAAAGAGAAGCTAAAAAAATTTGAAATAGAATTTTTTATGTTTTAACTCCCGAACTTCCCAAGGGCTACCCAATGAAGAGTTCACAAGGTATTAGACAAGATAGTGGTATTTAAGCCACTTTGCCCTTTTCGAGAGAGTTAGGTGGTGTAGAAAAATTATGAAGTGGGTTTCTATTAAGAGCATTAATATATTTTTTTTATTTTAAATTTTTTTTAGAAAGAGGATGAGAAAGAGAAATGATAAAAGTAATAGGTTCGTGTTTTCAAATTATCAACAAAAGTTGCTCCCCGGCAACGGCGCCAAAAACTTGGTGATCGCTTTCTGCTTGAGAAAAGAGAGCCGAACTAGCAATCCACCTAGGCAAGTATACCTATCGAACTGTAGCTAGGGGACACAAGTATCATATTGAAATCCATGAACTGTTGAGAAAACCTACTCACACAAAAACTATTATCTTATCGAAGGATGGTTTTAGGGTTAAAGAGAAATATAAATGCGATTAAGAAAAGAAAAATAGTGCTAAAAAGAGAATTACTTGCAGCGAAATGAAGAGCTAATAAAAGCAATCACAACGAAGGGTCGAAATGATGAAATGGAAAATCACTCGATCGAGAATCACCTCGACAAGAGTTGACTAAAATGCAATAAAAACCCTAACTTAATAGGGTAAAGGTCCTTGACTGTGGAGGTTCCTAAAGCTTGAACACGCTTCTCTCAAAGTCGTGCCCAACTGAGTTTAGGAAGGTCCGAACGAACTCTCGTCCAAATCGGAGGCATAAAGCTCGCTTTATGCGGTGAACCCCACTATTTAAATTTCACTCCAATCCAGGAGATTTGGACATCTGCCTCTCTCGAGGGGTGCATGCAACTCTCTTTACTCTGGAACGTTCACTTCAAACTACGAGCCTCTCGGCTAGCTAAGAGTGAAAACAGAAATGGAAATTATATATTGATGATATAACTCCAAACATGAATAATCAAGAGTAAATCGAAGGCCTAAACCCTAAAAAGAAAAAGTAAATTCAAAGCATCATAACTTAATCAACTCGAACCTCGAATCATCAAGATCGAGTAAAAGGAGGATTAGTTAATCATAGTGAATTGGGAGGAGGGATGAGTAGAAGAGCATTAAGAACACAACGTAAACAAAGGGCGCTTTATATTAATATTAAAGAGAGCTACAACTTGAAAGGAAGGGTTACACTTGTAATGAAATGAAAACCTAAGCTAGTATTACATTAAACCACTAAAGATATTACCAAAGCTATTACAAAAGAGCACAATAAGCTAGAGAAAAGAAAAACACAAAATGAGAAAGAGAGAGAGAGAGAGAAACATAAAAAAGACTAAGAAATAAAAGGGCAGCACCTCCCCTCTCAAACAAAAAACTGTTCTGGACATAAGGGGGTACCACTGTATTTATAGGCAAAATTCTCGGGTTGGTCACGCCCCCTGTCACGCCTAAGGAGGGCGTGTCAGGGGAGCGTAACATGCACGGAGTTGACCTCGGGCTCTAGATTCTGGCGGGAATGATGATTGCTTCTATAAGTCAGTGGACACGCCTTGGGCCACGCCTGTGTAGGAGGGGCGTGTAAGGCACATCAAGTCTCAATCATTGGTCGGAAATCCATCAGTCGTCGAAAAGGTGGAAAATGCCCCAGGGCCACGCCCGTGTAGGGGGGCATGTCAGTACTGTTGACATGCAGCAATGGAAAATGCTTTAAATGTGGCAGCAGACTTCGGGATGAGTGTGACACGCCCTGTGACACGCCTAGGGATGGCGTGTCAGGGGGCTTGTAAGGTGGTTTTTCTCTGGAAATGTCTTGTAGTAGTAAAACTCCTCTATACAAGGTGACACGCCCTTTGACACGCCCAAGGAGAGCGTGTCAGGGGGCGTGTCAGGGCAATTTTTGGCTGAAAATTCTGGGAACCTGCACAAAGACATAAAAACATTAGTGGCAAAAATATATACATAAGGAGGTCAACATATAAGTTTACAAGACATGATTTGTGCAATAAAAACTATAAAATACGCTAATAGTTTAGACTACAAAACGAACTATCAATTCGCGCGGGTCATAAACTAGAAGGAGAAGAGAAAGAGAAAGAGATAGAAAAACTAGAAAAAGAGAGCTAACTTTTTTTTTGAAAATAGATTTTTTTAACGGTTTAATTCTCAAACTTCCCGAGGACTACCCAGTGACGGTTTCGTACTAGAACTAGAAAAGATAGTGGTATTCAAGCGAACATTTCCCTTTTCGAGAGAGTTAGGTGGTGTAGAAAAAGGTGATGTGGGTTTCTATTAATAGCGTTAATTTTTTATTTTAAAATTTAAATTTTTTTTGAAAGGGGGGAGAAAGAGAGGTGATAAAAGTAATAGATTCATTATTTCAAAATATCAATGTAAAGTTGTCCCCGGCAATGGCGTTAAAAACTTGGTGTCTACAAATCATTACAAAAAGAAATCCAAACTAACAATACAATAAAGGCAAGTATACCTATCGAATTGTAGTAAGGGGACACAAGTGTCGAATTAAGATCCGAGAACCGTTGAGTACTTACACTCACACGAATTGCTATTATCTTATCGAAGGATTTAGGGTTTGATTACTAAATTGGAAAAAAGAAATTACTTGCAATTATTAAGAAAGACTACTACTAACGATTAAAAAGAGGGGTTGAACGATGGTTAAGGGATAGTACTCGATCATGAATCATCTCAGCATAAGTTATTCAAAGATGTGATAACAAACTAAAACTTAATAAGATAAAGGTCCTTGACCGTGGGGGTTCCCAAAGCTTTAACATGCTTCAATCGAAGACGTTGCCAACTGAGTTTAGGAAAATCTGACTAAACTCTCGTCTGTATTCGAATACCTAAATCTCGCTTTAAGTAGTGAACCCAACTATAGGATTTCACTCCAATCTGGGAGATTTACGTCATCCTCTCTCGAGGGGTGTATGCAACTCTCTTTACTCTTGAGTGTTCACTTCAAACTATGAGCCTCTCGGCTAGCTAAGAGTGAAAACCTAGATGGAGATTATATATCGATGATATAATTCCAAACACGATATTTCAAGAGTAAATCAAAGGCCTAAACCTTAAAAAGAGAAAGTAAACTAAAGCATCATAACTTAATCAACTCAACCTCAGATCATCAAGATCAAGTACTAGGAGGATTTAGTTACTCATGGTGAAGGGGAGAAAGAGAGATGGAGAGTAGAACATCATAATAGCTAAGTAGATAGAAAAAAAAAGAACACTTTTTATTAATCTAAAAATGGAGGTTAAACTTGGATGAAATATTACACTTGCGTGAAAATGAAACCAAAAACTAGCATTATCATTACACTAGAAAAAGAAGTACAAGAACACTACAATGACTTACATGAAAACTAGGAATCTAAAAACTTGAAATGAGAAGGAGAGAGAGAAGAGCTTAAGGGAAAAACATGAAAAACTAAGAAATAAAAAACGCCAGCACCTCCCCTTTGCACAAAATCTAGATCGGGAACACCTGGAGGACCTCTAAATTTATAAAAGTTTTCTGCCTCGGTCATGCCCCCCTTACACGCCCGGGTCAGGCGTGTACCTGGGGAGTGTCAGGCATATTGTTGACCTCGGGTAACGGTATCTTGCGGGAATGATGATTGCCTTATACGAAGGCAGACAGGCCTTGTTACATGCTCGTGTAGGGGGGCGTGTACAATACAGGATAACTTGCAGCAACGAACTTTCGTTAATGGCATCTTGTCTTGGCTCTAGGTGGAACACGCCCCTAGTACATGCCTGTGTAAGGGGTTACATTGTCGTTTAACTAGGGCATGCAGGAGAAATCTTCGGGAACTAGACTCTAGTAGAAATAATCCTCGGGATCGGGTTACACGCCTTGGGTAAATGCCTAGGGAGGGCGTGATCTAGGGGCATGTAATAGGAAATTTTTACTAAATTCTGTAAAAATCAAAGAAAAAGAGAAAAAAAGGATTAGCTGGAACAAAATATACTAAAAGAAGTTAAAACGAAATCTTACAATAACACAAATTGCATACTAAAAACCTAAAAAAACCCTAATAATTTAAAGTACAAAACGTATTATAAACTCCTTATCCCAGTCATGTGCCTAGAAGACCCACTATCCAAGTACCAGATTTATTTCAGGTTGGTACTTGAACTATCTTGCAAGATAAAATTCATTTTAGCTTAGGATTCCAACTTTCTTTGGGTCCTTGGTTCTTGTTAGCATTAACAACAACATTTCTGTTGAAAGCTACACTAGAAGGAAGGCTCTTCTTTGCCTGTGGCACAGAGGGATTGTGAAAGTGGAGGATAAGATCAGTCTGACTCTAGAGAGGGGGTGAATATATTTTATTAAAATATTTTTTCAAAATAAAACTTTGCAAGAGGAAGAGTTAAGTTAATATAGTATGTGTATTGTGCTGCAGCAATAAAATAGAAGTAATAATAAAAAGAAGACAAAAGATTCACAGCATACAGCAAAGAATACACACAAGCAACCAAACACAAGAAGCTATAGTGGTTCCCCAATCAACCTGGGTACATCCACTCTTCTACCACCCTTGGTAGGAATCCACTCAGGATGAGTTGATCAGGTGTCCTGGCACCAATGAGCTTTTGATAAGGTGCTCAAAAACCAAATCTAAGATTTTTTTGATAAGGTGTCTTGCCACCACTGAGTTTTGACAAGGATCTCAGAACCAGATTCAGAACTTTTGAAGGGAGTTTTGATAACCCTTTTACAGCAGGAAATGAAAAAGGAAGAGGTGAGGTTGTCTTCTCTGTCTCAATCACTGAGAGAAGACTTAGTGGATTGATTGTGTTGTCAAAGCTCCCCCTGAGATGTAGATGGTTCAGGAGTGAGAGCTTTGCTAGGGTGATAGGCCTTCAGAAACTTCAGATCTCCAGCAGAAGATGATTTCAGCAGAGGCTGAAATATGAGTTTGTCTGGAGTCTTTGATGTTGAAACTATGAACACTTTTCAGTATGCTAATTTTCAATCTAACTCTTCAGGATTGATCACTTGATTTTTCTCTGAGTTAATCTCACTATCTGTGTATGTCTGTATTGAGTAGTTCTTCTTTCTCTTGATCTACTGTTGTGTATATTATTCTCTGATGATCCTCTGTCCAAGATAAACGTTAGCAGTCATAAATATCTTCCATAAATATTTGGTCTTCTGGAGGAAAGTCCAATAAACATTCTCTGAGAAATCCCTTGAAACTTGCTCCAGAATAAATGAAAATGGCTAACAAATCTCTTGAAATAAATGCTGAGAGAATTTGAAAAACATTCCAAAGGCTGACTGAATTTGAATCCTTAAAGTCAGCGATCTCTCAGAAAAACGTCGATCTGAGCTCTACGATCGTTGAACTGAGCTCAGAGATTGGAATGAACATCAGACAGAAAACGTCAAACTGAGCTCTACGATCGTCAAACTGAGCTTAGTGACCTGAAGAATAAGTGAGGATAGATCGTCGAACTGAGCTCAGCGACCTAAAGAATAAGTGAGGATAGATCGTCGAACTGAGCTCAGTGACTTGGAAACAAGCTGAAGGCAGATCGTCGATCTGAGCTCGAAGATCATCGACCGGAGTTCGACGACTTAGCAGAGTTGAGCTCAGAGATCGTCGAACGGAGTTCGATGTTTCGTCGAACTGAGCTCGACGAAAATTGTCTTTGTCTCAGCTCTAAGTCTTGATCCTTGAATGGTCCTGGGGGCAGCTTCAAACCTAAGTTCTAAGCCCTAGACTCATTCTAACTTGACCTTTTCAACTATACATCTAGGTCAAACTGATTTCCTAAAAACATAGTGATCCTTGCCCAAATTAGTAATAGGGTGTTCCAACAATCTCCCCCTATTTGGGTTAGGATTACTATTTACAGAGCTCAGTAATAAATACAAAAGCAAATACAGAAAAGCAAAAATGAAAGCAATAGAGTAGAACATGCAGCATAGCAGCATTCAGATAGAATATCAGCAAGTGTTTTAAAATGAATGTACTGTCTGCTTACAGAGATCACTTCTTTTCACTTCCTTTCTTAAATAAGATTTCCCTGATGGGATTGAGAGCCTCTTTCTTTGACCTTCTGTCATCATCTGCACCTAAGGAGGTTTGAGATCTTGGCGTGGGAACCATAGCCTCAGGATGTAGTTTCATGTAATCCACTGGGTCAAAGAACTTCCTTGAAGCATATCTTTCCAGTTCTGCCTTCCTTTGCTCTGACAAGGTATTGATGTTGGAAGTGTCTTTTCCTTGCTCTCTGGCCTTCTTCAACTAATCTAAGGCAGCAAGTTCTTTCATCCTAGCAGTCCATGATAAAGGATTATTCTCTGGATCTTCAAAAGGGATTGCAGGTTCATATCTATTAATAGTTTCTGAAGCAGTAGAAGTCCTTGTATCAACAGTTTCTCTTAGTTTATAAGGGAAAGGACCTTGAGTTGAGTCCATATATCTTTGTCCTTTCCTTTAGTGTCTTGATTGAATCCTGTGTTCTCTCTGATTACCTCTGTATTGTCCCCTTCTGGACTGATAACCTCTTTGATATTGCCCTCTAGGATGATATCTCTGTGAAGATTGGGAGGAGCTTTGCTTTGGAGCAGAGGTTTGAGAAGCTGAGCCTCTACCTGATCCTAAATCTGGAGGAAGAGGAGGAGGAGGCTGAAACTGGGATGATCCTTTCTCATACTTATCCAACTTTCTTTTATTTTTCATAGCCTTTAGCTGGTTTTTAGAATACTGCATCTAAGATTCAGTTATCTGGCAGTCATGTAGAATATAATAGGGTATGTCATTAACATCCTTGGCCTTTGCAGGAGGGACTTTCATCATGGCCTTACTTCTAGATTTCCTTTTCCTAGCAATAGTGCCAGCAGAGTCATCAGATTCTGTATTGAATTGATCACTTTCAGAACTCTGTGGTCTGTCATACAAATCATCTATACTTTTGATTTATTCCTCTTGAACTTTTGATTTCTCAGTATCAACAGGGGCAGGAGGTGTTGATACAACAACAGTAATCACAGCAGTACTCTCAGCAGAAGCAGATGAACTAGCAGGAGTCTCAGATACTTGTACTTCCAAATATTTGGCCAATTCTTCATCAGCAGTATTATCAATATCAGCAGGCAGCATTTCAATGTCAGTAGATCCAACAGATATAACAGCAGTACAAATAGAAGCAACAACATCCTCAGCCTTAAAAGAGTTGACATATGATGCAATCAGACTGGGATCACATTATGAAATAGGCACAATGGCCTTAGTAAGGTCTTCAACTTGCTGAACTGGTAAATATCTTCTGTGAAGAGAATCAAAAGCACTAAATAGTGACCTGAGGTCCACTGTAGACACTGGTACTGGAGCAGTAGCAGGCACTTCTTCAGCTTCATGAGGCATCTCCCCCTACCTTGATTCAGGTCGGACTGGATCAAGGCACTCCATTGAAGGAATTGCCTGAGGAGAGGAGATAGCTGACAGCCTGTCAAATAGCTCCTGGATAGATTTGAGGAGTGGAGCCAAGGAGGTCTCCAGCAGGGCTACTAGCTTGGGGGCTAGTATCCCATAAAGCCTATCAGCCAGAGCTGAAAGATCCACTTACTCAAGGGATACTGGAGTAGAAGTAGGAGTTGATGTTGCTGGTAAGATGGAGGATGGTGTGGTGGTAGGAGGTATAGGGATGGATGGTTGAGATATTGGGATTGTGGAGATAGATGATACGGGTGTGGAGATGGATGGTGAGAAAGAGGGTTGAGCAAGGATGTCATGGAGGAGTGTTGGTATGAGGAGGAGGATGGAGGCTCAAGAGGTGAGGAGGGGGAATCATCCATGAAGGAGTCATCCAAAATGTTGAAAGATGGAATGGAAGAATCAATGGGTGGATAGTAGTACAGAGGGTGTAATGGTTCTAAGGTGGTGGCTGGAGGAGGTGAAATAGGTGATGAAATTGTGATGGGGGAGTAGATGGCTGATTGGATGGTTGATGAGGAAGGTAAGGCAGAAATAGTAGGAAGTGGTGAAGGAGGAGCAGAGGAGGAGGCAGGCAGTTTCTCAATGAGTGCAGAACCTGAGGGGAAGAGAGTGAAACAGTCCTTGTGCCTGAAGTAGATGTTGCTGCAGCAGCCCTGTTGGGGTTGATAATCTGCCTGTCCCACTTGCTGAAAAGGGCACAGGTGAGCCTTTTGGATGCATTGATGTGCATCCCATTTGAAATTAGTAATTCAGGGCACCTAAAATGCAGGAAAACCCCTAGAATCCTTCCAAAATAGACATAACTTTTGTTAATTTTCTTCTTGATCAAGTCAAAGAAGATAGTTCCCCAATCCATATGTTTCTTATCAACTATTGCTCCCATTAAACAGAACTGATACCTTGAGATGGTATCATGAGCTGAGTGCTTTGCCAGAAGCACTTTCCCCACAACATCAGCCAAAAATTGAAATTCAATTGATAGATTCTTTTTCAACAGCTTATTAGGGTGTACAGCAGAGTGACCCATTCTATCTAACATGGAATCAAATTCTTCTCCAGACAAATCAATAGAGTCATCTCCAGTACTTAAGGTGAATACTTCAGTCAGAAGAATAGGGGACAATGGTACCTGAGTCCCGTTGATCATGCCGACTATAGTATTTTCATTCTCATTGGTTGCAGAAAAAACCCATTCTTTTATTTCATCTGCCGCAATCTTTATTCTGGTGGTCATAAACTGAACTAACTGCTGTTCTCGGAAAAGATTCAGAATATCTTTGAACCTCTGATCGCTTCCATCGAAGGAGTTCAAATCTATGTCAAAACCTGTATCAAATTTCATTTTGGAAAGAGCGGCAACCGACACCGCCCTTTGTACCTGCAAAGATTGAACAAACACGACCAAGTGTAGAGAGTTTGGAGGGAAAGAGAAAAATTTGTAGAGAGTATGAAAGCATAAAAGACGAACGGCGGCCGAAGAAATGATTTTATATTAGGGTTCGACGCCGAAATGAAAAATCGTTGAACTCTGTTCGACGATTTGGGCTTCTAATGGAATACGAAGAGGTTTCAATGTCGTCGATCTCCGTTCGACGACATTGACGAGCGTCGAGCTCTGCTCGACGACCGCTTAATAGAAGGAAGGATAGCTTAAAGCTATCAGGCGGCGCTGAACTCAGGTCGACGATTCAGGAAACGTCGATCTACGTTCGACGATTTTTGGGAAACCATCGATCGCCGTTCGACGATTTCTGGGGAAAACGTCGAGCGCACTTCAGAGACAGAAACTATCCTACAAACACAAAGAGAAATGAGTTTTTAGCCTAATCTTGGTCTGTTTTTAGATTTTCAAAATCTTGGAATTTATTTTAGGCTTCCTCCATCTAACATTCCTAACTGATTGAGGAAGAAGTTATGTTTCTTTTCATCCAAAGGCTTGGTGAAAATATCTCCTCTTTGCAAATCAGTTGGGATATATTGAAGTTCAATTTTATTTTTCTCAACATTATCCCTTAGAAAATGATGCCTAATTTCTGTGTTTTGTCCTACTATGGAGGACTGGATTTTGTGCAATGGAAATTGCACTGGTATTGTCAAAAAATATTTTAGACTTCTCTAAGTTGTAACCATAGTCTAGGAGTTGATTTTGTATCCACAAGATTTGTGAACAACAACTACCTGCAGCCATATATTCAGCTTCAGCAGTTGAAGTTGACACAGCTGTTTGTTTCTTACAAAACCATGAGACAAGTCTATCACCAAGAAACTGACAAGTTCCACTGGTGCTTTTCTTGTCTATTCTGCATCCAGCATAATCAGCATCTGAAAATCTAGTTAAGTCAAATGCTGAATCTTTTGGATACCAGAGACCTAGATTTGGACAGCTTTTAACATACCTAAGAATCCTCTTTACTAAAGTTAAGTGTGACTCTCTAGGGCTAACTTGGAATCTAGCACATATACATGTAGCAAACATTATATCAGGCCTACTAGCTTTAAGGTACAATAAAGAGCCAATCATTGCTCTATATGTTGTCTGATCAACTGGTTTCCCATGGTCATCAGCATCCAATACAACATTGGTAGGCATGGGTGTTTTCATACATGATGCATCAGACATACCAAATTTCTTAACCAGCTCTTTTGCATACTTGGTTTGAGAAATAAATATGCCTTCAGCATGTTGTTTGACTTGTAATCCCAAGAAGAAGGAGAGCTCACCCATGCTACTCATTTCAAATTTAGAGTGCATAAGCTTGGAAAACTTTTTGCACAAGTTAGAATCAGTAGAACCAAAGATGATGTCATCTACATATATTTGTACTAGTAGGGTATGGGACTTATGGGTTCTAATAAAAAGAGTTTGGTCTACTCTACCCCTTATAAAATCATTTTCCAGAAGAAAGCATGCTAGGGTCTCATACCATGCTCTAGGAGCTTGCTTTAGACCATATAATGCTTTATGTAGTTTGAAAACATAGTCAGGATGAGTTGGAGAGACAAAACCTGGGGGTTGTCTGACATAGACTTCTTCTTTGATCTCCCCATTGAGAAAAGCACTCTTCACATCCATTTGGTAGACTTTGAATTCCTTGTGAGCAGCATAAGCCAGGAAGATTCTTATGGCCTCTAACCTTGCAACTGGTGCAAAGGTCTGGTTATAGTCTATCCCCTCTTCTTGAGAATATCCTTGAGCAACTAGCCTTGCCTTGTTCCTTACAATAATTCCTTGATCATCCAATTTGTTTCTGAACACCCATTTTGTTCCAACAATGGAATGATCCTTTGGCTAAGGAACTAGTTCCCAAACTTTGTTTCTTTAAAATTGATGCAACTCCTCTTGCATTGCAATGATCCAGTGTGGATCTTGCTCTGCATCTTGAATGGATTGAGGTTCAATTTAAGAGAGAAAGCAAGTGTGCATCAGGTTTTGGTTGACCTGATTTCTGGTTTGCACACCAGCTGAGATGTTTCCAATCACTTGGGAGATTGGATGATCTCTTGATGTTACTAAATCAACAGGGGGTGTTGATTGTTCACCAACCTGTGTTGTTGTTTCCTCTTGTGGAACAGCAACTGGCTCTTCAAGAAGATTTTCTTCCAGATGTTGAGCAGCTTCTTCATCTTCACTACTTTCATCCTTTTGAGTAACTTGCAATGTGTCCAAGTCTTCAGCTAGAGAATATACCTGCAAATGTTCTATGGTAGAAGCATTCTTCTCCTTGAAAGACATATTAGTTTCATCAAAGGAAATATGGATAGATTCTTCTATTTTTTGAGTAGTTTTATTATAAACCCTATAAGCTTTACTGATCATGGAGTATCCCAGAAACACTCCTTCATCAGCTTTTTCTTGAAATTTTGCTATATATCTCTTGTCATTATTGTGAATATAACAAATGCAACCAAAAATTTTGAAGTAATCTACTTTAGGTTTCTTCCCTTTGAGTAATTCATAGAGAGTCTTGCCCTTCAGTTTATGTATCAAACTTCTATTCAGTACATAGTTGGAGGTGTTCACTGCCTCATCCCAAAAGGATAGAGGAAGGTGAGCATCATACAACAATGTAGTTGCAGATTCAATTAGGGTTCTATTTTTCCTTTCTGCTACCCCATTTTGTTGAGGAGTTCTAGGAGCTGAGAATGTATGCCTGATCCCTTCATTCTGACAGAACTCTTGCATAAGAAGAGAATCAAACTCTGTCCCATGATCACTTCTGATCAGGGTAATATGAGTATTGAACTCACTCTGTATACATTTGAGAAACTCTGTCAAACACTTAAAGTTATCAGACTTCTTCCTCAGAAAGAACACCCATATGAATCTTGAGAAGTCATCTATAACCACTAAAGTGTAGGATTTCCCTCCTAAGCTTTGTACTGTAATGGGTCCAAAAAGATCCATGTGTAACAGATACAAAATCTTAGGTGAATCACTCTTGTTAAGTGACTTAAAACTATTTTTAGTTTGCTTGCCTAATTGACAAGCCTTGCAAAGTCCTTCCTTCTTGTAGGGGCTAGAAGGTAGTCCTCTAACAAGGTTGTCCTTGGATAGCCTAGCAATGGTTCTAAGGTTAATATGTCCTAGTCTCTTATGCCATAGTATATTAGGTCTGGATATGGAATTGAATAGGCAAATATCTACTTTAGATGAATGAAAATCTACTAAGTAAATGTTACCTTTTATGTTACCTGTCAACACAGTTGTGTTGTCTTCTGACTTGACCTTGCATATAGCTTTGTTGAAAGTCACTTGATATCCTTCATCACAAAGTTTATTGATACTTATCAAGTTGTGCTTGAGTCCTTCAACATAAGCTACTTTCTTGAAGGTGACTGTTCTAATTTGGACTGCACCATATCCTTTTGTTGTTCCAAAGTTTGAATCACCAAAAATTACTTTGGGTCCAAGCTTGGCTTTAAAGGATGTGAAGCTGTCCTTGTTCCCTGTCATGTGCTTTGAGCACCCACTATCCAGATACCATAGCTGGTTTGATGTTGGATAGGTCTTCACCTGTACATACAAGAATTTATATGTTTTTGACCCAGTTTACCTTGGGCCTAGGTTGATATCCTTTAAATTCAGAAATGAAAGACATCCCAGGTTAACTCTTATAACCTTCAGGATGGTATCTCCAAGGAGGTACTATCCATTCAGTATAGGGGTTGAAACCTTGGGATGTAGGACTTTTAGGATTGAATCTAGATGTACCTTTGAAAGATTATTAAAAGCCCTGATCTCTGTTCGACGATCGTCGAGCTGAGGTCGACGATCTTGGGTCAGATCGTCGAGCTCTGTTCGAAGATCGACTGTCCTGGAGTTCAGAGTTCAGGTGTCGTCGAGCTGAGTTCGACGATTTTTTCTTGGATCGTCGAGCACGTTCGACGATCGTCGAGCTCTGTTCGACGCATTCTGTTGAACTATAACTTTCTTTGGCAAATCTGCATTCTTCCTAGCTACCTCTATAACTTCCTTCCCTTTATCAGAGATAAATTTGATTGGAGTTGTCAGAACAATAGGCTGGCTGGATGAAGCTCCCAAGCCCAGTGTACTATTAAGTCTAGAGTTAACTGTGCTTGTGATATCCATCAGTTTGATGCTTCTCTCATTAAGGGATACTTCAAACTGCTTGGCCTTAAATAGTTCACTTTTCAGTGAAGCTATTTGCTCCCTATAGCATTCTAACTCTTCAGAGAGTTTGAGGTTCGCCGATTTTAAAGTGTTATACTTAGACAGTTGTTTTTTGAGGGAAATGATTTCCTTCTCAGACTCTAATAGATCTAGGCATAGTACTTTAAACTCATGTTTAAAGTCCTCATAACTGAAATCAAATGAATTGATTACCTGGTCTTCTTCTAGTTGAATTTCTGAATCTGACTCTGACTCTTCTGCTTCTGAATCTGTTTGAGAGGCATTGATAGCCATCATGCAAAATTCCTTTTCATCAGCATCATCCTCATCATCACTGGAGCTGGATGAAGCTTCAGAATCCTCTTCAGTTTCACTCCATGTCTCAGCAACAAAACCCTTCCTTGTATGTTTGTTCTTGTTGGAGGAGGGTTTGTCTGAGCTGTTCTTCGTAAAGTCTTTCTCCTTTCTTCTTTCTCTTCTATCTTTCTTGTCCTTGTTTTTGTTTTCTGAACAGTCAGGCACAATATGGCCTGGTTTCCTGCAACCAAAACATATAACTTCCTTGTTGTTATTTGATTTATCATACCTTGGCTTATCATGTCTCTTGTATGATCTCTTTCTGAAGTCTTTTCTGGCCATTTTGTAGAATCTTTTGGCCAATAAGCTGAGTAGCTCCTCATTGTCTGTGACCTTTTCTTCAGGCAGGTCCTCAACAGCTTTGAAGGCTATTGTCTTCTCTTTCCTTATGGCTGGTGAGGCAGCCTTCTGTTCTTCTTCTCTATTTTTAATGAGAAGCTCATAAGATTTGAGCTTGCCCAAGAGAGCTTCAGTGGTAATCTCATTTAGACTTCTGGCATCTTTGATTGGCCAGATTCTTGAATCCCAAGTGCTGGGGAAACACATTAGGATTTTGTCATTCAGCTCAGTCAATGAAATTTCTTTATCCAGAGTCTTTAACTCATTGACAATCAGACTTAATCTGTTGTACATGTCTGCAATTGACTCAGCTTCTCCTTTCTTGAAGTTCTCATATTGGGATATGAGATGGGATCTTCTATCTTTTCTCTCATCAGCAGATCCTGAGACAATCTCAGAAAGTTTGTCCCAAATTTCTTTGGCTGAGTTGTATTCAGCTACCTTCTGAAATATCTCATCAGACATTGTCTGAGCTAAGATATTCATGGCCTTAGCATCTGCAGTCTTCCACTTCTTTATTTCAGCATCTGTTCTTGAAGGAGGTGGAATAGCATTTGTACTTGAGCTTGCTGGTGGACTTGGGCACACTGTCAAAACAGAATTAAATATGTCTTCATCAATAAGATTCATATAAAGTCTAATCCTTGCTTTCCAAAGTGAAAACTTGGATAGATTTCACACTGGAGGCCTGGTGCTTGCATAATCTTTGTTCTGTGCCATGTCTTTATATAAAATTAAATATAATGAAAATAACCCTCTTACAAGATTGATCTTATCAAGGATCTTTTGGTTCAGGTGTTAGCCTGTATGAACAACCAACCGGCCTCTGATACCAATTGAAAGTGGAGGATAAGATCAGTCTGACTCTAGAGGGGGGTGAATAGAGTTTATTAAAATAATTTTTCAAAATAAAACTTTGCAGAGGAAGAGTTAAGTTAATATAGTATGTGTATTATACTACAGCAATAAAACAGAAGTAATAATAAAAAGAAGACAAAAGATTCACAGCACACAGCAAAGAATACACACAAGCAACCAAACACAAGAAGCTATAGTGGTTCCCCAATCAACCTGGGTACATCCACTCTTCTACCACCCTTGGTAGGAATCCACTCAGGATGAGTTGATCAGGTGTCCTGGCACCAATGAGCTTTTGAAAAGGTGCTCAAAAACCAGATCTAGATTTTTTGATAAGGTGTCTTGCCACCACTGATTTTTGACAAGGCTCTCAGAACTAGATTCAGAACTTTTGAAGGGAGTTTTGATAACCCTTTTACAGCAGGAAAAGAAAAAGGAAGAGGTGAGGTTGTCTTCTCTATCTCAATCACTGAGAGAAGACTTAATGGATTGATTGTGTTGTCAAAGCTCCCCCTGAGATTTAGATGGTTAAGGAGTGAGAGCTTTGCTAGGGTGATAGGCCTTCAGAAACTTCAGATCTCCAGCAGAAGATGATTTCAGCAGAGGCTGAAATATGAGTTGTCTGGAGTCTTAGATGTTGAAGCTATGAACACTTTTCAATATGCTAATTTTCAATCTAACTCTTAAGGACTGATCACTTGATTTTTTCTCTGAGTTGATCTCACTATCTGTGTATGTCTGTATTGAGTAGTTCTTCTTTCTCTTGATCTGTTGTTGTGTATATTATTCTCTGATGATCCTCTGTCCAAGATAGCCGTTAGCAGTCATAAATGTCTTCCATAAATATTTTGTCTTCTGGAGGAAAGTCCAATAAACATTCTCTGAGAAATCCCTTGAAACTTGCTCCAGAATAAATGAAAACGGCTAACAAATCTCTTGAAATAAATGCTGAGAGAATTTGAAAAACATTCCAAAGGCCGACTGAATTTGAATCCTTAAAGTCATCGATCTCTCAGAAAAATGTCGATCTGAGCTCTACGATCGTTGAACTGAGCTCAGAGATTGGAATGAACATCAGACAGAAAACATCGAACTGAGCTCTACGATCATCGAACTGAGCTCAGCGACCTGAAAAATAAGTGAGGATAGATCGTCAAACTGAGCTCAGTGACCTGAAGAATAAGTGAGGATAGATCGTCGAACTGAGCTCAGTGACTTGAAAACAAGCTGAAGGCAGATCATCAATCTGAGCTCGAAGATCGTCGACCGGAGTTCGACGACTTAGCAGAGTTAAGCTCAGAGATCGTCGAACGGAGTTCGGCATTTCGTCGAACTGAGCTCGACGAAAATTGTCTTTGTCTCAGCTCTAAGTCTTGATCCTTGAATGGTCCTGGGGGCAGCTTCAAACCTAAGTTCTAAGCCCTAGACTCATTCTAACTTGACCTTTTCAACTATACATGTAACATCCCATTTTCCAATTAGACCCCCCCTTAGGAGTGACTTGAGCATAACTAGGTCATATGAGTTAACCTAGGTGAGCCCAGGAGACCAAGTGACCTAAAAACCTAGTTGAGACCCACTTGGTCTGCAAATAGTAATTTTCAAAACTCTGATTTTGGGTGGCCAAGTAGGTTCATTGTGACTCTAAAAAAATTCCCTTAGACCTAATGTGGGCCCAATGAGTCACCAAGGACCCACTTGGGTCAACCATAGTGGTCAATTTGACCAAGTCAACCCCAAGCCCAAATCAAGTCAAACCTAGCCTATATGGGCTAACCCAACCTCAAACCACCCTCCCCCTTAGGCTAACTCTTGCATGATTATTTTTGTATGATATTTGGCTACCTATATCCTAGGGAATTGACCAAGTCAACATTGGTGACTAGGAGAGAGAAGGTGAGCTCCATTTTCATGTTAATGGAGGAGAGAGAAAAATTCAAGAGAGAGGGAAGGAGGAATTCAGCCAAAGGGAGGCCAAAGGCCACCCTTAATGGCTGAATTCAACTCCCCAGGGGAAGGGGAGAAGTTTCCAACCATTTCCCGGCCACCTAGGCCTTGGTTCAGCCCCCCTCCTCCATGGCCGAACCTAGCCATTAATGGCTTTGATGGCCATTTTCAAAACCACCTCTCCCCCTCCCCTCCTGGCCTTATAAACCTCTTCAGCAAGCTAGGGCGACCAATTTCGAAACCCTAAACAGGAGGGAGAACCGCTGCTGGAGCCTCCAAGGAGAGGAAACGCCGCCGCTGCCGCCGCCATGCATTCCCGTCGCTCCACCCGCATCCGAGCCCGAACTCAGGTCCTCCTCCTCTCCTTCTCTCATGCTTAGATCCTAGGAATGCTTAGAAATCGATTTCATGCCCAAACGAACCGGAGCCAAGTTTTGAAATTTCAGAAAATTGCCATTTTTCGTGAGCTTTTGAAGCTCTCGGCTAGGGCGGCGCCGCCACCTCCGGCCGCCCTAGCTCCGGCCGTGGATAGCCCCCACCACCGGGAACAAATGGGTGATGTTTCCCGGTGGTGGCGCCGCCTCAGGCCGCCGGAATAAGGCCCGCAAAAACCACCTGTGCCGGCTCGTTTTCTGTCCAAATCGGAGAAGATGAACAGTTGCCATCAGATGTGCTTTAAGATTCGTGCAGGATCAAATAAACACTTATAAACCCCTATTTTCGGATTTTCTGTATTTAATAAAACAGTTTCACTATAAATTAAATTTAGGCCCCTTATGGGCACCAGATGAAAAAGGTTACAACATGAAAGTTGTAGGTATTTTAAATACCTATAATTTGATATGCAGTGGTGAAAAATTGGATGAGGGGACTGCCCTATAGAGCCTTTTTAGTAAGGGTATGTTCTACAACTAGGGCAGATTTCTTCTAAAAATTATTTAGGCCATTTAGGGGCATGTTCATCAAAAATGATCAACATAAATATTGTAGGAATTTTTATTATCTATAGTTTGATATGTAATGGAATTTTTTAGGACAAGTCTACTGACCTATAGGGCCATTATTCTAGGGTAGATCCTATAGATAGGGCAGATCTTTGAAAAATTCCCCACACCTAATCCTTGGTCCAAATGCTTTGAATTTTGGACAGGGGCTTAATATCACCTAGACCTAGCTCCTGTAAAAATTGGAATCCATTTAAAGAAGTGTAACCTAGGGTTTTGCCCTAAACCTAGGAAAGCTAGGGTAAGGTAGTTGAAGGGTCAAATGACCTCCAAACCCTCCCAAATTTTGGTGAGGTGTCCCTGGTATAGGTATCTAGGTCTGGTTCAAATTTCAACTCATTTGGTTGAGTTTTAATTAGGAATACTCTAAACCCTAGTTTTGACCTAGTAGAAGGAAGCTTAGTGAGAAGGTTCTTTGCACTCTGGTATGACCATCTCACCTCAACAGAGGTTGAGATTTTGACCACTGGTTTATTTTGGTCCTAAGATTACCCTTAGGGAAGATGGGATGATTTAGGGTAAGTTTACCCTAGGGCCCAGGTTCAAACCCTAAATGTGGACTTTGGAGTCTTGTGAAGGACATAGGGGCAAATGCCCTTGTATGGCCTTGATATTTAGTGGAGAGGTTTTTAATGAGTTTGTAACTCTCTGGTTGTAATGTTAGAGAATTTTGATGTAGGTAGCTACCTCAAAACTTAAACCCTAGTTTTAGGGTAGAAGGGATTTTAGGTCAAAACAGTATCTTAAACTCTTTTAAAAGCCATGAAATTGGGGTAGTGTGTTTCTAGGGTAGTTAGGACCCTTGGATAATTTTACTAGAATTTTTGGATAGGTATTTCTAGTACTGTATTCATGAATGTGGGTATAGCCCCTTTTTGATGTTTTATTTATTAAAGATTTTTAATCCAAATAAGGCCCCCTTGAAACTCTGGAATTAGATTTTTTTGGCCAGTAGGAATGCCCATGAATTTTAGTTCAATTTTATGTTGATTAAATAGAATAGTTCATTCACAAGTATTATTAAAGGGCTCTATGTTTTAAAAATATTTTATGGCATAAATAGTCTCTGGAAAATTATGAAAGTTGGTAAATAGTGTTTTTAAATCATTTTGAATCAGTGGGATTTTATTCTGGATTTTTGGAGTTATGAATATAGTACTTGATTCACAAGCATGCTAGATTAGGGTTTTAGTAAATGATTTATTATAAATTAATTTCCAGCAGTAAAATTATGAAACTTTTACTGTACTATTTTCATGGTATTTCTAGCACCCTGTAATTAATCCAAATGATTTAGAAGAGAATCTGATGTAGTTTATTCATTAGACATGAAAAAATGGATTATTGCAAAATATGTTTAGACCCCTTAGACCTTAGTGAAAATTGTCAAACCTTGGATATATCATTTTTAGACATAGTAGTATTTGTCTTAATTTTATTATGATTTATACATGACTGAAAAGTATACTCCTTGCTCAAATTTGAAAGACCTTGGATTTTAGTAAAATTAATTAATTAATAGATTAATTGAGAAAATTGTTATAACCGGGAATTGATTCAATTATGTCGTGATTGGCCCCCAGTAAATAACTTAGGATGTTCGGATGAAAACACAAAGGACATCCTATCACGGACATTACTTAGTATAAGGTGGTCTATAGTTAGTAACTTTGGGAAATGAGTAACTTGATAGGGTTTGGGTTAGCGTAAGGACAGCTTGTGTTGGTTGGATTTATAGAAAGAGGATGGATCACCATAGGAGGTTTCAAGTGTGGTGAGGAATGAGTTGATGCGCTCTAGAAGGTGCGCGGGACCGACGAAAGATCGCCGTCCCCGTAAGAGTGAAGACTCAAATCCACCCTAGGTTTAGTTTGATGCAATTTATAGAGGGAACGGGTAAGGGAAAAACAACCAATAACAATAAGTTCCTTGCGAAAGGGAACTTCGGGCCGTAATGCCGCCGTCTTGGTTCTTAGTGCCCTTTGAGAGCCCTTCACGGGGTATGCCGGGGGCAGTCCTGGGCTAAAGTAAATCTTAAAACAAACGAAAGAGTAATTAGCCTAATAGGGATTCACATTGCACACACTCATTAGTTAGGGTTGGTAATGGTTAAGTCGTCCCGAGGTGTTCAAGGGGGCGCTGCCCCGTGGTGTTCTAAGGGATGAAGTCTGGAGATGAGCCGGACATTTTAGTCCGGGGAATTTGGTCTCGGATGTGGTTTATACGGACGGTTAGGTCCGGGAGTTTGACACTTTAAAATTGTTATATATTAAACTAATGTATGTGCATAAAAATAGGAAAGATTAAGGTGGTGGGTTTTCGATATCGGGGAGTTCGATTGCACCGACACCGATATCGTTGACTCGGCAAGGTGACTAGCACTTAGCCAAGGTTAAGTCCGGCGGACCAGTCGGCAAGAGTACGCAGGAGTCCGCCTCGTGCACCAGGCATTGAGGGCGTACGATAGGTCAGACCAGTGGTGCTTTTACTGGTTTTGAGGTGGGCGAGGCCCACCGCTTCCGTTTGCCACCCACCGCTAAAGGTTTGTTCCGTTTGCACTGCTTGATCATCATACCCACCATATAGCTGCATGCCATAATCATTCATAACAACCTTGACACCTAAAATATAAGTGGAATGGGACGCTTATACTTTAGGACTTGCAAAACGACCCCTTGGTCTATAAGCTTGTGTGGGCAAGTTTATAAATTTTGGTTAATTTGATATATGTATACCCGCTGCGTGATAACCGACACCCCAACGTATAAGCGGTATGGGACGTGTTATACGATGGGAGCCTTGCAAAAGATCCCTTGGCTTATGTGTACTCACATAAGCGAAGGTTTAATTTCTTACTTACTTACCTATCTGTTATACCTATTACAACACCTATATTGTTCACCTGTTATAACTTGCTAGATAGGTCCACCGTCATCTGTTTTGGAATTTATCTCCACTTTCTTGTCCTCCCCTTTCTTCCTCTCCGCCCGGTGCCTTAGAGCATGGGGGAAGGGGTGGGGATGATAGGGCTTAGTCTTTTAGACTAACGGTTTTTGAACCATATCATATTAGGGGATCGTGGAGCCCAGCCCAGAGGAGCAGCCCAGGAGGCCGGTACGCTTGGAGATGGGGCAGTCTAGCACTGGAGTCCAGACTGCAGGGACCGTGAGTCCTGACCTTTAGTAGAGTTTTAGTCTTGCTTCCGCATTGAGTGATTTTGTAGTGAGGACTTGATGTACCGGGCATGAGCCCTTATATTTTTAGTATCATTGTACTCTGATGTTTTCTGTGGACACTCCCTTCGTGGAGTTTTTATTTATATGTGATATTTTCTTCTGGTGGACTTGCTTACTTTTCTTGCTTGCTACTTATTGTGATCGAAAAGGCCGGTAGAATCGGCGCGTTGTAGTGGCGACCTTCCCGGGTGCGAAGGTGTCACCTCAAAGCGGCGGTTCTGGGCATAAGACCCCGGGTTTCAAAAAAAAATGGGACTTACAAAGTGGTATCAGAGGAAACACCGATCGGATTAGTAGCAGTCCACAAATCCCTGGGTCACCCCCGCGCGAGTTTAGTTTGCGGACAAACTAAGCAGCGGAAGCAGTGGTGTGCCCATAAGGGGAATCACATATAATTGTCCACCTTTAGTTCTTTCGAACCGTTTTCTCATAGTAAAATTTTTCTTTTCGCAGCCCTCAGCGCAGCCTACTCCACAGGGTGAGGTTTTGCAGACTTCGGATGCTGCACCACCTCCACCAGCTCCCGCTCCTTTCCTTCAGACGGACATGGGGCAGACTTTGACAGCCATCCTAGAAGCCTTCAGGGCTCAACAGGCTCCGGCTCCGCAGTTGATTCTGGGAGCCAACTAGCTGAGTATATTCCGAGGACTTTCTCCCCCGTCCTACTTAGGGAAAGAGACAGCAGTTCGGACAGAGGAGTGGTTGGACATCATGCATGAGATGTTGACTGGGATACGATGCCCGGTGGAGGAGAGGGTGGCATTGGTGGTCTCTTGCCTAGAGTCCCATGCCAAGAGGTGGTGGAAGACGCTCCTGGACAAGACTTATGCCGACAGGGAGGTTGCGGAGGTCACTTGGGGAGAATTCAGGGTCACGCTGTTGGAACATTTTGTTCCGCAGTCGGCCAGGGATGAGCTTGAAGACCGGTTCTTACAGCTAAAGCAGGGCACCAGGTCGGTGGTGGAGTACCATCGGGAGTTCGATCATCTAGCCCGATATGCAGATTCTTATCAGCTGGACGAAGCCGGGTACACCAAGAGGTTTTACAAGGGCTTGAAGGAGGATTTGAGGGAGGCCCTATTGTTCGTGTCCGATGGGCCTATTCCTCGGATTCTAGAGACGGCCAAGAGGTTTGAGGCAGACTGGCACGCTACCCGAGGCCAGAAGCGGCCAATGGAGGATCAGAATCGTGGAGCAAGAAATGAGTAGCGACGAGGCCGTGCTACAGATGTGGGCAGGATGGAGGACCAGCCTCGTCAGGAGGTGAGACAGGAGCCGAGGGAGCAGGTGACTCTGGCTCCCCAGCCTCTCCAGATGCGGGAGATACCAAGACCACAGATGCAGGATGTGCAGAGACCAGGAGGGAGGGCTTACCCTCCACCAGAGTGTTTTCACTGCCGTCAGGTGGGGCATATCAAGAGGAACTGCCCTATGAGAAGGGGGCCCCCTCTAGCGCTGCAGATTGCCCCACCTGCTCAGCACTATGGAGGCCGTGGACGCGGTCAAGGACAAGGATACCAGGGCGGAGACCGTAGGCAGAAAAGGGAGCAGGTATATGCACTGGACCTAGCCCAACCCCGGCATCCTGAGCAAGTGATCACAGGTACGACAATGTTTTGTTTGCCTTGTTTTAATTCTTTTTCCATCCTTTCCTAGGAAACTATTGTCTTTAGCATTAGGTAGTAAAAACCAAGAACAGAACTCTAAGTTAAGTCACAATCTCAGGCATTGTCTTCATTTGCGGCAAACCCGCACACACTCTCTTCGATACGGGTGCCTCGCACCGGTTTGTGTCGGAGACCTTTATCCAAGTGTTGGATGGCGTGGAGAAATTCACGGGGTCGATGATGAAGATACGGCTACCTGACGGGTCGGAGCTGTTCACCTCATCCCATTGCAATATGGAGGCATGGATAGGCGGGAAACCTTTCGAAGTGTCAGCGACGATCTTGCCACTGCCAGATTATGATCTGATTCTGGGTATGTCATGGCTCCACTAGAACCATGCCCAGATTGACTGCTTGGCCAAGAAGGTTACCCTTAGATATGGGGATTCTCTCATCGTGATGGAAGGTATTAGACCTGCGTCCTATATTTTCTTATCTTTTATTCAGGCCGTCAAGGCCCATCTGCAGGGAGACATGGTATATCAGGTGCTGTTCGAGATGACCGAGGAGAAGGACCGGATTGCCAATATACCGATGGTTTGTGATTACGTCGATGTGTTTCCAGAGAAGCTGCCAGGATTGCCTCCGCACAGGGAGAAGGATTTCCAGATTCAGTTGGTGCCAGGGGCTAAGCCGATATCCAGGGCTCCCTATCGGATGGCCCCGAAGGAGTTGGCGGAGTTTCGGACTCAGTTGCAAGAGTTGGTGGAGGCGGGATTTGTTAGACCGAGTTCTTCGCCATGGGGAGATCCGGTCCTATTCGTGAAGAAGAAGGATGGGACACTTTGCCTGTGCATCGATTATCGAGCACTAAACAGACTGACCGTCCGGAATACCTATCCGCTCCCCCGGATAGACGAGTTGTTTGACCAGCTGGAGGGAGCCCACTATTTCTCGAAGCTGGACTTGAGGTCAGGATACTACCAGTTGCGGATCCAGGAGGAGGATATTCCGAAGACGGCCTTCAGTAGCAGATATGGCTTGTATGAGTTCACCGTGATGCCCTTCGGACTCACAAATGCGCCGTCGGCGTTCATGAGCCTCATGAACCGGGTTTTTGAGGCCTACTTGGATGTGTTCGTTATAGTATTCATAGACGACATCCTAATCTACTCTAGGACGGAGGAGGAGCACACTCGGCATCTGGCACTAACTCTACAGAGGTTGCGGGAGCATCACCTTTATGCGAAATTCAGCAAGTGTCAGTTTTGGTTGAAGGAGGTGGCTTTCCTAGGCCATATTATCAGCGGAGCCGGGTTGGCAGTGGATCCGGCAAAGATTCAGGCAGTTCGAGATTGGCCGCCGTTGAAGACAGCCACCAATGTACGAAGTTTCTTGGGACTTGCCGGTTATTACCGGAAGTTCGTGGAAGGGTTCTCTCAAATTCCCTCCCCCTCACATCTTTAACAAGGAAGGAGGCGCCTTTCGTTTGGACCGCGCAGTGCCAGACGGCTTTCCAGGAGCTAAAGGACCGACTCATCTCAGCCCCGATTATGTCCCTTCCATCTGGAAAGGAAGGATTCCAGGTGTATACCGACGCATCATACCGAGGGATGGGAGCGGTGCTGATGCAGAACGGACATGTCATAGCATATGCCTCCCGCCAGCTGAAGACCCATGAGAGGAACTACCCGGTGCACGACCTCGAGATGGGAGCGGTTGTTTTTGCTCTGAATGTCTGGCGCCATTATCTTTATGGAGTCCACTGCGATATCTTCTCCGATCACAAGAACTTGAAATACGTGGACACGCAGAAGGAGCTGAATATCAGGCAGAGGCGCTGGGTGAAGTTCTTAGCAGATTATCAGTATGAGATGCACTACCATCCAGGGAAGGCAAACGTGGTGGCCGACGCGTTGAGTCGGAGAGCGTCCACTTCCGAAGACGGGCCCCAGGTTATGTCCATGGAGCTAGTTTGGTCCTTCAGATATATGCAGATATCCCTAGTGTCAGAGGATGATCCAGAGCTATATAGGGAGTATCTGGCATCGATGGTGGCCATAGATAATATTCGGGACCGCATCCGGGACGAACAGAGGACAGATGAATGGGCAGAGCCGATATTCCGAGCCTTGGAGGAGGGTTCGACAGGAGATTATTCCCTGAGAGACGGATTGCTACATTTCAGAGGCAGGGTTTATATACCCGCAGGAGGCCAGGTTCGGGAGGACATCATGGCGGAGGCGCATTGTAGTAGATATTCTATACACCCGGGGATCACGAAGATGACGGCAGATTTGAAGAAGATGATGTTTTGGCCAGGGATGAAGAAGGACATTACGTGCTTCGTGACCCACTGCGAGACGTGCCAGTTAGTGAAGGCAGAGTGTAGAAATCCCGCTGGTTTATTATAGCCACTCCCGGTGCCGGAGTGGAAATTTGAGGACATCGCGATGGACTTCATCCATGGCCTACCTCGATCACGGACGGGAAACGATTCGATCTGGGTGATCATGGACCGTCTGACGAAGGTGGCTAGGTTCATCCCGATCAGGAAGGACGACTCTGTTGGAGTGTTGGTTCGGAAGTTCGTGGAGCAGTATATTCGTTATCACGGCGTGCCAAGGACGATCGTATCAGATCGAGATGGGCGGTTTACGTCCAGGGAGTGGAGATCGGTGCAGGCTTACCTTGGCTCCCGACTGACTTTCAGTACGGCCTTCCACCCCCAGACTGACGGGCAGACGGAGCGTACCAAGCGGACGCTGGAAGACCTTCTGAGACTATGTATTGTAGACCGCGGAGAGCTCTGGGAGAAGATGCTGCCATTGGTGGAGTTCTCGTATAACAACAGTTACCAGTCCAGCATACGGATGGCTCCTTACGAGGCCTTGTATGGGAGAAGGTGTAGGACACCGTTGTCTTGGCTGCAGGACGTGGATCCGAAGGTTTTAGACTCAGAGTTTGTGGAAGACACCGAGGCTCAGGTGAGACTGATCCGGGACCGGATGTTAGAGGCGCAGAGCAGGCAAGCGAAGTATTATGACGCTCGGCATCGTCAGGTGGAGTTTTAGATCGGGGACCGGGTGTTCTTGAAGATTCGGCCGATGCATGGAGTTTCACGGGTGCGGGGTCATCGGAAGAAGCTCAGCCCGAGATTCATGGCACCATTCAGGATCCTGGAGCGGATCGGTCCTCTAGCTTACCGGCTGGAGCTGCCACCGGAGCTGGCCGGCTTGCACGACGTTTTTCACGTATCTTCACTCAGGAGGGCTCTACTACGCCCGGAGTTGCAGATTACGGCCACTGATGGGCCGGTAGCCTCGGATCGGTCTGTGCATTTGGAGCCGATACGGATCGATGACCAGGGGATACGAGTCTTGCGCCGCAAGAAGATCTCGCTAGTCAAGGTCTTGTGGAGGAACCACGGACGAGAGGAGAATACTTGGGAGCCTCAGGACCTGATGCAGGAAAAATATCCGGAGGTTTTTAGTCAGGTATACCTCGCAACTCCTCCGGTGTATTAGTGTTTTTTCTTGTGCTAGTAGAATTATTTAAAAAGGTAGAGGCTAATTCTTTGTTTATTGGGGCTAGCCCTCATTTTGTTTAACTTTGTAGGCGCTTCCACCCTTCATGGGATGTTACAAGTTTAGGCTACCCCGGTAGAAATCCCCGTAGACTTAACCTTAACTTCGAGGACGAAATTTTTGTTTTGTTTATTGGGATTTGTAACATCCCATTTTCCAATTAGACCCCCACTTAGGAGTGACTTGAGCGTAACTAGGTCATATGAGTTAACCTAGGTGAGCCCGGGAGACCAAGTGACCTAAAAACCTAGTTGAGACCCACTTGGTCTGCAAATAGTAATTTTCAAAACTCTGATTTTGGGTGGCCTAGTAGGTTCATTGTGACTCTAAAAAAATTCCCTTAGACCTAATGTGGGCCCAATGAGTCACCAAGGACCCTTGGGTCAACCATAGTGGTCAATTTGACCAAGTCAACCCCAAGCCCAAATCAAGTCAAACCTAGCCTATATGGGCTAACCCAACCTCAAACCACCCTCCCCCTTAGGCTAACTCTTGCATGATTATTTTGTATGATATTTGGATGCCTATATCCTAGGGAATTGACCAAGTCAACATTGGTGACTAGGAGAGAGAAGGTGAGCTCCATTTTCATGTTAATGGAGGAGAGAGAAAAATTCAAGAGAGAGGGAAGGAGGAATTCAGCCAAAGGGAGGCCAAAGGCCACCCTTAATGGCTGAATTCAACTCCCCAGGGGAAGGGGAGAAGTTTCCAACCATTTCCCGGCCACCTAGGCCTTGGTTCAGCCCCCCTCCTCCATGGTCGAACTTAGCCATTTTTGGCTTTGATGGCCATTTTCAAAACCACCTCTCCCCCTCCCCTCCTGGCCTTATAAACCTCTTCAGCAAGCTAGGGCGACCAATTTTGAAACCCTAAACAGGAGGGAGAACCGCTACCGGAGCCTCCAAGGAGAGGAAATGCCGCCGCCGCCGCCGCCATGCATTCTCATCGCTCCACCCGCATCCGAGCCCGAACTCAGGTCCTCCTCCTCTCCTTCTCTCATGCTTAGACCCTAGGAATGCTTAGAAATCGATTTCATGCCCAAACGAACCAGAGCCAAGTTTTGAAATTTCAGAAAATTGCCATTTTTCGGGAGATTTTGAAGCTCTCGGCTAGGGCGGCGCCGCCACCTCCGGCCGCCCTAGCTCCGGTCGTGGATAGCCCCCACCACCGGGAACAAATGGGTGATGTTTCCCGGTGGTGGCGCCGCCTCAGGCCGCCGGAATAAGGCCCGCAAAAACCACCTGTGCAGGCTCGTTTTCTGTCCAAAATGGAGAAGATGAACAGTTGCCGTCGGATGCGCTTTAAGATTCGTGCAGGATCAAATAAACACTTATAAACCCCTATTTTTCGGATTTTCTGTATTTAATAAAACAGTTTCACTATAAATTAAATTTAGGCCCCTTATGGGCACTACATGTAAAAGGTTACAACATGAAAGTTGTAGGTATTTTAAATACCTACAATTTGATATGCAGTGGTGAAAAATTGGAGGAGGGGACTGCCCTGTAGAGCCTTTTTAGTAAGGGTATGTCCTACAACTAGGGCAGATTTCTTCTAAAAATTATTTAGGCCATTTAGGGGCATGTTCATCAAAAATGATCAACATAAATATTGTAGGAATTTTTATTATCTACAGTTTGATATGTAATGGAATTTTTTAGGACAAGTCTACTGACCTATATGGCCATTATTCAAGGGTAGGTCCTATAGATAGGGCAGATCTTTGAAAAATTCCCCACACCTAATCCTTGGTCCAAATGCTTTGAATTTGGACAGGGGCTTAATATTACCTAGACCTAGCTCCTGTAAAAATTGGAATCCATTTAAAGAAGTGTAACCTAGGGTTTTGCCCTAAACCTAGGAAAGCTAGGGTAAGGTAGTTGAAGGGTCAAATGACCTCCAAACCCTCCCAAATATTGGTGAGGTGTCCCTGGTATAGGTATCTAGGTCTGGTTCAAATTTCAACTCATTTGGTTGAGTTTTGATTAGGAATCCTCTAAACCCTAGTTTTGACCTAGTAGAAGGAAGCTTAGTGAGAAGGTTCTTTGCACTCTGGTATGATCATCTCACCTCAACAGAGGTTGAGATTTTGACCACTGGTTTATTTTGGTCCTAAGATTACCCTTAGGGAAGATGGGATGATTTAGGGTAAGTTTACCCTAGGGCCCAGGTTCAAACCCTAAATGTGGACTTTGGAGTCTTGTGAAGGACATAGGGGCAAATGCCCTTGTATGGCCTTGAAATTTAGTGGAGAGGTTGATAATGAGTTTGTAACTCTCTGGTTGTAATGTTAGAGAATTTTGATGTAGGTAGCTACCTCAAAACTTAAACCCTAGTTTTAGGGTAGAAGGGATTTTAGGTCAAAACAGTATCTTAAACTCTTTTAAAAGCCATGAAATTGGGGTAGTGTGTTTCTAGGGTAGTTAGGACACTTGGATAATTTTACTAGAATTTTTGGATAGGTCTTTCTAGTACTTCATTTATGAATGTGGGTATAGCCCCTTTTTGATGTTTTATTTATTAAAGATTTTTAATCCAAATAAGGCCCCCTTGAAACTCTGGAATTAGATGTTTTTGGCCAGTAGGAGTGCCCATGAATTTTAGTTCAATTTTATGTTGATTAAATAGAATAGTTCCTTCACAAGTATTATGAAAGGGCTCTATGTTTTAAAAATATTTTATGGCATAAATACTCTCTGGAAAATTATGAAAGTTGGTAAATAGTGTTTTTAAATCATTTTAAATCAGTGGGATTTTATTCTGGATTTTTGGAGTTATGAATATAGTACTTGATTCACAAGCATGCTAGATTAGGGTTTTAGTAAATGATTTATTATAAATTAATTTCTAGCAGTAAAATTATGAAACTTTTATTGTACTATTTTCATGGTATTTCTAGTATCCTGTAATTAATCCAAATGATTTAGAAGAGAATCTGATGTAGTTTATTCATTAGACATGAAAAAAATGGATTATTGCAAAAATATGTTTAGGCCCCTTAGACCTTAGTGAAAATTGCCAAACCTTGGATATATCATTTTTAGACATAGTAGTATTTGTCTTAAATTTATTATAATTTATACATGACTGAAAAGTATACTCCTTGCTCAAATTTGGAAGACCTTGGATTTTAGTAAAATTAATTAATTAATAGATTAATTGAGAAAATAGTTATAACTGGGAATTGATTCAATTATGTCGTGATAGGCCCCCAGTAAATAACTTAGGCTGTTCGGATGAAAACACAAAGGACATCCTATCATGGACATTACTTAGTATAAGGTGGTCTGTAGTTAGTAACTTTGGGAAATGAGTAACATGATAGGGTTTGGGTTAGCGTAAGGACAGCTTGTGTTGGTTGGATTTAAAGAAAGAGGATGGATCACCATAGGAGGTTTCAAGTGTGGTGAGGAATGAGTTGATGCGCTCTAGAAGGTGCGCGGGACCGACGAAAGATCGCCGTCCCCGTAAGAGTGAAGAGTCAAATCCACCCTAGGTTTAGTTTGATGCAATTTATAGAGGGAACGGGTAAGGGAAAAACAACCAATAACAATAAGTGCCTTGCGAAAGGGAACTTCGGGTCGTAATGTCACCGTCTTGGTTCCTAGTGCCCTTTGAGAGCCCTTCACGGGGTATGCCGGGGGCAGTCCTGGGCTAACGTAAATCTTAAAATAAACGAAAGAGTAATTAGCCTAATAGGGATTCACATTGCACACACTCATTAGTTAGGGTTGGTAATGGTTAAGTCGTCCCGAGGTGTTCAAGGGGGCGCTGCCCCGTGGTGTTCTAAGGGATGAAGTCTGGAGATGAGCCGGACATTTTAGTCCGGGGAATTTGGTCTCGGATGTGGTTTATACGGACGGTTAGGTCCGGGAGTTTGACACTTTAAAATTGTTATATATTAAACTGCTGCATGTGCATAAAAATAGGAAAGATTAAGGTGGTGGGTTTTCGATATCGGGGAGTTCGATTGCACCGACACCGATATCGTTGACTCGGCAAGGTGACTAGTACTTAGCCAAGGTTAAGTCCGGCGGACCAGTCGGCAAGAGTACGCAGGAGTCCGCCTCGTGCACCAGGCGTTGAGGGCGTACGATAGGTCAGACCAGTGGTGCTTTTACTGGTTTTGAGGTGGGCGAGGCCCAACCCACCGCTTCCGTTTACCATTACGGGAGTATCCTGGGAGTTATCTCCAGAAAGGGGGAACTAAAGGTTTGTGTACAAAAAGTTGGGTGTGTGAGTTGCACTGCTTGATCATCATACCCACCATATAGCTGCATGCCATAATCATTCATAACAACCTTGACACCTAAAATATAAGTGGAATGGGACGCTTATACTTTAGGACTTGCAAAACGACCCCTTGGTCTATAAGCTTGTGTGGGCAAGTTTATAAATTATGGTTAATTTGATATATGTATACCTGCTGCGTGATAACCGACACCCCAACGTATAAGCGGTATGGGACGCGTTATACGATGGGAGCCTTGTAAAAGATCCCTTGGCTTATGTGTACTCACATAAGCGAAGGTTTAATTTCTTACTTACTTACCTATCTGTTATACCTATTACAACACCTATATTGTTCACCTATTATAACTTGCTAGATAGGTCCACCGTCATCTGTTTTGGAATTTATCTCCACTTTCATGTCCTCCCCTTTCTTCCTCTCCGCCCGGTGCCTTAGAGCATGGGGGAAGGGGTGGGGGATGATAGGGCTTAGTCTTTTAGACTAACGGTTTTCGAACCATATCATATTAGGGGATCGTGGAGCCCAGCCCGGAGGAGCAGCCTAGGAGGCCGGTACGCTTGGAGATGGGGCAGTCTAGCACTGGAGTCCAGACTGCAGGGACCGTGAGTCCTGACCTTTAGTAGAGTTTTAGTCTTGCTTCCGCATTGAGTGATTTTGTAGTGAGGACTTGATGTACCGGGCATGAGCCCTTATATTTCTAGTATCATTGTACTCTGATGTTTTCTGTGGACACTCCCTTCGTGGAGTTTTTATTTATATGTGATATTTTCTTCTGGTGGACTTGCTTACTTTTCTTGCTTGCTACTTATTGTGATCGAAAAGGCTGGCAGAATCGGCGCGTTGCAGTGGCGACCTTCCCGGGTGCGAAGGTGTCACCTCAAAGCGGCGGTTCTGGGCATAAGACCCCGGGTTTCAAAAAAAAATGGGGTCTTATATGGCTGAGTGACCCACTTTACCATACCACCAACATTCAAAAATATTGTATATGCTCTTTTGAACATTTTTGGAAGTTGGAGGCACATCTGAACGTCCATGTTCAGCATAGAAGGCCATTGCATTCTTCCTATTCCTCTCAACAATCACATGGTTGCATGCACGACAATAAATTATCTTACTCGATGATCTTGGCTTGACAACAACAGATATCAGCTTGATAGCTGACATTTTGTTGATTGCATCTGATATTGCCCTATGAGAGTGAGTTATTGTTGTTTTAATAGCCTCCTTTTTTAGTTGAGTGGATTTGGAAGATGCAAATCCTTTACCCTTGAGTGAAGGAGCTGGTGTATGAAAAAAAAAGTTCAAATTGACCCATTTGAATTTCTTTATGGGGAGCTTTCATTACACTCAACCCCATGCCCTTTCTACCTCTACAGTAAGGTGCATAATTTATCTTAATGCTGGAATTTCCATTCTTCTAATGACCATACATGCAGTCAATGTCATACCTGTTGGAAGGAAATATTACCGTCTGAAAGGTGGTTTGAGTGACTGCAGCCTTTCTTTTTTCTCTTGTTCTTTAACTACTACTTTCCCATTGAAGCCAACTTCCCTTCTATTATTTTGAGAAGAGGATTCAATGATTGGCAACATTGACTGTGGCTTAGTGAACTGAGTCACTAGCTTCCACTCCTTGAGGAGCTTCTCTTTAAGATCCTTTATGATCTTATTGTTCTACCTGATGATGCTTACTTGGATGATTATTTTTCCTTCCAACAAGCTGATCTCTTTAGTCATTTGAGCTAACCTAGTAGCAGACTAAGAGTTTTCAGATTTACCTTGTTGGAGGGAAGCAATCTCTACAGCTTGCTTCTTGGCAAGCCTCTTACTCTTTTTCAGAGCTTCTAAGAGGGCACCATACTTGTCAATCAATTGATTGACATCATCATCAACATCTGATCCATCCTCATTATTAGATTAAGAGGATTCTTTAGATTCTGGGCCAGTCTCATAGTAAGATTTTGGAGAAGACATGTTTAGAATTATTACCTCATCATGAATAAAGTCTTCATCATCATCTTCATCGATCATGGAAATCAAGACAACTCTCTTCTACTTACTCACTATCACTATTTAAGTGTGAAAAGGGGGCCCTGATGTCAATGCTTATAGCAGGTGCATCTTCTTCATCTTGAGCAAACATTCCAATATAGGCTTCCTCATCCTCTAACTAAGATGAGTTTGAGTCACTTTGGCTCCAGTTTTTCTCCATTTTAACAAGGAAAGTTTTTTTACACTTCTTTCCCTTGTAATGTTTCTTTTCACCTACAGTTGTCTTTTTTTCTTTTGACTAGGCAGTCAGTAATGATATGCCCAGGTGATCAGCTGCAACAATAACACACAATATTAGAAGAAATAAATTTACTAGTTTTAGAACCATACCTATCCCCCTTGGGGTCCTTCTTAGTTCTTTCAGATTTGCTGATCTCCTTCTTATAGTTAGAGGAGGAGGAAGGTTTGCCCTTCTACTCCTTCCTCCTTATCATTATTCTATTGAATTGTCAAGAGAAGGCAATAAACTCTCCATCTATCATGTCAGCATCAAAAGTGTTGGGTTCAGAAGATTCTGACTCAGACACTTTCTTGGGAGGAAAGGGATTTTCCCCTTACTCTTTTTTGGGCCCATAACCTTGAGGGCCATAGACTTCTCCTTCTAGTGAGACCTGGATGTAGCCTCCCCTTCCGTCCTTGTATTTAGCTTCATCTCATAGTAGAGCAGCTTTTCAAACAATGTGTGGGGAGGAATATTAGCCATGTTCCCCATCTCCATGATTGCATAGATTTTATTGTCCCAGTCACTAGTCAGAAACCTAAGGAACATCTTATTCAGCTCATAATCTGTGAAGACTCTCCCATAAGTCTTCAGCTCATTAACAGTCTTAAAAAACTTTTCATAGCACTCAGCTTTGTTATCCTTGTTGTCATGCTTAAAGGACGCATACTCCTAATTATAAAGGATTTTCTATCATTCCTTACTTTTATAGTTCCCTCTATGTATACAATGAATATATTCTACATCTCCATTGCTATTTGGCAGTGGATTAGGTTCTATAAGGTGGAATCATCGATATCACTGACTTTTATATTTTTGGCTCTTTTATCCATGGTATCCAGCACTATCTCATCCCTAGTCATCTCAACATAAGATTTGGGGACTTGCAGATTTGCATCTATAAAAGAGACTTTCATAAGGATGAAAGGCCCTTATTATTGTTCATATATATCCTGAGATCAGCAACATCCATGTACAGCTTGAATCTTTATTTCTATATGCCAAAAATCTCTTTCCTGCATATGAGGAGCATCATGGAGCTCATCTCCTTATAACTTTCACTAGAAGTCATTGTAGTCTACTAACTACCCTTGTTTAAATTTTGGTCGTTAAGTCATTTTTGACAACCTGCCTCTGATACTACTTGGAAGATTATTATCGGTAGTCTAAATCAACTAGAGGGGGTCAATAGGGGGTCTGATAATTTATTTGTCTCTTTTTGATTTTAGCAAGAATAAATGAAAGTGAAGCACAACAGACTACAGAGATTGCAACACACAGTTGTTCATAGTGGTTTCCCAGGGTATGGGTACAACCATTTCCCCCACCACCTATCTAACAGTGTGCTAGACTCGGCAAAATTCTCCAAAACTCAGCTCTAAGAGCTCACAACATAAATACCTCATAATCTATTCTTAGGTCTACTCCAAGACCCTACCTCAGGCACAATGTCCCTACCTCAGGCACAACAATCCTATCTCAAAGCTCTCCAACTCCTACAACTCAAAGACCCAGCTGGTCTCCTACCTCGGATCTACATAGAGATCCTACCTCAGACTTATCACAAGTCCTACCTCAAGCCTATCAGCAAGCCCTACACTTATGGTAGAAGTTCAACCCTACAACTCAGATCTAATAATAGATCCTACAGATGAAAGTTTGTAAGAGATTATAATTAAAGACTCTATAAAATTGACCTTGATTTATCTGAGTCTTCAATTGACTTTGTTGTGAAAGTAGTCTTGTCAAAGCAGCCCTTGAATATATAAAGCCTTCGGGCTAAGTAAATCCACTGTTATTCTTCTTTATCTTCTTCTTCGGTGGGAAGAAGACCTAACTGGAGTTTTGTAGATTAAATCCTCCTTGCTCTTTCATAATCACTTCAGACTGAGCTTGCTCAACAACGACAAATTGTGCCGACACTTTTTTTCATGATTCAGCAAGATTTAGCAACTGTAATGTTCGATTGCCCAAATATTTTTTTTTTATCCTCGACACTTTTCAAAGTTCCAATGATTAGAAAATGTCCAATCAATGTGTGGGTGAAAGGAGGGTGTTAGGTCAGATTACTCTAGAGGGGGGGTGAATAGAGTATTAAAACTTTGGCTCTTTTTCTAGATTATATCAGAGTAAGTATAGTGATACCATATATTAGTTAAGGAATAAGAAAAACTAAGCTAAACAATTCAGCAAAAACAAATGAAAATGAGCAACCAGACGACACAAGATGTTTATAGTGGTTCCCCTAAACCTGGGTACATCCACTCTTCTACCACCCTTGGTAGGAATCCACTAGCAGGTTTTGATCAGGTGACTGCCACCATAAGATCTAGTTCAGGTTGATCAGGAAACCCTTAAGGCTTTTGATCAGGTGCCCAAAAACCAACTTCAAGTCCTTTGGAGGGAGACTTGTCAACCAAACTAACTTTTGAAGGGAGTTATAACCCTATATAATGGGATTTAAAATGTTGATGGAAGTCTTCTCTTTTCTCAAATACAACTGATACGACTGCGTGGATTCTTGTGATGTAAAAGCTCCTTCTAAGAGGTAGAATGTTTCTGAAAGAACATAGCTTTGCTAAAGGGTGAGTAGGTCTTCAGCTTGATCTGCCAAGATCCAGCAAATCCAATAACAGATGTTGAAAGGAATATCTTTGAGGATTTCTGGAACAGAGGTTGAGGAAGACTCTTGATTTTGAAGATTTGTTCTTCTTCAATCTATAGTGATGGCATAGAATGAAAAAGCGTTGAGAGCGTCGAGTGCTTGTTTAGAATTTCCTATTTAGTTGCTTCTCGATTTCTCTTCCTGTTTCTGTAACTGTCTTTCTTTCTGTTGTGTTTCTCGAAAAAGAGAGAATTACCTTTATTCCACTGCTGAAAAATTCTCTTTGAATTTTTGAATTCTTTCCATAAATGCTGGTTGCTGGAAGGAATAGAAAATGACTGGAATAATAACATTGATGAGTTTCCCAACTGTTCTTGATTGAATAAGCAAATATTTATTTTGAAGAATACCACATTTAATGCAGCAAAATAATGGCTATATTCAGAAGAATATTTACATTAAATGCTCAGAATAATACTGCTAGAAAGGAATAAAATAGGGAAGGACTCCTTCTGGAACTACACAAAAACCTTCAAAAGCAAAACAGAATTCATCGACCTGAGATCAAAGATCGTCGACCAGGGAATTCAAGTTCGTTGACCTGAGCTCTGCGATCTGTTAACTGGGAATAACTTACCAAATCTGCACTCTGAGTTCGTCGAGCTGAGAAACTGACAGAGGAAAACTAAGCGTTGACCTGAGCTCCGAGAATTTCGAGCTCAGCTCAGAGAATTAACTCTGAGTTCGTTGATCGGAGATCGATGATCGTCGAGCTGAGTTCGAAGAATTTCGAACTGATCACTATCTTCTGAAAGCTGCTAAAACTGATTCTCTGAAGTCCACTTTTGGCTTGTCCAAGGAGGTAGCACTAATCAAGACTTAGCCTAAACTCTAGGACTACTACTCATGCCCATAGCTATACAATGTTAGGTCACACTCAGCCTAAGTTAGTGAACCTAGCCCAAATCCAACTAGGGATCCAACAATCTCTCCCTATTTGGGTGAGGTCACTAACACAAAAAATAACATAATCATAAAGCAGAAGAAAATTTATCTGACAGAAAAAAAATATTCAGCAGATATTTACAGAGTTGTGCTTCATGATAAACTAAGAGAATAGAGTTCAAAGAACAACTAGAAAATATAAAAGAAAGAGAACTCATTTCTTCTTCTGGGCTTTATCTTTGTCTGAATCTACAGAAGGTTGTCTTAATTTGATTACTCTATTAGGGTTGGCAGCTTATTTCTTTGACATATACATGACAGATGCTCCAATTATAGTTTGAGAAGAGGTTCTGGGAACAACAGCCTCTGGGTGCAGCTTCATATAATCATCAACATTGAAAAATTTATTAGCTCTAGCATACCTGAGCAATTCTTCTTTTCTGTAGGAAGACATAGTTGAGAATTAAGAGATATCTTTGCCTTTAGCTTTTGCTTTGTTAATCTGAGAAAGTCCCATAAGCTCATGGAATCTGGCCATCCTGGCATAAGTCTCCTGTTCTGGATCAACAAAAGGAATTGGAGGAGACTTTGGCCTTTTTGGAATAGAATCCTGCATTGGTTCTTCAGTAAGAACTTTCTTTAAAGAATCTAAAGGTCAATTTCTTGAAGAGGAATATTGATAGTTTTGTCTTGGTTGTCTCTGATAAGTCTTTGTCTTGGAAGCAGGCTTTTGAGATAAATTACCTGAGGAAACTGAAGAGGGAGGAGGAGGAGGACCTCTCCTGAACTTTTGAGGAGGAGGTGAGTACCTTCTTCTCTTCTTCCTAGCCTTTTGCTCAATCTTATATAACCACATCCACTGGGGCATACCAAGGTAGGGAGTAATCTTTTGCAAAATATAGTATGGAGTATCATTACTTGGATTTGGCTTTAGAATAGCCTTGGAAGGGGCATTCCTTTTCTAGACATTTTCTTTCTACTATCATTAGAATCTGAGTCATCAGATTGATCATCATCAGAAGATCCTTTAGGATTATCATACAAAGCATCAATCTCAGCAATGACTTGATTTGGAGCTAGCTTCCAGCTGAAGGAGGGACAACTGAAGCAGGAACTATTGGAGGGGAAATGATTTCACCAGGGACTTCTATAGTTTCCAGATCCATGTCCATAGCAAAAATCTCATCCATGTCAGGCAATGGAGAGGTAGAGAAGACAAAGGTGGGAGAAGAAAGGCCTTGAGCTTAGAAGATTCATCCTCAGCCACTTGAATAAGCTCAGCCTCTAGAACTAAGATGAGTTCAGGCTTAGGAGCTTCAAAACTTTTCTATATCTGCTGCAAATTCTCTGAACTGATGGGAGCTGAGTAGAAAATAATGTCTGTACACCCATGAAAGGATACAAAAAGAAGACGATTGCTGTACAAAAGATCAAAGGATCTTAGAACTGAATCTAGGTCTAAATCTGGAGCAATGAGGCAATCTCCATAAAGAATTTCCAGAGAATTTCTCTCAAATTCAGTATCCAAATACTCAATAAGATCTGAATCAGTAAATTCAGCTTCTACTACAAGTTCTGTATCTGCTACTGCTACTGCTACTGCTACTATATCTGCTACTGTTGTTGCTAGAGCAACCTCTTCACTGAGTATCTCCCCTTCCTGGTTTCAGTGGCTACTGGAGCCAGGCTCCTGACAGGAGAGGATGGGACAGAGAAGGTAAAAAGCTGAGCAGCAAGGGTAGAGATAGACTTAGCAAGAGGTGAAATAGCCTCTGCTATCAGCTGTTTGAGAAGTGGTGTGAGGGATGCTAAGATGAGAGAGATGGAGGGAGAAGATGAATCTAAGAATTCTGGAGGGGTTTGAGTAGAGATAGATGGATTGATGATGGAAGATGATGAGGGATGATAATCTAACATTGGTTCATCTGAAGAATTGCTTGGAGATGAAAGAAGGTTGAAAGAGGGTAGAGAAGTGAGATTTTGAAGATGAGATGGAAGGGGGGATAGAGGTGGAGTTGTAGAATCTTGAGATTGAGATTGATCTAGAAGTTGTTGTTGTTGATACACTGGAGATGAAATGATAGGGGACTGAGGAGGTGTAGATTGATGAACTGGAGAAGCAGGGTGGATGGGGGAAATAGAAGGTATAGGTAGAGATGCTGGAGCTGAGGAAGTTTGTTGGTGGGATGATGAAATGGTTTGGTCAAGAGGGGGAATGGAACTTTCTTCTGCAGGGTGGGGAGTGGATGGTACTGCCCTAGTACTCTCAAAGGTTTTAGAGGAGGAAGCCCTGTATGTCTTTGAGATAGTCCTCTCCCACCTGCTAAACAAGGCGCAGGTCAGCCTCTTGGAGGCATTGATGAATATGGTCGGGCGACCAGGGATTCAGCGGCCTTGGCATTAAGGAAGATTCCAAGAATCCTTCCAAAGCAAACTTCTTTCTTATTGTTCTTCTTCTTAATCAGATTGAACAAAATTTTGGCCCAAATAGCAGCCTTCTTATTTACCACATCACTCATCACTAAGAACTGTTGCCTGGTAATGTGATCATGGGTTGTATGCTTGCCCAACAACACTTTACCGACTACATCTGCAAGAAATTTATATTCAGCTGATAGATGCTTCTTCAGCAATTTATTTGGGGTGTCTCCATAGTAACCCATCAAAATCAACATTTCCTCATATCAGAAGATTCAAGTTCAATATCTTCTTCACCGTTAACTAGTCCAAAGATTTCAGAAAGAGTATCTTGTGTTAAGGAAACAACGTTACCCGATATAGATCCAACCATCATGTCAGCATCTAGGGTAGATGAATTATAAACCCACTCTCTTATTTCAGAACTAGCAATCTTCATTCTAGTAGACATTAGGGTTTTAAAACTGAGTTCCTCAAATGACTGCAGAATATCTTTGAAGATCTGGTCTGAATGCTGAAAAGAATCAAAATCGATGTCAAAACCCATATCGAACTTCATGTCGGAAAGAGCTCCTGCTGGAATTACTATTAGTGTCCTGCAATACGAAAGAAAAAAAGATCAAGTGTCGGGGAACAGAAAGCGCGGGATGGAGGTCAAAGAAAACCTAGTTATAAGGTTTTTCAGAATATGAACCGACAAACTCCGTCCTGCGAAAAAAGAGAAATCTTCGATCTTATGTCGACGAAATGTTTTATAGTCAAAAGAATTCGCCGATCTCAGTCAGAAGAGGGGAAAACTTTTCATCGTACTCAGGTCAATGAAAACTTTTCTGAAGCCAGATCATCGATCTCAGGTCGACGACAAATGACTTCCACAGAGAGTTCGTTGATCTCAGGTCGACGAAATATCTCAAGAACTTCCCTTAGTTCGTCGATCTCAGGTCGATGAATTTTGGCAAGTTCTTCGACCACAGGAACAGAATTAAATTAAAGTATCACCATTCATCATGCCTAGCTGATTCATAAAGGATAGATGTTTCTTCTCATCCAACGATTTGCTAAAGATGTCTGCCCTTTGTAAATCAGTGGGAATGAATGTAATATTAATTTTCTTCTTGTCCACACATTCTCTAATGAAATGATGTCTAACATCTATATGCTTGGTCCTAGAATGATGCACTTAATTCTGTGCTATAGATATAGCACTGGTACTGTCACAAAATAGAGTTGAATTATTTAAGTTGTAACCATAATCCAGGAGTTGATTTTGTATCCATAGCATCTATGAGAAGAAACTGCCAGTTATTATATATTCAGCTTTTGCAGTTGATGTAGATACTGATGTCTGCTTTTTAAAAAACCAAGAGACAAGTCTAGTACCAAGAAACTGGCATATGCTTGAAGTGCTTTTCCTGTCCACTCTGCATCCAGTAAAGTCAGCATCTGAGTATCCAGTTAACTCAAATTCTGATTCAGTGGGATACCAGAGTCCTAGATCTGGGCAACTCTTTATATATCTTAAAATCCTTTTTAATAAAATTAAGAGATTCTTTAGGGTTCACCTGGAACCTAGCACAAAGACATGTAGCCAACATTATATCAGGCCTAGTTGCTGTGAGATATAGAAGGGACCCAACAATGGCCCTATACAATTTTTGATCAACAAATTTCCCTTATTCATCAGAATCAACCACAACATTTGTAGTCATAGGTGTTTTCTTAGCTGAGGCATCAGCCATCCCAAACCTTTTAATCAGCTCTTCAGCATATTTGGATTGAGATAAGAAAATACCATCAGGAGTCTGCTTCACTTGGAGGCCAAGGAAGTAGGAGAGCTCACCCATGCTACTCATCTCAAACTTGGAATGCATAAGGTTAGAAAACCTCGTACATAGATTGGGATCTATAAAGCCAAATATTATTTCATCCACATATATTTGTACCAAAAGTATTTTATCATTATGATGCTTGAAAAACAAAGTCCTATCTACCATGCCTCTAGAAAACTTATGCTCTAAAAGAAAACTAGCTAAGGTTTCATACTAAGCTCTTGGAGCTTGCTTTAGACCATAGAGAGCTTTATGCAATCTAAAAACATAAGAGGGATGAGATGAAGAGATAAAACCTAGAGGTTGTTCAACATAAACCTCTTCTTTTAATTCTCCATTCAGAAATGCACTTTTTACATCCATCTGGTAGACTTTGAATTTCTTGAATGTAGCATAAGGAAGGAAAACCCTTATTGCATCTAGCCTGGCAACAGGTGCAAAAGTTTGATCATAATCAATCCCTTCCTCTTGCTTATAGCCTTGAGCAACAAGCCTAGCCTTATTCCTTACAATCACACCTTGAGCATTAAGCTTATTCTTGAAAACCCACTTGGTCCCAATTACTGGATAGCCTTTAGGCCTTGGAACCAAGTCCAAAACTCTATATCTCTCAAATTGATTAAGCTCCTCTTGTATTGTAATAATCCAGTGGGGATCTTGCTCTGCATCAGTTATGGATTGAGGCTCAACTTGAGAGAGAAAATAGGCATGCATCACATCATGGTTGAGTTGATGCCTTGTCTGTACACCTACTGACATGTCTCCAATCACTTGAGATCTAGGGTGATCCCTTAGTGTGACAAGATCAGATGGTGGAGTTGGTTCAGCAATAGCATTTGGAATGAATTCCTCTTGTGGAATTACATTTGTTGTTGGAGGAAGTTCAACTGCTTCCACATTTTCTTCTTCACTTTCTTCATCACATTGTGGAGGAGGATGTGATATAACCTTTAGTGTAAGGTTTAGTTCATCCATTTTCTCACACAAGTGAGGTACCTGCAATAACTCATTGGTAGAAATTTATTTCTCCTTGCAATACATATTAGCTTCATCAAAAGTTACATGCACAGATTCCTCAATTTTTAAAGATGATTTATTGAATACCCTATAGGCTTTGCTGACTTGGGAATATCCCAGAAAAATTTCCATTGCAGCCTTTTCTTCAAATTTTCTAATATATTTCTTGTCATTGTTATGAATATAGCATATACAACCAAATACTTTAAAATATGTGACTTTAGGTTTCTTCCCTTTCAGTAACTCATAAGGAGTCTTATTCTTAAGCTTGTGTATAAGACTTCTATTCAGCACATAATTTGTTGTTCTTACAGCCTCTGCCCAAAAGGATAGAGGCAAATAAGCATCTGCAAGTAATGTGCCTGCAGATTTAATTAGTGTTCTATTCTTCCTTTCAGCAACCCTATTTTGTTGAGGTGTTCTAGGAGCTGAGAAGCAATGTCTGATACCTACTTTCCTACAGAACTCTTGCATAAGAAGAGACTCAAACTCAGTACCATGATCACTTCTGATCAATGCAACTGGAGCTGAGTACTCATTCTGTATGTTCTTGAGAAAATCTGTAAGAACCTTGAAAGTATCTGACTTAGATCTCTGAAAGAATACCCAAGTGAATCTAGAAAAGTCATCTACAATCACTAAAGTATAAGATTTCCCTCCTAGGCTTTGTACAGTTATAGGGACAAAAAGGTCCATATGTAGTAAGTACAATATCTTAGGTGAGTCACTTTTGTTTAATGATTTAAAACTAGATTTAGTTTGCTTGCCTAACTGATAAGCCCTGCAGAGACTTTCCTTCTTATAGGGGTAAGAAGACAATCCTCTAACAAGGTTGTCTTTAGATAACCTAGCAATATTTCTCAAATTTACATGACCTAATCTTTTATGCCACAAATCATTTTGATTTCTAACAAGATTAAATAAACAGATTTTTGAACTGGCAGATTTAAAGTTTACTAAGTATATGTTTCCTTGTCTTATTCCAGTTAAAATAGTTTGATTGTTTGCAGAAATAATATATTGAGATTCAGAAAAGCAAACCTGATAACCTGAATCACATAACTGACTTATGGATATGAGGTTATGCTTGAGACCATTAACATATGCCACCTTTCTGAAAGTGACATCTCCACTTTTGAAGTCTCCATATCCTTCAGTCTGTCCTTGAATCTCCAAAGATGACTCTTGGACCAAGTTTAGCCTTGAAGTTGATGAGGTTGTCCTTGCATCCAGTCATGTGCTTAGAACACCAACTATCCAGATACCACTTTTTTTGAGTGATAGGATAGGTCTTTACCTGCAATAAAATAGATTAAAAGTTCTTGACTCAGGTGACCTTGGGTCCTTGTTTCTTCTCAAATGAAAAACTGGATATAAGTGAACATTCAGGTTGGCTCATATAACCTATGGGTTGAAATCTTCTAGGAGGAATTATCCATTGGGTGAATGGGTAGATATTCTCCCTATATTGGTTATGTTTAATATTACAGTTTCTATTAGAATTTAGGTTTCTGTAATTATGATTTGGGATCGACGAATTTTTGTGAGTTCGTCGACCTGAGATCGACAAATTGGAATGAGATCTACGATCTCTGCTTGAAGAAGGAAAGTATTCATTCTCAGGGCACCAATATCATCGATCTCTGGTCGACGAACCATACTGGTTTCGTCGATCGTAGATCGAAGAATTTTTTATTATTATGGTTTGTGTTCAGAGTTCGTCATTCTGAGGTCGACAAACTGTTCACGTTTCATCGATCTGAGTTTTACAAAAATCGCTGAACATTGTTATATTTCTTGTTTTCCTTATTCTTAGATTTTTGTTTTAATTCCATTTGTTTTAGTACTTCATTAACTTTGTTAACCTGTTCAGTGTTCTTCTTACCTTTATCAGAAATGAAATTTACAGGTCGTGATAGATTGTTCTTCTGGATTAGAGGTGGTTCACTAGATGAGGCACGTAGTCCTAATTTACAGTTATTTGTCCTAGCATTTAAGGTACTAGTTATATCTAGTAATTTCATGCTCCTGACATTTAGAGATTCCTCTAGTTTATTTTCCTTACTTAGTTCAATTTTTAGAAATACTATTTGTTCATTAGCTGAATCTGGTTCAAGTGAAAATTTTGTATTTTCAGCAATATATTTATCTTGTTCAGTTAATTTCTCTCTAAGAAGTTTGATTTCCTTCTCAGAGCTTATTAAGTCTAAGCAAAGATTTTTAAATTCAGATTTAAATTCTTCTGATTCAATATCATAGGAAGCAATTACCTGATCCTCAGCAGACATTGATTCTTCACTATCTGAATCTTCAGCATCTGATTTGCTGCTGCAGGCATCAATTGCCATTAGGCAAACTTCCTTTGGCTTTTGCTCTTCTTAATCATCACTGGAGCTGGAAGAGGATGACTCTTCTTCTATATCACTCCATGTCTCAGCAACAAAACCTGTTTCCTTCCTCTTGTGCTTGCTTGAGGAGGGTTTGCTGTGATGAGTTCTTCTTGACTCTTTTTCTCTTCTCCTATCTTTCTTTTAAGCTTATGTACACTCAGAGATGTAGTGTCCTGGCTTCCTGCAACCAAAACATACAACTTCTTTAAAAAGTGTTTTGTCATACCTTTGTTTGTCATCTTGTCTAGATGACTTCCTTCTGAAGTCCTTCTTTGCCATTTTGAATAATCTTTTGGCAAATAGACTCATCAGTTCTTCATTGACTGGAGTCTTTTCAGAGTCCTCAGTAGCCTTGAAAGCAATGTTATGCTCCTTCCTGGTAGGTGTTGGAGTCTTTATTTCAATTGTTGCTTCTCTGGTCTTCATCAGTTGCTCATATGATTTGATCTTTCCAAGGAGATACTCAGTTGATATCTCAGCCATGCTTCTGGCTTCTTTGATAGGCAAGATCCTTGAATCTCATGTACTGGGGAAGCACATACGGATCTTGTCATTCACTTCAGTCAGGGTAATTTCCTTGTCTAAGGTACTTATGTAACATCCCCCAGACAACTAGACCCCCAGGTGACTTTGTCATGACTGGGTCATGACAAGGCCTTGGTGCTTAGGAACCTCCTTAACACAGACCAAAAATAAGGATTGAGGCACCTTGGTCTGCAAATAGTAATTTCCAAATATTCAGCCTAGGGTTTGACTAAAGGGCTTTAACTTGGCTCAGTGACCCCACCACAACATCCCTAGGCCATCTAGGAGCCCAGGGGGACATTCGGGACCCATTGGGGCCAGTCAACAGGCCAAGTTGACCAAAGTCAACCCTAACCCTAATTAGGGCAAAATGGTCAATTCCCCATCAATTGACCTAACTTGTCATCACCATATGAAATTGGCTTCACTTCTAGGTCTAAAACATCATAAGAGACCTAGTGTACCAAAAATCCCCATCTTGGGGTCACCACAGGGTAAAATGACCAAAATACCCCTAATAGGTCAAAATGGTGATTTTCCATTAAACACCCTTATTGACCACCACAACTTCAAGTTGACCACACTCCTAGGGTCATAACCTCATAAGGGACCAAATGGCACAAAAATCCCATGGTTTGGTCAACCCTAGAGCCCAATTTGACCAAAAGTCAAACATGGTCAACTTAGATCAAATCACTTAAACCTAGCCCAACCCTTTGGGCTAGGCCCAAGTTGAGTGGTCAACCAGCCTAGGAGGCTGATATTAAACATGGGAGGGAGTGTAAATTAAGCCATGGTAATTAGGAGAGAGAATTGGGGGTTTTCCCCAATTTTGAGGAGAGAGAAAGTGGCCATTCATGGCCATTAAGGTGACACACCCCTTGGCATCCCCCCATTACACTCCCATTCATCTTCTCTGATGATTTTGAGAAGATTCCAGCAATTTCGAGGAGGAATTAGAGCAGGGAGGATGCATAGGGTCGGCCATGGGAGGGGAGGTGAAGAGGCCACTACCACCCCTAATTAAACCCCCTATCACCTTCACAAGCCTCTGAGCAGTGAACCCCCCCCCCCCCCATTTACGGAGAGTTTGGAGGTCTCCTTGTAATAAATCGGATGGCACCCAAAGCTTGGAGGAGGAACAATGGCGGCCGGCGGATGGAGCAAGGAAATGCTCCAAATGAGGTCCGATCCTCTTCCCCTCTCCTAGTGCTAGATCTAGATCGGTTTAGGTGGAGAAATTGGGCTCAATTGAGCCTAATTGGGAGCTTGAAATTTTCAGATTTTCCATTGAAAATGGCGGTGTGAGTTCGCCGGAAACCGCCGCCTCCGGCGGCATGGTCGCCGCCAAACGCTAGCCACCACCTCAACGGAGGTGGTGGTGGTGGTGGTCGGCCAGGGAGGTGGTTGTGGTGACCGAAAAATGGGCTAGAAGGTGCTACAGGCGCGGGCAATCTCAGCCGTTGGCTGATTGAGGAAGATGAACGGATTCCGTTCAAATAAAAAAACCTGTAATAAATATATTATTTATGATTATTTTATTTCCTGAACTTGCACTGTATTGAACCCGAAATATGAGGCCCTTAAAGGCCTCTACTGAAAAGGTGGTCAAAAAAGAAAATGTAGCCCTTGAAGTCTAGTTTAATTAAAAATTGTTGTCACTCAATTTGGAGGTCTGGTTAGACCACAACACACATTTTGGTGAGGTCTATTCATAGGGCTGTTCTGAGATTTATTTAGATGCCCACATCAAACCAGACACTCAAATGACTTGAAATTTTGGTTATGGGCTATTATTAGCCATACCTAGGACATATCCAAAAATCAGAATTTTTGGAAAATAGTTTTCTATAGTTTTTGTAAAAATTTAAAAATCCTTGTATAAATTAATTAGGTGTCTTAAACACATCAAAATCCCCCCAAATTTGGGTGGTTTGTCTTAGAGAGAATATTAGGGCTCTGGTAAAAATTTCATCTCATTTGGTGATGTTTTGATTAGGTTTTTAGCCAACCTTAGGCTAACCCCTATAGGGTTAATTAGGTCAAAACACCCCCTTGGGTTTTGAGTGGTCAAATCACCTCAACAGAGGCTGATATTTTGGAAACTGACTTTTTATAGTGTGATACATCCTCCAATAGAATTTGGGATGGGTTGGAGTAGGGTAGCCCTGGAACCCTAGGGTAGGTCCCTTAATGGGGATTCTTAGGGTTTGAAGGTCAAGGATTCAAATGACCTTGGAATGACTTGAAAAATGGTGGAGAGGACCATAGGGTTGGTATAGTCCTATGGTTAAAATTTTAGGGAATTTGGAAACCTTTAACCCCCTCCAACACTAACCCTAGTTTAGGGAACCAAACCTAATTTGGAATATTAGGCTATCAAATAACTTTAAAATCACTTGAAATTTGGGCAGGGTAGTTCTCTAGTAGAAATATTCATAAATTAATTTTGATGGAATTTTTGGGCTAATAAAATCAGTACTTTCTTTTCAACCCTAGATGTGCCCTTAAATATTATTATGTTGATTGAGAAGTTTATGTTTATTGAAAAAATGTGAAACCTTGGAATAGGACATTTTATATCATGATAGAGCCCTCTGTATTTTTGTTTAAATTTTTAGATGAGTGTTTCAAGTACTTGCTTCATAAAATTATGATTTGTGGTTTCTGATCAAAAGTAGGAACAGAGCTCCAATATTGTCAAGAAAATTATGAAATTAGGTCAGAGAGTGTTTATGACCATTATTATTCTGTAATTTTCCCATGATTTTTAGATGGATAAAACTAGTACTTACTGCACAAGTCTGTAAATTTGTAAGTTTACATTTAATTAGATTCAGAACCCCTCATGTTTTAGAAAATTGTAAAACTTGGTTAGGGTTAGTTTTAGATCATTATCTATCTCCTGGAATTATTTCATAATTATTAGATGAATGTTTACAGCACTTGCTTCAATAACCAATGGATATGGAATTATTGATTTAAAATTAAATTAGGGGCTACTGTTCACTGTAAAATTATGAGACTACTTCTAGGGCATTTTTAGGTTATGATAGTCATATTAAAATTTTATTATAAATTTTAGAATAATATTGCTGGTCTTTTCTTCATTAGATGGTATTATTGATCTTAAGCTCTAAATTATGAAAGGTCGGTCCAATCACCTCTTAAAATTATCAAACATTGGATTTACTTTTTAAATGTCACTTAGTATTTATCATAATTTGTTGGTGATTTGTTTCTAACTTTAGAGAGCACTTCATGTTCAAAGTAGGGCATTTGGAGTATAGGGTTAATTAAATTAAATGTCCACATAATTAGGAAAATTATGAGACTCTGGATTTAGTCTTAATAGGTCATGGTAGACTCCCAGTAATTGTTAGGAATCTATTGGAGGAGTACTTAGGGTACCCCCTAATGGGAGTACCATATAGCTAAGCATGGTTTGCTATAGTGGATAGGTCTAAAATAGGTTAACTCGGAGAGCTTAAACACACTTAGGGGAGTCACACTGAAATAAAAGAGAGGATTGATCAAGGGTAGAAATCAATAACATTAAGTGCCTTGCGAAAGGGAGCTTTGAGCTTCAGCCCATCGTAGTTCCTAATGCCCTTGAGAACCCTTCACGGGGAATGCCTTGGGCAGTCCTGGGCTAACGTAAACCTTAGGCATAAGATGGATAACAGTAACCTCAATAATACCTTCACCTTACACACACACTTGTACATGTAGGGAGATAAATTGGTAGTGAAAGGATAGCGTAGGCCCGTGGCCTAAGGGCTTACTGGTAGAGTAAAATGTACTTAGTATATAATTGGAAGTCCGGGGAGCTGGATGCCCGGGGACTTGGAAAAAGGAGACTTGATTAGTCCAGGGAGTCGTGGGCTCGGTAACTTGGTGAACTAGTAGACTCGGTAGTCTAGAGAGTTGGAGGCTCGGTACTATAATTAGATTCAACTATCATAGTTGCATGTGCATAACAGTGAAGGGTCCTCGGTATTGGACGATCGAACATACCATCATCAGTACGTTGACTCGGGAGACTAGATGGTTTGCTGGGAATAGTATGGGAACGTACGAGTGGGGCTAAGTTGAGTAGTGTGTTTACCAGTCTAGGAGTGGAGAGGCCCAACCCACTGTCCCTGTTTTTCCACGACGGAGGCCCCTGAGAGTTTAGCTAACTCCAAAAAGGGGAACTAAAGGTCTGTACGCATAGAGTCGTGTGTGTGAGTTGCACTTGCATGTGCATACCATAGCATACTTGCAAGTCATAGCATAATCATTGCATTTAACCCCTGACACCTATCGTATAAAATGGTATGGGACGTTTGATACGAAAGGCCCTGCAAAATGACCCCTTGGTCTATGGGGGTAATCCCTATAAATCAATGGTTACCTTTCTTGTTGCTCTTACTTACTTTCCATACTGCTTTTACTTACTTGCTACTCCTTACTATTTACTCTTGTTACACACTTGTTTGTTCATGTTTAATTATTGTGATACCCCTGCCATATTTTACTCCTTAGGGTAGATGTCACCTGCTTGTTTATGCCCTGCTTTTTGTCCTCCTTTTCACTCCTTTCTTCCCGGTGCCTAGGAGCCACGGGTAGAGGTGTGGGGGATTGTTGACTTTGTCTAGTTTGACTGACAGTCATTTGATCACCATATTTTAGGTGCTCCGGATGGGAGACAGGGAGCAACCGCAGGAGACGCAGCACCAGCAGGGTACAGTGCAGATTGAGATGGGCCAGTATAGCTCAGGTGGACAGGCATCCGGATCCGTGAGTGGAGCCGAGTATTAGTAGTTTTACTTTTTATGAGTGGTTTGTAGTGAGGTTATCATGTATCGGGCTTAAGCCCATATTTATTTTCTTGCGTTGGTACTTAGACTTTATTTTCTGGTGTTGAATTGATTCATCGCATGATTTCCTCTTTTATATTATTGTGGACTTGGATGCTTACACTTTCATTCATTATACGTTCTATCGATAATGATTGAGATGACCGGCAGGATCGGTGCTTTGTGGTGTCGACCATCCTGGTGGATGGTGTCACCGCAAGATGGCGGTTCTGGGCCTAAGACCCTGGTGGTTAAAAAGAAAAAAAAAATGGGGTCTTATAAATGGGGTCTTACACCTTAGCTCACTGATGATTGAGCTTAGCCTATTATACATGTCACTGACTGACTAAACTTCTTCCTTCTTGAAGTTCTCATACTGGGAGATGAGATTAGATCTTCTGTCCTTTCTCTCATCAGCAGATCCAGCCACCATCTTGTTTAGGGAATCCCAGATGGCTTTGGCTGAAGTGCATTCAGCCACTTTCTAAAAAATATCATCAGGCATAGTCAGACATAGTCTGAGCTAAAATGATCATTGCTCTTGCATCTGCAATTTTGGCTTTCTTATGGGCATCTGTCCCCTCAGGTAGTGGAACAACATGAGTGCTTGAAGTAGAAGTTGAAGTAGTTGCTGTAGTGGGAGGTCCAATCAAGATAGAGTTAAATATATCCTCATCAATAGAATTCATGTACAACTTAATTCTTGTCTTCCAGATGACAAACTTATTCAGGTTGCATACTGGAGGTCTGGTGCTTGCATAATCCTTATTTTGTGCCATTGTGATAGAGAATTGTTGGGAAGAGGAAATTTTGATCTAACTGGATCTTGGTTCAAGTGTTAACTTGTACAACCAAACAAACACCACCTCTAATACCAATTGAAAGGAGGGTGTTAGGTCAGATTACTCTAGAGGGGGGGTGAATAGAGTATTAAAACTTTGGCTCTTTTTCTAGATTAAATCAGAGTAAATATAGTGATACCATATATTAGTTAAGGAATAAGAAAAACTAAGCTAAACAATTCAGCAATCACAAGCACAGCAAAAACAAATGAAAATGAGCAACCAGACGACACAAGAAGTTTATAGTGGTTCCCTTAAACCTGGGTACATCCACTCTTCTACCACCCTTGGTAGGAATCCACTAGCCGGTTTTGATCAGGTGACTGCCACCACAAGATCGGGTTCAGGTAGATCAGCAAACCCTTCAGGCTTTTCATCAGGTGCCCAAAAACCAACTTCAAGTCTTTTGGAGGGAGACTTGTCAACCAAACTAACTTTTGAAGGGAGCTATAACCCTGTACAATGGGATTTAAAATATTGATGGAAGACTTCTCTTTTCTAAAATACAACTGAGAAGATTGTGTGGATTCTTGTGATGTCAAAGCTCCTTCTGAGAGGTAGAATGTTTTTGAAAGAACAGAGCTTTGCTAAAGGGTGAGTAGGTCTTCAGCTTGATCTACCAAGATCTAGGAAATCCAGTAACAGATGTTGAAAGGAATGTCTTTGAGGATTTCTTGAACAGAGGTTTAAGAAGACTCTTGATTTTGATGATTTGTTCTTCTTCAATCTACAGTGATGGCAGAGAATGAAAAAGCATTGAGAGCATCGAGTGCTTGTTCAGAATTTCCTATTCAGCTGTTTCTCGATTTCTCTTCCCGTTTGTGTAACTGTCTTTCTTTCCGTTGTGTTTCTCAAAGAAGAGAGTATTACCTTTATTCCACTGCTGAAAAATTCTCTTTGAATTTTTGAATTCTTTCCATAAATGTTGGTTGCTGGAAGGAATAAAAAATGGCTGGAATAATAGCATTGATGAGTTTCCCAACTGTTCTTGATAGAATAAGCAAATATTTATTCTGAAGAATACCACATTTAATGCAGCCAAATAATGGCTATATTTAGAAGAATATTTGCATTAAATGCTCGGAATAATACTGCTAGAAAGAAACAAAAGAGGGAAGGACTCATTCTGGAACTACACAGAAAACTTCAAACGCAAAACAGAATTCGTCGACCTGAGATCAAAGATCGTCGAATAGGGAATTCAAGTTTGTTGACCTGAGCTTTGCGATCTGTTAACTAGGAATAACTTACCAAATCTGAACTCTGAGTTTGTCGAGCTGAGAAACTGACAAAATAAAACTAAGCGTCGACTTGAGCTCTGAGAACGTCGAGCTCAGCTAAGAGAATAAACTCTGAGTTCGTCGATTAGAGATCGATGATCGTCGAGCTGAGTTCGAAGAATTTCGAACTGATCACTGTCTTCTGAAAGCTACTAAAACTGATTCTCTGAAGTCCACTTCTGGCTTTTCCAAGGAGGTAGCATTAATCAAGACTTAGCCTAAACTCTAGGACTACTACTCATGACCCTAGCTATACAATGTTAGGTCACACTCAGCCTAAGTTAGTGAATCTAGCCCAAATCCAACTAGGGATCCAACAGTGGGCAAGAATGGAATGATTTGACAGAACTTTATGCGCACCACAAAATTTGAAATCTCGCCAATCACATGCTCAATGTTAATACTTATCTAGTCAAACTGATATCATTTTGAAAATACTTCTTTTAAAATGAATCCTTCATTCTGCGTTGAAATCTACCTCTTCTGTGGCTTCTAAGAGAAAATGTCTTGAAGCAACGATCAAGCTGATATCATGGAGAACAATATACAGATCTCAACGGTATTTTTCATTAGTACTGAAGCTTTCTTCTTCTCATGCTTTGGGAAGATACCGTCTTGAAGCACTCCTTGTTCAAAATGATACCCTCGAGAACACTTCCTCTATCTGAACGATATTCCTTAATCTGCACTTACTCTTCTCTAAACCTATTTTAGAGACAACTAATTTTTCTTGTATTGATATTAAAAAAGATATACCATCAAATACAATATACATGTATCATTGCAAGAGATACTTCTACAAATCCTACAATATTATGGGCAATATTCCTAACAAGTGTAAACTTTTCCGATGCCAGTGCAGTTTGTCAAAAAAGTACGGGAATCTTGTTGACCCAAATCCTGCGACGATTGTGGAGAGCATCGATCGGGAGCTGATAGGGTCAAAAAACAATTAGTTTCAAAGTTCGCCGACCTATAAGACGGACATCGTAGAGGTCTCATGGGCATTACCGGGATCTTGATAATGATTGGAAAGGATAGGCAGCTAGTGGCATTCGGGAGGCTTCCCAAGATGCGGTACAAAAGTGCCAGACAGGAGTGTGCGCGGGTAATTCAGCCAAGACCGCTCAGACTCCTCCTTCTTTGGATTCAACTCAGGTGTCCCCTCACGGCCTTATGCGACCTCACCTTTAGTGTTCGCCGCCAACTCTTCATGTTCCTCGTGCGATTGCACATTTAATACCATGATTTATAAGGCATTGAATGCCCATCGGTTCATGAATCATCCACGTCGCCTGCCCTCTTGTATAAAAAGGGGAACAAGGGGTTTGGAAGGGAACGCAAGACTTAGACCAGAACCTACCCAGCTGTAGGTGCAGACACTAAAATCCAGTATTTTCTCTCAATATCTGTATGTGCGCACCCCACAGGTGGCCGCTCCACACTGTATTCCTATCTTAAGATAATAAAGAGAGGCCTATCGCAAGAGAAGCATTCACCGCGGCGTGTTCCACTGTGTGTATGCTATTGAAAATGACCTCCTCTTTACTCGTTCTTTACACGATCTGCGGTAGCCAGTCACTTGCGAACCACTTTCTCTCCTCGGTCGAACATCCTATCCCGGATTAACGTGCAGAGAGTTGGTGACCGTTTTTGGTCCCAATATCCGGGCTCATGGTCTCACGGTTCGACTTGCAAGATCTGAAGATAAAAATAGGAGAGAGAAAGAAACTGAAGAACTCCAGCAGCTATATCTGGGAGGTGTTGCCACATACACAGAAGTTTGGAGAAAACTTTCCCTCCACAATAAAAAATGGCTGAGCAAATTACTTGGAAGGCATTACCTTGTGAGTAGCTAGTCTCAAGGGAGAAAAGAGGAGGGCACGATAGCATGGTTTCAAGGTGTCATTTCGGGTACCACTGGGTTCTATTTATAAAAAAACTGGGAGGGAGTCTTCAGGCTAGAAGACCGGTCTTCTTGGAATAGCTAATCTCGCGATGTGAGGCCTGATGACTATCTTCTAGCGACCATCTAAGTACCTCGCTCGCGCTTGAGGAGATATTGTTGGAAGTCGCCAACTAGGCGAGTATTGCTGATGCTCGCCAAAACCTCCTGTTAACTGGTCGCTTGGATGGTCAGATGCTTGATGCTCGCTTTTGTTGTTGGTTGGTCACACGCTTGGGCGAGTATGATACTCACGCTTAAATAGAAGAGTACCTCCATGACTAGTTTTTAACTATTGACCTGCTTTTAAGGGTGTGCACGAAAAACCAAAAACCGACCAAATCACCCGAACCGCCCAAACCGAACCGATTTTACACTAAACCGAACAACTCAGTTCGGTTTTGGTTTTCCTTCTGAAAAATTGAACCGCATCGACTACTAATACACGTAAAATATTTCCAATAACGATCTTTTAACTAATTTTATTAACTAAATACTGTACACACATTATATCATCTTAATTATTTTAATATTATTTGAACCTAAATAAATTTTAATAATGCATATTTTATGCATAAAAAACAATAAATTTTTTGTTTAACTAATTTTATTTATATCCTTTTGTATTTATTACTCGATTTCGCAATAAAAAACATTCAATCATAAATGTTTCTATGTAATATGAGTTATTAGCTGTAATATATCATATGTAAATAAAACTTGATAATATTTATTTTTTAAATATCATATCTTTTTTAAAAAATTTCTCGAGATATTTAAATACAAAATTATTTTAAATAGTATAACTGAAAAACCAAAAACAAATCGATTAAACCGACAAAAAAACTGAACCTAATCGATAAACATTAGTTTGGTTTCAGTTTGGGTTCAAACCGTTCCAAATCGAAACGCTTGCACATCTACCTACTTTCTCATGTTGACTTTGACTCATGCCCACATGGCGTCACTAGGTCCCTTCTTGGAAAATTAGGGTTGTACAACCATAACTCGGGAACAACTATAAATAATTCTGTGTTCTCTATGCTGTGTTTTGTTTTTCTCTTTTGATGCTAGAATAGTCAACAAATCAGAAAAATGCCAAAAACATTTAAACAGATATCCCCCCCAGGTGAGTAGACTACCCTTAATATTTAAATTTATTTTTTGCTTCCTGTATTCAAATCTTATAACATAGAGATGATTTGTGTAAGACCCCTTTTTCTTTCTTTTTAACCATCGGGGTCTTATGCCCAGAATTGCCGCTTTGCGGTGGTACCAACACTCGGGGAGGCCACAACTACCAAACGCCAACTCTGCCGGCCTTTTTCGATCACAAAGAGAGAGAAGTAAGTAAATACATTGAATGTAAACATGTCCACATAATCATATATGAATAAAATCATAGAAAGTCCATCAATATATAGAAAGTAGAAAGTACTGCAAAAGAGCAGTACAGATGAAATATATAAGCGGGCTCAGCCCTGTACATCAGAGTCCACACTACAAATCACTCATCGCGGAAGCTATAAAAATACTAAACACTCGCGGAGCTGGTCACAGGCGCTTCGGAACTAGACTGGCCCACCTCCATGCGCACCGTACTCCGTTGGTGCTGGTCCCTGGACTGCTGGCCCCTGTCTCCCATCTAGAGCTCCTGTAATATTGTGGTTCGAAAACCATTAGTCATAAAGACTAAGCCCTATCATCCCCTATCACTCCCCCCACTGCTCATAAGCACCGAGCGGAGAGGAGGAAAGGGAAGCTACAAAGGTGGAGAATAAGCTAGGTGGGTGACAGCGGAATTAGTATAACAGTAAATATATATTGTATAAGCAGCTAAGTATGAAAGGTACATCTAGCAGTTCTAAAATAGTGAGCAGTAAGGTAAATATGTTGTAAATCAATATATATATGAAAGGACAAGTAGAAATTAAATATGTAACCTTAACTTATATGAATGCTCATACAAACTTATAAGTTAAGGGGTCTTCTGCAAGGCTCCCATCGTATAAAAAGTCTCATACCAATTTATACGTTGGGGTGTCGGTTGTATGCAAATATGAGTGTAGTGATATGTTATGCCATGATTCATACAAGTGCAACCCACGCACACGACTCTATGCGCACAGGCCTTTAGTTCCCCCTGTTCGGGCAGCTAGCTTCACTCCCAAGAACCTCCGTAGTGGCAAACGGAGACAGTGGGTCGGGCTCCCCACTCCTAGGCGGGTATCCACACTACCGGGCCTAGCCCTTCCGTACGCCCCTAGAAGAACACAACCTAGAGTATCCGCGTACTAATGCTGGATGTATCCACCAGACTTTCTTTGGCAAAGTGTCCCACACCGCCGAGTCTACGTACCGACATCGGTGTCAACGACAGTCAAATACCGAAGACCCACCACCTTATTATGTATTTAAACCCTCGAGCCCTCGGCTCCCTGGATTGTCCCGTCTGTGAATCTACCTTCAGAAACTATCGACTGAATGACAATCAAACCAACCTAATCTACCTCCCTAACTACCGGGGTGTGTGAATGTACAACCCTAGTTATACTAGTTGCTCTTTTGGTTTATTACTCCTACGGTTTACGTTAGCCCAGGACTGCCCCTGGCATACCCCGTGAAGGGCTCTCAAATGGCACTAGGAACTACGATGGGCTGAAGTCCAAAGGTCCCTTTCGCAAGGCACTTAATATTATTGATTTCTAGCCATTACCCAATCCCTTTAAAATTACTTTGGATCAAACCTAGTGTATTGAGACTCTTCCTCTCTGAAGGATCAAGCGCATACCCAACTGCACCAAAAGCCCGGAATGTTGGAGAGGGCGCTACTTAATTTCTTAAATAAGTAGCAAAGCGCCACAGGTCAAGTGAAGGAACGTCGGACCCAAAAATCTCCCCCCCCCCCCGGCGTCCAGCACAACCCGTAGGCTAAGAGGTGGGGTTGCCACATGGCCCACACGACTCAGATGTGGGGTTACCACATGTCCACGGTTGCCTTACCCACCGGACCCACACAGGTAGAAGGGAAAAATCGGGATTTAATAGCCCACCCACCCGGTCTTGAACCCGTGACCTCCCTCTGATACAAATTGAAGGATCAAGCGCATACCCAACTGCACAAAAAGCCCAAACTGTTGGTATAAGACCCCCTTTTTTTTCTTTTTAAAACCCGGGGTCTTAGGCCCAGAGTCACCGCTTTGCGGTGACACCTTCACGTCCTGAAGGGTCATCACCACAAGGCACCGATTCTGCCGGCCAATTCGATCACAGAAAGGTATCACAATAATTGAAGTAAGAGCAAGTCCACTGAAAGTAAATCACATATATAAAATAAAATCTCCACGAAGGGAGTGTCCACAGAATAACAATAATCAGAGTACTATAAATGCGGGCTTATGCCCGATACATCATGTCCTCACAACAATCTCTCATGCGGAAGCTACAACAGAAACTACTCAGGGTCGAGACTCACGGTCCCGGCTGTATGAACTCCGGAGCTAGACTGCCCCATCTCCAAGTGCACCGGTCTCTGGGGCCGCTCCTCCATGCTGGGCTCCACGATCCCCTAAATGATGCGGTTCAAAAACCGTTAGTCATAAAGACTAAGCCCTATCATCCCCTACCCCTTCCCCCATGGCTCCTAAGTACCGAGCGGAGATGAAGAAAGGGAAGGACATAAAGGTGGAGATTTAATCAAGAAACAAATGACAGCGGAACTAATCTAGCAATTCTATAATAATATGACAAAAATAGAAGGTAAGAAAGGTAACCTTAACTTATGTGCGAAAGCGCATAAGCCAAGGGATCTTCTGCAAGGCTCCCATCGTATAGAGTGTCCCATACCACTTATATGTTGGGGTGTCGGTTATCAAACAACAGCATGTATATATATTGAAATTAACCTTTGATTTATAAACTTGCCCACACAAGCTTATAGACCAAGGGGTCGTTTTGCAGGTCCTAACGTATAAGCATCCCATACCACTTATACTTTAGGTGTCAGGGTTAAATGAATCGATTATGCTATGACATGCAAGTGGGTATGATGAAACATGCAAGTGCAACTCACACACCCGACTCTATACACACAGACCTTTAGTTCCCCCTTTCGGAGCCGTTACCTCCCAGGATACCTCCGTAGTGGCAGACGGAAGCGGTGGGTTGGGCCTCGCCCACCTCTAAACCAGTAAAGCACTACCGGTCAGACCTATCATACGCCTTAACGCTTGGTGCACTAAGCGGACGCCTGCGTACTCTTGTCGGCTGGCGCACCGGACTTCTGTTGGCAAAGTGCTAACCACACTTACCGAGTCAGCGTATTGGCGTCGGTGCATCGACCCTCCAATACCGAAGACACACCACCTTAATTTTCATTCCTTTTTATGCACATGCAAGTTTAATCGTAAACACACAAAAGCCGAGCCGAAGCTCCCCGGACCAAAACGTCCGTCTCCAAACCAACCGAGCCGAAGCTCCCCGGACCATCCCGTCCGTCTCTTAACCAACCGAGCCGAAGCTCTCATCAATCTTCCTGTGCCAACAGTGTTTGTGAAAGGTGCAGCCCTAGTTACTAAGTTACTCTTGTCGGTTTGTTATTACAGTTTACGTTAGCCCAGGACTGCCCCGGCATACCCCGTGAAGGGCTCTCAAGGGGCACTAGGAACCAAGACGGCGGCATTACGGCCCGAAGTTCCCTTTCGCAAGCCACTTATTGTTATTGGTTGATCTCCCTAAACCCGATCCCCTTTTAGTTACTTTAGATCTAACCCTAGAGTATTAAAACTCTTCCATTCCCACCGGGGTGGACGATCTTTCGTCGTACCCGAGCACCTCTTATCTCTAGCTACCACTACTTCTCTCTACTCTTCATATCTTCCTATTGTGATTTCCTCCACAATTTTCCACCCAGACAAAATGATTAGCTCCAATGACTTTCTCGGATCATGTCCTATTGCAATTCACAAATTTGCTATATGCAGACCGACCTAGACTATATGACGAACTGGTTATGCAACGATCCTAAACTTATCCAAATGCCCTTAATTATTTACTGGAGACTTATCAGGATATAAATGGCCTAAATCCAGAATGTGGTAATTTTCCTAATTTATCTGACATTTAATTAATTTTCCCGAAAATCCCAAGGGCTACCAGTTTGAACATGAACTACCCTAAGTTCTCATGCAAGATGTCCAACAAATTTTATAATAATTAGTAGGTTATCTCAATAGGGTAAATCCAAAGTATCATAATTTTTTTATCATCAAAAGGGCACAAAAACTATTTTAGCAATAATTACTATCTCCCATTATTTATGAACCAAGTACAGGGAATATTCTTCCAAAAATTATAAATAATTTATGACATGCAGATAAAGGCCTAAAATTAGCACTGGCCCAGTTTCATAATTTTTCAGTAATAAAGTCATCCCTAAATAATTTTTCAAGCATAGAACCCCTTTTTAACTTTTGTGAAGGAAGTACTGGATGTACTCAACTAAAAATTATATAAAACTTCAGGGGTAATCATTTTGTCCTAGAATATATATTTCCAAGATTTCATGAGATTCTCTTGAACAGAAAGGTACAAATAATCAAAACATCAATAGGGGTTAAAATCAACTTTACAAACGAAGTGATGGAAGTAAACATCATAAAATTCCAGTAAAATTTCTATAAACTCTACCCACTTCAAAACTAACTCTACCCGAGTTTCACAGCCTTTAGATAATTATTAGTGATAGAAGGTGCTTAATTAGTATTTTAACCTAAAGCTAAGATTAAGGTTTTGAGGCATCTACTTTTATCCAAATTCTCCAAGGTTCCATCCAGACGATTACTATCGTGCTAATATCAACTCTACAGAGTTTCAAGGTAATACAAGAGCAATTGCCCCCATATCCTTCACAACCCTCAAAACCCTCCATCTAGGGTTTGAGTTTGGATCCTAGGGTAAACCAACCCTAAACCACACCATTTTCTCCAAGTGGGTTATAATAACTCTTACAAGTCAGTGGTCAAGATATCAGCCTCAGTAGAGGTGATATGACCATCCTAACCTCTCGTGCACTTTTTACTCAAAATGTCTCACTTTGCCTAGTTAAGAATAGGTGACTCCCTATCCAAAACTCATCCAAATGAGTTGAAAATTTGTACAGAGTAAAGTTTTATAGCCAGGGACCACTCCCCAAAATTTAGGATGGTTTGGAGGTCATTTAACTACTTAAATAAATTCCTCTAAGTTTATTAAATTAAAACAAAAACTTTAGGCAAAGTATCTCCAAAAATTCCCATTTTTGGTCTGCCTTTAGGTATAGCTAAGGTTAACTATCTGCCCAAATTTCAGGTCATTTGGACACGGGACGAAGAGTGGGCATCCATTTTAATTTCTACCCAACTCTAGGTATAGCCTCCACTAAAACGGGTTATGCGGTCAAACCGCTTACCCAAACGAGTTGAAATCAATTTTAAATTAAACTAGACTCAAAGAGCTACAACTTTCGTGACTGGTCATTTTTCCTAAAACGGCCTCTAAGTGCCTCGTTTTGTAGCATCAAAATGTGCTCATCTAAGTATATTTTCCTTATAAATTATTTACATAATTTATATATTATAAACAACTTTTACTGTTCATCTTCTACAGAACCCGAAAACCAGAACACAGAAACTCTTATTTCCTGTAGCTCTTTCGCGATCCGTCACCGGTCGCCCGGTCACTTCCCTGGCCAGCCACCACCACCACCATCACCGTTGAGGCGATGGCTAGCGGTCGGCGGTGGTTTGGCCGCCGGAGGTGGCGGTTTCCGGCGAACTCGAAAATACATTTTTCATGGTTTTCCATGAAAACGAGAGATAGGTCCAGCTCTGTTGAGCAAGAACTTAATTTCTAAGAATCCTAAGATCTACCCATGAAAGAAGAAGCAGAGGAGGACCTTGTTCGCGGTTTGGGGGCGAGATGAACGACGGGGTGCCATGGCGCGGTGGTGGCGTTGCTGAACTTCTCCTGCAGCAAGGTACAAAGATCTGAGTCTGTTTGGTCAAGAGTGTAACCTTCTAATCTTGCTCTAAGGGGTCTTTTATAAGTCAGTAAGTGGGGAGGTGAAAGGGTAAAGCCTTAATGGTCATGAAGGCTCCTCTTAATAACCTTTCGGTTACAGTGAAGGGATAAGAAACGGTGGAAGATGTATAGGTGTTTGCCAGGTGGCGATTCCTATTGGACCAACACTTCCTCCTTTATTATATAATTACAGAAGGAAAAACGGCCCGTAATTACTCCTGGTGTAACTTCTCACACCTGCATTTATTACCACGCGTGTTAGAATAATTTCGGGCCTGAACCGTCGTTTCGGTCAATGTCACGGGCGTGACACATAGTTCACGGGCGTGACAGGCCAGGGTGTCCAATTCTGGGGTCAACGATCGTCGAACTGAGATCGACGGTCATCGAAGGGTGGTCACGCCCTAGGTCACGGGCGAGACACCTTGGTCACGGGCGTGACATGCCCGAATGGCAAATTCTGAGGTTGACGATCGTCGAACTGAGATCGACGGTCATCGAAGGGTGGTCACGCCCTAGGTCATGGGCGTGACACCTTGGTCACGGGCATGACAGGGTCATGAGGCAAATTCCGCGCTCGGCGATCGTCGCGCTGAGATCAACGATCACCGAATGGGGGGGGTCACGCCCTTGGTCACGGGCGTGACACCTTGGTCACGGGCGTGACAGGGCCGGGTTGAAAATTCTGCGCCCGACGATCGTCTCCCTGAGATCGATGATCATCGAAGGAGTCACGCCCTAGGTCACGGGCGTGACTGGTCGGTCACGGGCGTGACCAACCCGTGACCCGAAATCTCGGTCGATTTATTTCAATTTTTGGGCTTCCTAGGGTTCTGTCACGACCAACCGACTCCTAGGGGTCTAGCCAGAAATGGGATGTTACAAATCCCAATAAACAAAACAAAAATTTCGTCCCCGAAATTGAGGTTGAGCCTACGGGGATTTCTATCGAAATAATTTAAACTTGTAACATCTCATACGATTTTTTCTACTGGGTTCAAACGACTACTTGTTTGATAAACGAAGACAATCTCCCCAATAAACAAAAGATTAGCCCCTACTTTCCTGCGCATGTCTAGGTTCTCAATTTTCTTTATCTAATCTTACCGGTTTAGTATAAGAAGGTAATTTATAGTATACCAAGAGGTGGTGAGGTATACCTGACTGAACAACTCCGGGTATTTTTCCTGCATCAGGTCCTGAGGATCCCAGGTATGTTCCTCCTATCCATGCTTTCTCCAGAGGACCTTGACTAGCGGGATCTTCTCGCACCACAAAACTGCACTACTAAATCAGGGTTTCCCCAACTATCTCGCTCAATTTATCCTCAAACTTCCACTCTAACTCTGGAAGTGACTATAATAGTTCTTCAAAACCCTTATACTTGCCTATACCATTCGGCAAACCTCACCGTGTGTAGCCAAATCCATGACGTCTTTCTCATTCCGGTGAAAGACGAGTTCTAATACACACAATCTTCTTCTAGTAAATTGAGTTTTTGTTTGTAACGGTAGACAGCGACTCTATAAACCTCCTCCACGCGATCATGTTCCTATTCCTTCATATACGCCGGAGTAATCAATCAATTTGACCCTATGATTTATCCAACTCTGGTCGTTAACGGGAAAGATTACTTTGTCAAATGACCCGTCGTCCGCAAGATTTAAGGGGGTGTACTCGTGCATTTTTGGAGGTTGTCATTTATACCTTTTTAATTTGTTGTGTCATTCTGCCGTAGTTACACTTGATTTTCCAAACATTTATTTATCATAGCCGCGACCCTTGCTAACCATGTTTGTGTCATCAAATGTATCTAATCTTGTCTTGATGCTATCTGAATCGAGTCTGCAAGGTCATACCTAAGATATATGTTTTCGATATATCGTCTGCTAATTTCTTTCAAACTCTTAGTGTTATCATACTCATGATGTTACATCATAGTGTCTCAGTCTTATCTTCCCAAATCTACTTAGTCTTATTACCCGTCATCAAATTCACATGGTATCTTCTAGTAGTTATGTCTCGTAGTTACTCCCTTATTACCATGACATCATTCGAGTGGCGTCGAATAAGACCAACCTCAACATTACTGTGTTTGGGGCAACACACTTTCTAAATTAGGTCTAGGAGACCTAAGCCATTAACTCACTTGCCCAATAAACAAAAGATAAGCCCCCAATAAACAAACGATAAGCCCATATCTTCCTTGGGCTAATTTTCTTTTATCTTACCATGTTATATCTGTCCTAGCTGAGTGTACAATCCCTATGGCATCAATCTATGACTTGGGGTTCCAAACTGACACTTGTAGATATACTCCATACTTTAAACCCTTCGAGTCAAATTTACGACACGCTTATCAGGGTTGTTCCCACTCCCAATTGGGTCTCTTTCGAACTTGAATTCCTACCCGACCTTCAGTGTTTATCTTGTAGTTGTCCCTGAGTAATCTTGTTACTGGTACGGGGGTTAATACTACGTGTCTTCTACCATTCTGATAATGGATTATTGGTCATTCCCAATAGATTGAGTAATCCTTGTTAGGGATCATAGGGACACCAGAGTTTATGTCTTAGGTATCCATTCACCTATTAAACTCCTCCTTTAATCTCTTTAGGTATTTCCTTACCTAACCAAATTCATACTTAAAGTCTGTTTCGGACTAGGGCACAGTATAAGTTGTCGGGTTAGTCACGTATCCTAGCGGTTGAGTCTAACCTATTGACTAGAGAATTACAAGAGGAGGTCTTTGCAACCAGATGTGCTCCCTGCTGGGGACAGGGTTTGCCGCAGGCTACAAAGAAGAATTCCAATTGTTAGCTAATGTACAAATGGAAAGGATGGAAAGTGGACAATTTACATGTGATTCCCCACATGGGCACACCACTGCTTCCGCTGCTTAGTTTGTCCCCAAACTAAACTCGCGCGGGGGTGACCCAGGGTTTGTGGACTGCTACTTTCTTCTGATCGATGTTTCGCCTCTGATACCACTTGTAAGACCCCCTTTTTTTTCTTTTTAAAACTCGGGGTCTTAGGCCCAGAGTCGCCGCTTTGCGGTGACACCTTCACGTCCTGAAGGGTCATCACCACAAGGCGCCGATTCTGCCGGCCAATTCGATCACAGAAAGGTAGCACAATAATTGAAGTAAGAGCAAGTCCACTGAAAGTAAATCACATATATAAAATAAAATCTCCACGAAGGGAGTGTCCACAGAATAACAATAATCAGAGTACTATAAATGCGGGCTTATGCCCGATACATCATGTCCTCACAACAATCTCTCATGCGGAAGCTACAACAGAAACTACTCAGGGTCGAGACTCACGGTCCCGGCTGTATGAACTCCGGAGCTAGACTGCCCCATCTCCAAGCGCACCGGTCTCTGGGGCCGCTCCTCCATGCTGGGCTCCACGATCCCCTAAATGATGCGGTTCAAAAACCGTTAGTCATAAAGACTAAGCCCTATCATCCCCTACCCCTTCCCCCATGGCTCCTAAGTACCGAGCGGAGATGAAGAAAGGGAAGGACATAAAGGTGGAGATTTAATCAAGAAACAAATGACAGCGGAACTAATCTAGCAATTCTATAATAATATGACAGAAATAGAAGGTAAGAAAGGTAACCTTAACTTATGTGCGAAAGCACATAAGCCAAGGGATCTTCTGCAAGGCTCCCATCGTATAGAGTGTCCCATACCACTTATACGTTGGGGTGTCGGTTATCAAACAACAGCATGTATATATATTGAAATTAACCTTTGATTTATAAACTTGCCCACACAAGCTTATAGACCAAGGGGTCGTTTTGCAGGTCCTAACGTATAAGCATCCCATACCACTTATACTTTAGGTGTCAGGGTTAAATGAATCGATTATGCTATGACATGCAAGTGGGTATGATGAAACATGCAAGTGCAACTCACACACCCGACTCTATGCACACAGACCTTTAGTTCCCCCTTTCGGAGCCGTTACCTCCCAGGATACCTCCGTAGTGGCAGACGGAAGCGGTGGGTTGGGCCTCGCCCACCTCTAAACCAGTAAAGCACTACCGGTCAGACCTATCGTACGCCTTAACGCTTGGTGCACTAAGCGGACGCCTGCGTACTCTTGTCGGCTGGCGCACCGGACTTCTGTTGGCAAAGTGCTAACCACACTTGCCGAGTCAGCGTATTGGCGTCGGTGCATCGACCCTCCAATACCGAAGACACACCACCTTAATTTTCATTCCTTTTTATGCACATGCAAGTTTAATCGTAAACACACAAAAGCCGAGCCGAAGCTCCCCGGACCAAAACGTCCGTCTCCAAACCAACCGAGCCGAAGCTCCCCGGACCATCCCGTCCGTCTCTTAACCAACCGAGCCGAAGCTCTCATCAATCTTCCTGTGCTAACAGTGTTTGTGAAAGGTGCAGCCCTAGTTACTAAGTTACTCTTGTCGGTTTGTTATTACAGTTTACGTTAGCCCAGGACTGCCCCGGCATACCCCGTGAAGGGCTCTCAAGGGGCACTAGGAACCAAGACGGCGGCATTACGGCCCGAAGTTCCCTTTCGCAAGCCACTTATTGTTATTGGTTGATCTCCCTAAACCCGATCCCCTTTTAGTTACTTTAGATCTAACCCTAGAGTATTAAAACTCTTCCATTCCCACCGGGGTGGACGATCTTTCGTCGTACCCGAGCACCTCTTATCTCTAGCTACCACTACTTCTCTCTACTCTTCATATCTTCCTATTGTGATTTCCTCCACAATTTTCCACCCAGACAAAATGATTAACTCCAATGACTTTCTCGGATCATGTCCTATTGCAATTCACAAATTTGCTATATGCAGACCGACCTAGACTATATGACGAACTGGTTATGCAACGATCCCAAACTTATCCAAATGCCCTTAATTATTTACTGGAGACTTATCAGGATATAAATGGCCTAAATCCAGAATGTGGTAATTTTCCTAATTTATCTGACATTTAATTAATTTTCCCGAAAATCCCAAGGGCTACCAGTTTGAACATGAACTACCCTAAGTTCTCATGCAAGATGTCCAGCAAATTTTATAATAATTAGTAGATTATCTCAATAGGGTAAATCCAAAGTATCATAATTTTTCTATCATCAAAAGGGCACTAAAACTATTTTAGCAATAATTACTTTCTCCCATTATTTATGAACCAAGTACAGGGAATATTCTTCCAAAAATTATAAATAATTTATGACATGCAGATAAAGGACTAAAATTAGCACTGGCCTAGTTTCATAATTTTTCAGTAATAAAGTCATCCCTAAATAATTTTTCAAGCATAGAACCCCTTTTTAACTTTTGTGAAGGAAGTACTGGATGTACTTAACTAAAAATTATATAAAAATTCAGGGGTAATCATTCTGTCCTAGAATATATATTTCCAAGATTTCATGAGATTCTCTTGAACAGAAAGGTACAAATAATCAAAACATCAATAGGGGTTAAAATCAACTTTACAAACGAAGTGATGGAAGTAAACATCATAAAATTCCAGTAAAATTTCTATAAACTCTACCCACTTCAAAACTAACTCTACCCGAGTTTCACAGCCTTTAGATAATTATTAGTGATGGAAGGTGCTTAATTAGTATTTTAACCTAAAGCTAAGATTAAGGTTTTGAGGCATCTACTTGTCTCCAAATTCTCCAAGGTTCCATCCAGACGATTATTATCGTGCTAATATCAACTCTACAGGGTTTCAAGGTAATACAGGAGCAATAGCCCCCATATCCTTCACAACCCTCAAAACCCTCCATCTAGGGTTTGAGTTTGGATCCTAGGGTAAACCAACCCTAACCCACACCATTTTCTCCAAGTGGGTTATAATAACCCTTACAAGTCAGTGGTCAAGATATCAACCTCAGTAGAGGTGATATGACCATCCTAACCTCTCGTGCACTTTTTACTCAAAAATGCCTCACTTTGCCTAGTTAAGAATAGGTGACTCCCTATCCAAAACTCATCCAAATGAGTTGAAAATTTGTACAAAGTTAATTTTTATAGCCAGGGAGCACTCCCCAAAATTTGGGAGGGTTTGGAGGTCATTTAACTACTTAAATAAATTCCTCTAAGTTTATTAAATTAAAACAAAAACTTTAGGCAAAGTATCTCCAAAAATTCCCATTTTTGGTTTGCCTTTAGGTATAGCTAAGGTTAACCCCCTGCCCAAATTTCAGGTCATTTGGACACGGGACGAAGAGTGGGCATCCATTTTAATTTCTACCCAACTCTAGGTATAGCCTCCACTAAAACGGGTTATGCGGTCAAATGGCTTACCCAAATGAGTTGAAATCAATTCTAAATTAAACTAGACTCAAAGGGCTACAACTTTCTTGACTGGTCATTTTTCCTAAAACGGCTTCTAAGTACCTCGTTTTGCAGCATCAAAATGTGCTCATCTAAGTATATTTTCCTTATAAATTATTTACATAATTTATATATTATAAACAGCTTTTACTGTTCCTCTTCTACAGAACCCGAAAACCAGAACACAGAAACTCTTATTTCCTGTAGCTCTTTTGCGATCCGTCACCGGTCGCCCGGTCACTTCCCTGGCCAGCCAGCCACCACCACCTCCGTTGAGGCGATGGCTAGCGGTCGGCGGTAGTTTGGCCGCCGGAGGTGGCGGTTTCCGGCGAACTCGAAAATACATTTTTCATGGTTTTCCATGAAAACGAGAGATAGGTCCGGCTCCGTTGAGCACGAATTTCCTTTCTAAGAATCCTAAGATCTTTCCATGAAAGAAGAAGCAGAGGAGGACCTTGTTCGCGGTTTGGGGGCGAGATGAACGACGGGGTGCCATGGCGTGGTGGTGGCGTTGCTGAACTTCTCCTGCAGCAAGGTACAAAGATCTGAGTCCATTTGGTCAAGAGTGTAACCTTCTCATCTTGCTCTAAGGGGTCTTTTATAAGTCAGTAAGTGGGGAGGTGAAAGGGTAAAGCCTTAATGGTCATGAAGGCTCCTCTTAATAACCTTTCGGTTACAGTGAAGGGATAAGAAATGGTGGAAGATGAATAGGTGTTTGCCAGGTGGCGATTCCTATTGGATGAACACTTCCTCCTTTATTATATAATTACAAAAGGAAAAATGGCCCGTAATTACTCCTGGTGTAACTTCCCACACCAGCATTTATTACCACGCGTGTTAGAATAATTTCGGGCCTGAACCGTCGTTTCGGTCAATATCACGGGCGTGACACATAGGTCACGGGCGTGACAGGCCCGGGTGGCCAATTCTGGGGTCGACGATCGTCGAACTGAGATCGACGGTCGTCGAAGGGTGGTCACGCGCTAGGTCACGGGCGTGACACCTTGGTCACGGGCGTGACATGCCCGAATGGCAAATTCTGAGGTCGACAATCGTCGAACTGAGATCGACGGTCGTCGAAGGGTGGTCACGCCCTAGGTCACGGGCGTGACACCTTGGTCACGGGCGTGACAGGGTCATGAGGTAAATTCCGCGCTCGGCGATCGTCGCGCTGAGATCAACGATCACCGAATGGGGGGGTCACGCCCTTGGTCACGGGCGTGACACCTTGGTCACGGGCGTGACAGTGCCGGGTTGAAAATTCTGCGCCCGACGATCATCTCCCTGAGATCGACGATCATCGAAGGAGTCACGCCCTAGGTCACGGGCGTGATGGGTCGGTCACGGGCGTGACAAACCCGTGACCCGAAATCTCGGTCGATTTATTTCAATTTTTGGGCTTCCTAGGGTTCTGTCACGACCAACCGACTCCTAGGGGTCTAGCCGAAAATGGGATGTTACAGTTGGAGAGTGCGCTACTTAATTTCTTAAATAAGTAGCAAAGCGCCACAGGTCAAGTGAAGGAACGCCGGACCCAACACTCTCCAACCGGGGTGGACGATCTTTCGTCGGTCCCGAGCACCACTTAATACTAGCCAATCTCACACTCTACTTATCTTGACTTCCAATAATGATCTTAATTTAACTTACCCTATCCAAACCAGCAAACTACCAAAATTCCATCTCCCCAAGTTCATTACCCACTCTAGTTCAGTTTCTGCGGTTTTACTATATGTAGTTTACCTTATACTATATGATGTACATGATAGGAGTTTCTCCAAATATTCATCCAAAAGCCTTAAGTTATTTACTGGGAGTGTATCATTACATGATTAGCCTAGGTTCCGAAATTTATAATTTTCTTAATTTATTTGGTGTTTAATTAATTTCCTCCAAAACTAAACCATGGGTGATTTTAACATGAAGTACCCTTTTTAGGTATGATTAAAGCCCCACAAAATTATGATAAATACTAGGCAAAAACTTGACAGTAACTTCAAATCTCAGAAGTTTTACCATATTTAAACCCTTGATCCTTAATTGTGAACATATTAACCAATTAACCACTTAGAGAAGTAAATACCATAAATAAGCTTCCAAAAATTCCAAAAAAATTCAAGTATGGTTTTCATGTCTTAAAGGTAATACTTACAAAGTTTCCAAATTTTTCAGTGAGTATTAACCTCAAAATCTAATATAGAAATATAACCCTCTTTCTTAACTTAACAAAGCAACCTCTACAAATATTCATCTAAAAATTATGAATTAATTTATACATCAATGTGGTGACCTCATAACTCTACTGATCAAGTTACATAATTTTCCAAAAATATATAATCTCTGAATCAATTTTTGAATTGAATTGCATTACTAAAAGCCTGTAAAGAAAGTACTAAAAATAAACCTCAAAAAATTATAATAAAATTCTAGTGTAATTATATTATGTTAAAACACTTTCTGCCAAAATTTCATGGAGATCAAGTAACCACAAAGATCATTATAGATAAAAGCCTATTGGGGCAAATTTATAAATTATATGATAAGGACTTGAAGTGCTATCCCATAAATTACAAAACAAATACCAGAGAACTTGGGATTCCCTAGCATCCACTCTACCAAATTTCAAGATCATACAAGGGCATTTGACCCCATGCCCTTCACAACCCTCAAAAGACCATCCTTAGGGTTGGGCCTTGGGTCCTAGGGCAATTTTGCCCCGATCCACCTCCGAATCCATGAGAGGGTGCTAGAAATCAATACTAGTTAGTGGCCAAAATGTCAGCCTCTGTTGAGGTTATATGACCACTCAAATCACAAAGTACACTTTTGACCTAAAAATCGCTTAATAGGGCAAAGCTTAGGTTTGTTCATTTCCAATCTAAAACATCTCCAAATGAGATGAAAAATCATACAGATCCTTATGATGAACCCAGAGACCACTCACCAAAATTTTGGATGGTTTGGAAGTCATTAAGCCATCTAATTAATTTACCCTAAGATTATTAAATTATTTCTAAAAACTATAGAAAAACATTCTCCAAAAATTCCCATTTTTGGACAGGCCCTAGATATAGCTAGGTTAGACTCCTTGCCCAAATTTCAAATCCTTTGGACAAGGGGTGAAGGGAGGGCACACATTTTAATCTCTACTTAGCTCTAGGTATAGATCCCACCAAAAGAGGTGCCCTGGTCCAACTAGTTGACCAAATTTATCCAAATTAATTTTAAAATAAAGTAGACTTATAGGGCTACAAATTATATGTTGACCATTTCCTCATATAGAGCCTCTAAGTATTTTTCCTTATTTTTTCTAAGTGACTATTATTTCAGTACAGAAAATTATTTTTAAAAGAAAGAGAATAATTATCCAGCACAGATCTTGAAGCAGATCCAACAGTGCTAGGTCGTCTTCTTCTTCCAGCCTAGGGCCATGATTGGCCGAACCTGGAGCGCATTCCAGACGCTGCCGCTGTCCATCCAGCCTCCTCCCTGGCCGGCCACCACCACCACAACCTCCGTTGAGGTGGTGGCCATCGCCGGGCGGCGGCGCGGCTGCCGGAGAGGCAGAATACGACGAACCCGAGAGCTAAAATGTGTTACGGGAAGAACCAGGAAGAGGAGCCCTTCCCGATCGAGCTATGTTGAGCTCGATTATTGTTGGGATTTGTCTCCACAATACCTCAGATTTGTAGATGGTCAGACCTTGAACTAAGATGAATTAAGGTGTATTTGATGCTGTGTTTAAGTTGTATGTGTGCAGGTCATTAATGCCAAGTGTAGACCAATGTCAGTCTATAATGGGTCACCAAACACAGGACCATACAATGTAATCCCTCATTGTGTGATCCAAAGTGTTGGCTCATGTATAGCCTCTCTATTGGGATACACTTCCTACATGCACTTGGAATGGTGGACTCAAGTATTGAAGTATGTCTTTTAGAAGAAATTTTTCTAAGTCCACATACTCGAGTAGTACCCTTCATATACTCGAGTAAGTGACTTAGTACTCGAGTAGATCCTTGGACATACTCGTGTAGACTCTATATACTCGTGTAGATAAGTTTATACTCGAGTAGATAGTCAGTCACTCGAGTAGATCATTTCTTATACTCGAGTAAATCCTTCTGTTCTTAATCCAGAAATTTTCTCTAAGTCCACATACTCGAGTACTTCTCTAGTATACTCGAGTAAGTGGGTCTGTACTCGAGTAAGTTGGTTTACATACTCGAGTAGACTGTATTCACTCGAGTAAGTGATAACTTGTACTCGAGTGGTTGGTTAGTTACTCGAGTAAGTGCCTTGTTTATACTCGAGTAGTTTTGTTCTTCCCATTTCAGAAATATTCTAAGTCCACATACTCGAGTAGTTCCCTATATACTCGAGTAAGTGACGCTGTACTCGAGTAGTTATTTTTCATACTCGAGTAAGTCAATGTTTACTCGAGTAGTTGTTCTAAGATACTCGAGTAGTTCATTTTCCCCTCACTCGAGTAGTTCTCCTAATATACTCGAGTAGTTCTTTTTCTCTCACTCGAGTATCTGCAACTCTTGTACTCGAGTATTTATTCACACTTTATCTGAAATTTTTCTAAGTGTTTTCACTCGAGTATCTACTCTCATACTCGAGTAGTTCGTTAATCTCTCGAGTATTGATCTCTGGATCACTCGAGTAGTTTTCCCTTCTCTTACTCGAGTATGCCAATCCTTTCCACTCGAGTATGTAACTTCTCTTACTCGAGTATGCCAATCCTTTCCACTCGAGTATGTAACTTCTCTTACTCGAGTATGCCAATCTTTTCCACTCGAGTATATACCATCTGATACTCGAGTTTGTATCTTCTATGACTCGAGTATGTCGGTTTAAATCTTTCCTGAAATTCTTTAAGTCAATATCGCTGGTCATTTCGATTTGATCCTTTCTGATAAGTCCACGTGTCATCATTAATGATTCTTATGACCGTTGGAGTCTACCTATAAATAGGTCACTTCAGATTTGACTAATATAGAATTCCTTCAGAGATTATTATTTTTAAGAAAGAGAAAGAGAACAATCCCGTGAACCCTAATTCTTCAAGTCGCCGCCGCCGCCATTAACGTTCACGGAAGAAGCTCTGGATCGACGATCTCCGATCTCTGTTTGCAACCCTAATTCTTCAGCGATCCAGACGCAAGTCAATCACTCGATCTCGCCGCGCTTTAAAGATTCTAGATCTACTCTCTCGATCGAGGTGATTCAGTTTTTCAGATTTGTGGATCTCTCTCAAGTCGTCTTCAACTTTTCTGATCAAGCTAAAGTTCTTAAGGAAGAAGACTGTCAAGATCCAGATCTGAGATCATTATTGTTTGTATTCTTTTTTAAACAAATTATTGTGTAGGAGCTTTTTCTCTGAGACTTGTAGGAAGTTTTATCTTCCGAGTGTAGATCCATTTTGGGATCGAGTTTTTGTAGGAACGTTGTTCCGAGGTGTAGGATCGTTTTGATCCGAGATAGTGGAGTAGCCAAGTCTAGTGGTTTACTAGATTGGTGAGGAAAGTGGACGTACCCAAGGTTGGGGAACCACTATAAATCTTTTGTTGTCTGTGATTGCTTGGTATTGTGCTGTGCTGGTTCCTTAATTTTTATTCCGCAAATAGACGCACATCTCACCTATTCACCCCCCTCTAGGTGATTTAGGTAGACAACTTCCTCTCTCAATTGATATCAGAGGGGGAGGTTGATCGTTAAGAGGTTAACACCTTGATCTGATCCTACCCGAGTTGTCTTTTGAGAAATATCAAGCATGAGTAAGACTAAAGATTTTGCCAAGCTTCCCATTTGCACCAAGAATAATTTTCCTATGTGGAAGGAAAGAGTTAGGTTCTTCATGGAAGCTGTGGATCCTCGGATCTTCATGATTGTTGAAGAAGGTCCGCATGTTCCTATGGTTGCCTCTACTATAGACTCATCCAAACAAGTTCCTAAGAAGCTGATGGACTTGGATAAAGACGAGATTACACTTGTCTCCCTCGATAAGAAAGCCAAAAATATAATAGCAAGTGCAGTCGATGACTCAATGCTGCAGAATCTCATCCATTGCAAATCTGCCAAGGAGATGTGGCAATCCCTGGTGACTCTGATGGAAGGCACTAAAGAAGTGAGGGATGATCGGAGATCCCTTCTGAATCAAAAGTATGAAGCCTTCTGGCAAGGTCACAAGGAAGCCATAGCTGACACGTTCGAGAACTTTTTCAAGATAGTGAACGGCCTAAGAGTTTATGGCCGAGTCTTCACCAACGGAGAACTGAATGACAAATTCCTAAGATCCCTAACCAAGGAATGGGATAACAAGGTATGCGCCATTCGGGAGTTCGGAAGGTTAGCCGAGATTGACCCACAAAATCTGTTCGGAAAGCTAATGTCCTATGAGCTTCAAATCAATTCTAGAAAAGCTGAAGAAGAGATGAGCAGGTCCGGATCCAAAGAGAAGTCTGTTGCTCTGAAGGCAGACAGCTCAAGGAAGATTAAGGCTAGCTTTCCTGCCCCAGCTCCTGAAGCTGATGATGAAGATTCGTCTGAACCAAGCTCTTCTGGCTCGGAGCTATCTGAAGGAGAGTTTTCTCTACTCTCAAGGCAGTTCAAGAAATTCTTGAACAAAAAGAAGCAATGGAAAGGCAAGGATGCCTCATATAGAAGATCACGCAATGATGGTGATCGTCAGAAAAAGAGCTCAAGCAGCCACGACAGGTATGGATCGAAACCGAATAAACATTATTCCACTGATATTGTTTGTTATTGCTGCAACAAGCCAGGTCACGTCATTGCGGATTGCCCCCATAAGAAGAAAGAGGGCGGCAAGAAAGAAGACAAGAAGTCCTACAACAGGAAGAGGACAGAAAAGAGTTTGTTAGCTAAGAAGAGCAAAACTCTCAGTGACTCCGACTCATCCGAGTCAAGTGCAGAAGAGGAAGAAGCTTACTTTGGGCTAATGGCTCTAACAGACGATGAGCAAGTCCTCCAGTTCACTGGGGAGGTAAAATCTCACACCCCTCTTTCGGACTCTGATGATGACAATGAACCAGAGGACTATCCCTCTGAGGATGAATCAGAACTCATGATACAATATCAGGAGTTACTCAAGGCTTACGACAAATGTCGCCAAGTCGTGAAAACTCAAGCTAGGGAGATAAAATCTCTAAAAGCTTCAGAGAGCAACCTTAGAGAAGAAGTCTCTAAGACTGACTCTCTCAAGGAAGACTTCGATAAATCTATCGAAGAATACAACAAGGCTCTCGGGCACCTTGACCTTAAAGAGAAAATCATCAAGGAATTGGAAGAACAACTCTTGGCTGAGAAGAAGCTTGTAGAAAGCTTCTTGAAGCCTAAGACTGTGCTTCCTATGATTGCTGAATTCTCAGCTAAGGAAAGTGGTGCCGGTCTAGGCCACAAAGGAGCTCCTAGTAAATCTTCTAGGAGAAACAAGGCCAAGAGGAGAAATAAGGCGGCCAAGAAGGCCTCTGCCGAAGAGAAAGGGAAAGCTCCCTTGGAGCCAGTCGTGTTCAAGAAAGTCATCTTTCCTACGAACGATCTTGACTACGAATCCACCTATGGTCACTTTAGCAGGCCTATCCTTGAGAATCCTAAGACAAGATACCAAGGGTGGACTCGCCTTCGCAACTTTGGTGAGAGCGTTTTCAAGGAACCTTATGAGGAGATTCAACTTCAGAGCTATGGACCTTATGTTCATGGTCATAATATTAAGAAGGCACCCAAAGTGAAAGTTGTTGTAGAAAAGCCGAAGATGGAAAAGACTTCATGCACGTGCCATCATCATGAAGCCTCCACATCTAAAAATGCTGCCCCTATTGGACCTCCTCTCGAGGTAGTCAAGAAGGAGAAGATGAGGCAAAGATACAACAAATTTGACTGTTGGTGCTGTGGTAGAGTTGGTCACTTTGCCATCGATTGCTGGTTCAATCCTAAAAATGCTGCAACCCCTAAAGTTAGCAACGTGAGAGTGACCACTCATGAGGCTAATACTCGTAGGGGGAGTATTCTAACTCGAGACCAAGGACCCAAACTTGTTTGGGTTCCTAAGGCTAAATGATTGTAATTGCAGGTATGTCCAAAGGCCACCAAAATGCCAATCTGGTACTTGGACAGTGGATGTTCTCGGCATATGACCGGGACAAGGAGCCTACTACAGAATTACACCTCAGTCTGCAACGGACCAAAGGTCATCTTTGGAGGTTCAGATCGAGGAATCACTAAAGGCTATGGTATGATTTCTAACGGTAGCGTATCCTTTTCGGATGTAGCCTATGTCGAAGGATTGGAACACAATCTCATTAGCATAAGCAAACTATGTGACAAAGGATACGTAGTTGAATTTCATGCTGACAAGTGTTTTTTAAAATCGGTTAACAATATGGAAACTATTTTATCAGGCACTTGAAGCAGAAATATTTTCTGTTTAAATTTCATTTGTATAGACTCCTCGACACCAGTGTGTCTTTTGGCAAAAAGTAGTGCATCTCTTGCTGACCAATGGCACAAGAGACTAGCACATATTAATTTCAAAACTATTAATAAATTATTCTCTCAAAACTTAGTGCGTGATGCACCTAATGTCAAGTGCGTTACGGACAGTCCTTGTCACGCTTGTATCAAAGGCAAGCAAACAAGAAGTTCGTTTAAAAGCATAATAGGCAAGGATTCCAATAGAAGTTTGCAGCTTCTCCATATGGACTTGTTTGGTCCACTGCAGGTTAGAAGTTTGGGAGGTAAGGAATATACGTTGGTTATTGTGGATGATTACTCGCGCTTTGCGTAGGTGTTCTTTATGAAACACAAGTCAGATACCTTCGGTATTTTCACTAATTTTGTGAGGCAGATCCAGAATGAATACAACTGTTCCGTAGTCAAAATCAGAAGTGACAATGGAACGGAATTCAAATCTGGAGCCATGACAGAATTTTGTGAAAGTCAAGATATCTTTCATGAGTTTTCCTCTCCTCGCACTCCACAGCAAAATGGAGTAGCTGAGAGAAGGAACAGAACACTCATAGAGGCTTGTCGGACCATGTTGAGTGATGCCTCACTTCCGGAGTATTTCTGGGCTGAAGCCGTCAACACCGCTTGTCACGTGCAAAATCGAGCACTCATCAATAAGAACCATGATAAGACTCCTTACGAACTTCTAAAAGGCAGGCAACCAACCATTTCATACTTTAGAATCTTTGGCTGTAAGTGCTTCGTACTTAACAATGGCAAGTATCACACCACCAAGTTTAGCAAGAAAAGCTTTGAAGGTATTTTTGTAGGATATAGTAGCCATAGTAAGGCTTATAGAGTATTCAATAGAAAAACTCTGGTGGTGGAAGAGTCGATACATCTTGTATTTGATGAGACGAGTCTGTTGCAAAGCAACTCGTCTAGTGTGCCTATTGTAGATGCAGGTACAAAGTTGAAAGAACTTAGCTTGGATGAACCTATTGAAGATAAAGATGAGACGTTCATCAAGATCCCCTCTACAACCACTATTGGAGAGGTAGATGATCAAGATGAAGAAGACATCCCAGCTGAAGATGCAACTCCAGTGGTTGAAGAGATCCCAGATGCAAGGACTTTAGAGTTCAGACACTTGAAGGATCATCCTGTTGACCAAATAATAGGAGATCCTCGGGATGGCGTCAGAACTCGTCGAGGTACAACTAACGAGAATTTACACTTAAGTTTTCTCTCACAGGTTGAACCAAAGAAATTTTAGGAAGCCAACTCCGACGCATCCTGGATTCTAGCCATGGAAGAAGAATTGAATCAGTTCAAACGATGCAAAGTTTGGACACTTGTTCCTAGACCCAAGCATAAGAACGTCATCGGGACAAAATGGGTCTACCGGAACAAGATGGATGAAGATGGAACTATTATAAAGAATAAAGCCAGACTTGTTGCCAAGGGATATCGTCAAGAAGAAGGAATCGACTTCGACCAGACTTATGCTCCAGTAGCGAGACTGGAAGCGATCAGGTTATTTCTTGCCTACGCTGCACTTAAGGGCTTTACCGTCTATCAAATGGACGTTAAGTCCGCCTTCCTAAATGGTGACATAAAGGAAGAGGTGTATGTAGAGCAACCGCCAGGTTTTGTTGATTCAACCTTTCCTAATTATGTTTATTTACTGCAAAAAGCACTATATGGTCTTAAACAAGCTCCTCGAGCTTAGTATGAGACGTTGTCTACCTTTCTTCTTGAGAACAAGTTCACTAGAGGAAAGATAGACAAGACATTATTTCTTAGGGAAATAAAAGGCAAGATTTTGCTAGTGCAAATCTATGTCGATGACATCATTTTTGGGTCTACAGACAACAACCTCTGCAGGAAGTTGTCTAAACTTATGCAAGGGAAGTTTGAAATGAGCAGTATGGGAGAGCTGAAGTATTTCTTAGGGCTTCAAGTGAAACAATCTGAGGATGGAATTTTCATCTCACAGACCAAGTTCACCAAAGAGCTGCTTAAGAAATTCGGAATGGAGAATGCAACCTCTATGAGGACTCCAATGGCCTCAGCTATGTCTCTGGACAAGGACGAGAAAGGGAAACCTTTTGATGAAACCAAGTACAGAAGCATAATTGGGTCCTTGCTCTACCTTACTGCGAGCAGACCAGATATAATGTTCTCAACATGTGTATGTGCTAGATTTCAGGTGAACTCTAAGGAATCTCACTACATCGCTGCAAAGCGAATCCTGAGATACCTCAAAGGCACACCAAATCTTGGCTTATGGTACCCAAGAAGTAATGATAGTGAACTAATTGGTTTTTCAGATGCAGATTTTGCAGGTAGCAAAGACGACAGGAAAAGCACTTCCGGGACTTGCCAATTTCTCGGAAGGAGACTTATTTCCTGGAGCAGTAAGAAGCAGAACTGTGTAGCCATCTCAAAGGCTGAATCAGAATACATCTCTGCAGGCAGCTGTTGTGCACAGCTCTTATGGATCAAGAATCAATTTGAAGACTACAACATGAAGTTCCAGAACATTCCTTTGTTTTGCGACTCATCCAGCGCTATAGCAATAGCCAACAACCCAGTCTCCCACAGCCGGACCAAGCACATAGAGCTTCGTTATCATTTCATCCGGGAGCATGTGGAGAATGGAGACATAGATCTACAATATGTCTCCACAGACAGGCAAGTGGCAGATATATTCACGAAGCCGCTGGACGAGTCCAAGTTCTCGTTCTTCAAAACAGAACTCGGACTGCTCAACAAAGAGGAATAGTGATGGAGGATTCACAGACAGGCTCAGAGTTGAAGATATCGGTGGCAGTAAATCTCTCTCAAGAAAATTATATTTCAAACTGATATACTCGAGTACATAGAGATATATACACGAGTAAACGGAAATACTCGAGTGCCAAAATTGACATACTCGAGTAGTTGGTAACCTACTCGTGTATGTTACTTGATCTACTCGTGTATACTCCATTTCATACTCGTGTATGGCGAAACCTACTCGAGTATACGGGAATCAGAAATTTGAAAATCTCCTTTTTCTTCTATTCGCACCAAAGTGTTTGGCGCTCCATATCAGGTATGATTTTATTTTCAGTACTCCTCCTTAAACCTAATTAGGGTCATATATATATATTCAGAAAAATCGGAAATCCTTTCCACTTCTCATTTCACTCGAGTAGCCGCCGTCCCTTCGTCTTCCAGAACAGTTGCAGAGTTTTGTCTTCCTCCTCTCTTTTTTTCTCTTCGTACTACAGAATCGCTGATGGCTCCCTCCTCCAAGATTGGAATCGGCTCCGAACTCGTGACAGATGGTATTGCAGATATTTCGGATGACTTCAAAAATTTACTGATTCTCTTGGACACCGCCGGATTGTCCTTCGTTCTTCAAGAACCCTGCCGTCTCCTGCTCCCTAGGGTTGAAGAATTTTACATAAATCTGAAGGTTAGACATAATGGCACAATTCTGAAATCAAAGGTAAAAGGACTTGAGATTCGGTTGGATAAAACTTCAGTCGCCACTCTGCTTCGGATGCCCGTGGTTGATGAAGAAGATGACCTAGAAAAGGAAGATGCCGACCATACTTCCCTATTCTGTGGTCGAGATCCTGAAGGTGGAGGTGAAACCTTGAATCGGTCTTTGTTCAATTCAGAAGGCAAGTTTCTAGTTGATGTCATCGCCAATATCCTATGGTGCAAGACTTACTCCATAAGAGATATATCCCAAAATTTATTCGACGTTATGCAAGCCATAGTCTGCAGGAAGAAATTCCAGTTCGGAATGATGATACTGGATAAGATCCGAGAGAGCGTGAAACATCCAAGTTATGCTAGGATTATCTCACTCCTCCTCCATGAGATTAATCCTACAGTGTTTGACTTATCCAAAGGGACTCCTCTTCACCACATGAAGAAAGTTTCCATCTCTTCCATACAGAGGTATGACATCAAGATCCTGAATTCTGCCCAAGCTTCAAAGGCTGATGCCATCTCAGAAACTCACCAAGAAACCAGTTTACCTGAAGACAGGATTCCATCTCCTCCTCTACATCAAACTACTGCTACCTCTGGTGCAATAGTTGAGGGGGAGCCTGCCTCTTCTCTTCCTCAGCATCAAGTTTCTTCAGAATCAGTGATTCCAAAACTAGTAGAGGTAAGAGTTTCTACTCCTCCAGTCTCTCCTCCTCCAGTAGATTCTCAATCAGCAATTCCTGACTCAGAGATTCCAGATACAACAGCTTTACTGTCTACAGCTGAAGATATAAACAGATTCATTGATGAGCTCAGCTCAGATGCTCCTCTTTTTCAGAGTGGATCAGCTGCCAAGTCTCCCATTCAGTCTCCAGTTTCATCTCCTGTACAGACTCCAGTTCAGACTCCAACTCAGACTCCAGTCCAGTCTCCTGCCAAGTCTCCTGATAGTGAGCCCAGCAAATCTGATCATATTCTCTTGTCTGATGATGAGGAAATGTCTCCAGATCCTGTGGAGGCACCTCTGAAGACTTTGGATTTCTCCATGCCATCTTTCCTAAATACAGAAGAAACTGTTGAAATAGAATCTTTCAAGAGAGCTGCAAGCTCAATAGTTCTTACAGAAATTCCTCCTTGGACTGCTCCTGCTCCTGCTCCTTCAGTTCCTGCACCAACCTCAGCCCCTTCTCCCTCAGTTGTGGTAAGTCAAATTGAATAGTTGCTCCTTGCACAGAGAAAGTACTTTGAGGAATCTCTAGCATCAGTCAATAACAAAGTCACTACTCTTGAACAAGAGATGAGTAGAGGCTTTGCAGAAATCCATGCCAATACTGATGAGCTAAAAGGATTGTTCCAGCTAGGTGGAAAGGCCATAGATCACACTATCACAAGCATAGGTGAACTGAGAAATCAACAAGAAACTGTTGCCAATAATCAGATCCAATTGGACAAGCATGCTGAGGCCAATCTTATGAAAATCTGTGAAGAAGTTGGCAAGTTCAGGGATGAAGCTATAGCTCAGCTATCTGTAGATATCACCAAAGGGGAGAAGATAGTAAAAGAACAAGTGGAAAAACTATCTGAGCAAGCTCAAGTAGTTGTAAAAGAACAAGTTGAAACACTATCTAACCAAGCTCAAGCTACTGTGGATGGTCTTGTAAAAGAAATGAAAGCAGATATTCTCTCCCAGCTCCAGTCTGTGAAATTCTATACCTATGATACTGCTGTTTGGCTGCACAACATGAATTTCCCTAATGCCCAGCTCAACCCTACCATCATTCCACACTTCTTGAATCCTCTTGAAGAACAACCTCCTGCAGATGCTCCAGCCCAGGAAGCCATTCCAGAAGGTGTGCCAGCTTTCTCACCTAGACCTGAGGGTGATGTGACTGAGCCCCCTCTCACCTATTCTGATATGTGGCAAGATGAAATTCCAGCTCCAAGGAAGAAGAGAAAATATGGTGAAGGTGCTTCTGCCAGTCGTTCTGCACCCAAAAGAGATCCTGCCCTAGCTTCTGAAAGCAGACCACCAATTATTCATTCTGAAGTTTGGAGTCCAACCTCCAAATCCCTAATCCTTGATACCCTGAAATTGGTTACAGATCTTGGTGAGAACAGAGACTAGTTTTACAGTCATTCAGAATGGAAAGCCTATGAAGTGTCCCAAATCAAAATCAGACTTCATGACAGGAATTGGGGGCACAATAATCCAGCTGCTCCTCCTAGGCCCAGAACTTATTTTCCCAAGCCATTCAGTTACCTAGAGAGGCAAGAGCTGAAGAGAGAAAGGATGCATAAGGAAGGACCCTCTTGAGTAAAGAGAATGTGGAAATGGATTCTTTTTGTTAAAAACAACTCTATATATATAATTGATCCTGATTATGGCTATTTCATTAATTATCCTGCTTTAGCTTATTTTTAAGTATATGTGTATTGTTCTTTTTACTCTGAATAATTCACCTTAGTATAGAGAATGCTGACATCTACAAATAGGGGGAGATTGTTGGGATTTGTCTCCACAATACCTCAGATTTGTAGATGGTCAGACCTTGAACTAAGATGAATTAAGGTGTATTTGATGCTGTGTTTAAGTTGTATGTGTGCAGGTCCTTAATGCCAAGTGTAGACCAATGTCAGTCTATAATGGGTCACCAAACACAGGACCATAAAATGTAATCCCTCATTGTGTGATCCAAAGTGTTGGCTCATGTATAGCCTCTCTATTGGGATACACTTCCTACATGCACTTGGAATGGTGGACTCAAGTATTGAAGTATGTCTTTTAGAAGAAATTTTTCTAAGTCCACATACTCGAGTAGTACCCTTCATATACTCGAGTAAGTGACTTAGTACTCGAGTAGATCCTTGGACATACTCGTGTAGACTCTATATACTTGTGTAGATAAGTTTTTACTCGAGTAGATAGTCAGTCACTCGAGTAGATCATTTCTTATACTCGAGTAAATCCTTCTGTTCTTAATCCAGAAATTTTCTCTAAGTACACATACTCGAGTACTTCTCTAGTATACTCGAGTAAGTGGGTCTGCACTCGAGTAAGTTGGTTTACATACTCGAGTAGACTGTATTCACTCGAGTAAGTGATAACTTGTACTCGAGTGGTTGGTTAGTTACTCGAGTAAGTGCCTTGTTTATACTCGAGTAGTTCTGTTCTTCCCATTTCAGAAATATTCTAAGTCCACATACTCGAGTAGTTCCCTATATACTCGAGTTAGTGACGCTGTACTCGAGTAGTTATTTTTCATACTCGAGTAAGTCAATGTTTACTCGAGTAGTTGTTCTAAGATACTCGAGTAGTTCATTTTCCCCTCACTCGAGTAGTTCTCCTAATATACTCGAGTAGTTCTTTTTCTCTCACTCGAGTATCTACAACTCTTGTACTCGAGTATTTATTCACACTTTATCTGAAATTTTTCTAAGTGTTTTCACTCGAGTATCTACTCTCATACTCGAGTAGTTCGTTAATCTCTCGAGTATTGATCTCTGGATCACTCGAGTAGTTTTCCCTTCTCTTACTCGAGTATGCCAATCCTTTCCACTCGAGTATGTAACTTCTCTTACTCGAGTATGCCAATCCTTTCCACTCGAGTATGTAACTTCTCTTACTCGAGTATGCCAATCTTTTCCACTCGAGTATATACCATTTGATACTCGAGTTTGTATCTTCTATGACTCGAGTATGTCGGTTTAAATCTTTCCTGAAATTCTCTAAGTCAATATCGCTGGTCATTTCGATTTGATCCTTTCTGATAAGTCCACGTGTCATCATTAATGATTCTTATGATCGTTGGAGTCTACCTATAAATAGGTCACTTCAGATTTGACTAATATAGAATTCCTTCAGAGATTATTATTTTTAAGAAAGAGAAAGAGAACAATCCCATGAACCCTAATTCTTCAAGTCGCCGCCGCCGCCATTAACGTTCACGGAAGAAGCTCTGGATCGACGATCTCCGATCTCTGTTTGCAACCCTAATTCTTCAGTGATCCAGACGCAAGTCAATCACTCGATCTCGCCGCGCTTTAAAGATTCTAGATCTACTCTCTCGATCGAGGTGATTCAGTTTTTCAGATTTGTGGATCTCTCTCAAGTCATCTTCAACTTTTCTGATCAAGCTAAAGTTCTTAAGGAAGAAGACTGTCAAGATCTAGATCTGAGATCATTATTGTTTGTATTCTTTTTTAAACAAATTATTGTGTAGGAGCTTTTTCTCCGAGACTTGTAGGAAGTTTTATCTTCCAAGTGTAGATCCATTTTGGGATCGAGTTTTTGTAGGAACGTTGTTCCGAGGTGTAGGATCGTTTTGATTCGAGATAGTGGAGTAGCCAAGTCTAGTGGTTTACTAGATTGGTGAGGAAAGTGGACGTACCCAAGGTTGGGGAACCACTATAAATCTTTTGTCGTCTGTGATTGCTTGGTATTGTGCTGTGCTGGTTCCTTAATTTTTATTCCGCAAATAGACGCACATCTCACCTATTCACCCCCCTCTAGGTGATTTAGGTAGACAACTTCCTCTCTCAATTATCAATCCTAAAGAGTTCTAAGATCTACACGTAGAAAGAGAGGAGGGGAGGACCTTGTTCGCGGGCTGGAGGCGTGCAGATCAACGGAAAGCCATTTGGCGCGGTGGTGGCATCGCCGGAATTCTCCTACAGCACAGCACAAAGCTCCAATCCGTCGGGTCAGGGTGGAAACTTCATCTCTGAGTCTAGGGAGCCTTTTTAAAGGGAAGAAATTGGGAGCGGGCGGGTATAGGCTATCCAACCATTAATGCTTCCTTAAGAGCATGCTTCGGCCATGGTGGAGGGGAGATGAAACGGCCCGAAATAGCTAGAGGAAGGCTGAAAACTCCTCCTCTCCCATGAGGACTTGAATCCAACCATTAAAGAGGAGGGGAAGGGGCCACGACATCAAGTGCCATTTATGGCTATGAACGCCGGTTTCCGGCCATGGCCGTGGCTCCTCCTTGTTTTCAAAACCGACGCCCACGTGGCATTGACCGGTCAACATTTTTTAAAATAAGACTTAATTGGGTCTTAACAAGAGAAACGGCCTAATAATGCATTCGGGCCCACTATCTATACCGACCCGGTTCAGCTGACCATCAGCCAAGCTAAAACCGCTAGAAAAAGTCTAAGTAACATGGCGTTGAGTGAGCTCAGCTCACTCAACGCCATCATAGCTATGACGTTGAGTGAGCTCTGCTCACTATACGCTATCCATGCTGCGACGTTGAGTGAGCTCTACTCACTCAACGCCACCCAGGATACGGCGTTGAGTGAGCTCTTCTCACTCAACGCCATCCAAAATACAGCCCTTCCAGACTATGGCATTGAGTTAGCTCAGCTCACTCAATGCCATCCATATTATGGCGTTGAGTGAGCTCTGCTCACTCAACGCCATCCAGCCTACTCAAGGTAGCGTTGAGTGCAGTCTGTGCACTCGACGCCGTCTAGCTTATGGCGTTGAGTGAGCTCTGCTCACTCAACGCCATCCAGCCTACTTAAGATGGTGTTGAGTGCAGTCTGTGCAATCAACGCCGTCTAGCTTATGGCGTTGAGTGAGCTCTGCTCACTCAACGCCATCCATCCTACTTAAGATGGCGTTGAGTGCAGTCTGTGCACTCAACGCCGTCTAGCTTATTGAGTTGAGTGAGCTCTGCTCACTCAACGCCATCCAGCCTACTTAAAATGGCGTTGAGTGCAGTCTGTGCACTCAACGCCGTCTAGCTTATGGCGTTGAGTGAGCTCTGCTCACTCAACGCCATCAAGCCTACTTAAGATGGCGTTGAGTGCAGTCTGTACACTCAACGCCGTCTAGCTTATGGCGTTGAGTGAGCTAAGCTCACTCAATGCCATACAGACTACGGCGTTGAGTGAGCTCAGCTCACTCAACGCCATTCCAAGGTCACGGGCGTGACAGATCTGTCACGAGCGTGTCAGGCCCATGTTGAAATTTCTGAGCTCGCAGATCATCTTTCTGAGGTCGACGATCGTCGAAGGGGTCACGCCCTAGGTCACGGGCGTGACGGGTCGGTCACGGGCGTGAACAACCCGTGACTCGATATCTTGGTCGATTGACTTCAATTCTTGGGTTTCCTAGGGTTCTGTTATGACAAAACCACTTCTAGGGGTCTAGTTGGAAATGGGATGTTACAAATCCCAATAAACAAAACAAAGATTTTGTCCCCGAAATCAAGGTTAAGCCTACGGGGGCTCCTATCGGGGAGAAAGAAACTTGTAAAATCCCATGAGAAGTGAAAGATTACATCGCAACGCCATGTTTGCTATGTGAGGTTTAAAGGCGATTGTCAAATCTAAGACCTATTCGCCCAATTAGCAAAGTCTAGACCCCAATAAACAAAAGATTAGACCCTATTCTTGAAATTTCAGTCCTACTGGTTTAAGATAGGAAAGTAAATTGAACATCTTGAGAGGTTGTTAGGTATACCTGACTTAACAGCTCCGTATACTTTTGTGTCATCGATCCTTATAGGCTCCAAGTTGACTGACCGATCCGAGGCCACCGGGCTATCGGCCGAGGAAATCAGTTGTTCAGGGCGTAGCAGAGCCCTCCGTAGTGAGTAGACATAGAAGACATCATGCAATCCCGCTAACTCCGACGGTAGCTCCAGTCTATAAGCCAAGGGGCCGATCCGCTCCAGGATCCTGTAAGGCCCCATATATCTCGGACTGAGCTTCTTCCGCCTGCGAACCCGCGAGACTCCGTGCATCGGCCGTATCTTCAAGAAAACTCGGTCTCCTACCTGGAACTCCACCTGACGATGCCTCGCATCGTAGTATTTGGCCTGCCTGCTCTGGGCTTCCAACATCCTGTCTAATCTGAGCATCCGTATCCCCCACAAACTATGAGCCCAGTGACCGTGAATCCTCATCCTGAACCCATGATAGTGGGGTCCTGCACCTCCTTCCATACAACGCCTCGTATGGATCCATGTCTATGCTGGACTGATGGGCATTGTTGTACGAAAACTTGACCAGTGCCAGCAATCTATCCAAGGCTCGCCGCGGTCCAAAATACACAGGCGCAAAAGATCTTCCAGTATACGGTTTGTGCGCTCCGTCTGCCCGTCGGTCTAAGGGTGAAAAGCTGTGCTGAATGTAAATCGAGAACCCAGATGGGCCAGGACTGACCTCCACTCCCTTGATGTAAACCGCCCATCCCGATCCGAAACAATAGTCTTGGGCACCCCATGATAACGCACAAACTGCTCAATGAACCTCCGTACTAATACACTAACCGGAGCGTCCTTCGCCACTGGAATGAATCTGGCCACCTTTGTTAGCCTGTCCACTATCACCCAGATCGAGTCATTTCCCGCACGGGATCGAGGTAGCCTATGTATGAAGTTCATGGCTATATCCTCAAATTTCCACTCCGGCACTGAAAGTGGCTGCAACAAGCCTGCCGGGTTCCTATACTCTGCATTTACGAGTTGGCAGGCCTCGCAATGCATCACAAAGTACATAATGTCCTTCTTCATACCCGGCCAATACATCGTCCTCTTCAAATCTTATACCATCTTGGTGATTCCCAGGTGCACCGAGTATCGGCTGCAGTGAGCTTCCGTCATAATGTACTCCCGCGTCTGGCCTCCTGTCGGTATGTAGACCCTGCCTCTGAAACACAGGAGACCATCCCTCAAAGAGTAATCTCCTGTCGTGCCTTCCTCCAAGGCTCGGAATATCAGCTTAGCTCTCACATCCAGCTTCTGCCCATCTCTGATGCAGTCCCGGATATCATCAGTAGTAACCATCGATCCCAGGTACTCCATGTATAACTCCGGGTCATCCTCGTACACTAGTGATATCTGCATCTCCTCGAATGATTTAACCAACTCCAAGGCCATCAGTTGTGGGCCTACTACTGACGTACTCGCTCTCCGACTCAAAGCATCTGCGACCACGTTTGCCTTCCCTGGATGGTAGTGCATGGTATACTGGTAGTCCGACAGAAACTCCACCCAGCGTCTCTGCCTGATGTTTAACTCCTTCTGTGTGTCTACGTATTTCAAGTTCTTGTGGTCTGAGAAGATATCGCAATGTACTCCGTGTAACACCGCTATCCGTCGCATGGTATATAGCAGTAGGTCCGGCCGGGGTCTGACGTCATATACTACGGACAGACCGGTTGGTTACGCGTTGAAATCATACAACCAATCACCAACGTCCTACACATAGTCATTCTAGCAGAAGCAATTTCTTAAGTTGCACAAATAAATGAACTCTGCCAAGCACGAATGTCCACTACTTAGATAAAATAGGAATGATTAATACAAAAGTACCGGCCTTATGGCCTTACAATAGTTCTCTCAACAAGAGTGTCTTTCATACATCGGCTCGCAGGCCGGCCATACATGAGATAAACGGAAAACATAAAGAAAGGTAGGCCTTCGAGGGCCAGCACCGCAACATGGGCTTTAGCCCGCTATTTCCCGCTCGGCTCCGCAGCACCTGCAAGCCACAATCCACCGCTCGGTGGTAAACAAAAGCAACGGTCAGCTATGCTGACAAAATTATAACGATCCCGCCCCCGTAATCGGGGCGGCGATGCTCTTTCCCTGCACTTTATTAGTATAGCATCAATATAGTGTAAACACACTTCAACACAGGCGTAGGCTCGCACGACCACACACCTCATGAACACAGGGCACATTCACGGCGAACCGACCAACGTCACATCAATTCAAGCCATAGACATTCCCGTTCCACCACCTCCGCTTGGACGGCCAACCATATGAGCATTTTGTCTTCTTGGCCTTGGTCACGACAATTTAAGCCATAGACCGCCGAAGACCCTCATCCATGCCAACGGTTCCACCGAACGACATAGATCGGGTACAGTTCCGCCTGACCCGTGCTCATATCGCAATGGCAATTTAAGCCATATGCGCAGGTCAAGACTCACCGAGTCCCGTTTCCACCACAATAATCACATAACCCGGTTATGTTCACGTTGGCTCCCCGGCCACCATGTTGGCAAAACCCGCTTTTGCCCAGTTTTCCGGGTGCACCTTGGAGTTAATCTCCAAGGCTCCCTGCTGCAATCTACCACGTAGAAAACCCGAAAAATGCCAAAACACCCGGAGTCTTCCCCGGTTCATATGCAATGCAACATCACCGATCCGGCTCTACATGTCCGGATAGGCTTCACACACAATGCCTATGCCCGTTTTCGCATACGGACTCTATACAAGGGGGACTTTACATATCTACCCCAAGGAACGCTCCAACTCTTCGCTCACTCGCGAGAGAGGGCTTGCTATGCAAAGGGAAAAAGGGCTTCACATGCCCAAGGATGAGAAATCGTTACCCTTGCGTTTTTCCTCGGCGCCATGACGATCTAGTCAGATGGAAAGCACCGTATCGGCCTCGCCTTCGCAGATCCGGACTCGGATCGTGATTTGGAGCTCCGAAGCTCCGCCGGTGACCGGATCTTTGGTCTTCTTCCTCCTCCTAGCTCTCCCTTCTCTCTAGATCTTAGAGAGATAAAGCCCAAGAGAAATGAGGGCTTCTAAACCCTATTCCCGGATGAAACATGCCAGCAACCGCCCTGAACCGTCGGATCCCAGATCAAGAAATCGAACGGCTGCGATTCAGCCCAATTTTACAAAATCTGGGCCGAACACGGGTTGCAACACGGCCGTGTGCCTGGCCGTGTCACCCATTCTCCGTCTCGACCGACTCGAAAACTAGCACACGGCATTCGACACGGCCTCCGACACGCCCGTGTCACCTGTGACACGCCCGTGTCGAGACCTGTATCACGCCCCCCCCCCCCCCCCCCCCCCCCCCCCCCCCCCCCCCCCCCGTATGCAATCGGCCAGATTTCCCAACCCGAGGAGGACACGGCCTGCGACATGGCACCCGACACGCCCGTGTCGCATGTGGCACGCCCGTGTCTGGGCCCGTATCATGGCCCGTGTGCATGACTCCGAAAACTGCCCAAAGTGACACGCCCTGGGACATGCCCGTGTCCCAGGCCGTGTGCCTCAACTCGACGATCTCCGATCATCAAAACGTCGACCACCTGACCCGTGGCCGAACACGTCTGTGTCACGCCCGTGACACGCTCGTGTCATGCCCGTGACACCTGCTCCAAAATTCATACTGGGCTTAAAACGTCACCCGTCCCTCTTTTGAGTTTCAGGGTGTTACAACTCTCTCCCCCTTAAAAGAATTTCGCCCACGAAATTTACTAAAGTAAAGCCATAGGAACTTAAAACTTTTTACGGTACCTGAGCGGAATAACTCCGGGTACTTCTCCAGCATAGTTTGCTCCCGCTCCCAAGAGAGTTCCTCCCGACCGCAATTATCCCACCGGACCTTAACCATCCGGATCTCCTTGTTACGGAGCCTCTTGACCTCAGAGTATTCGATACGAACAGGCTTGACCCTAGTCGTCAACCCTTCGTCCACCGGTACTTGATCAACTGTGATCACCTGCGAAGGCTCTTGCACCGCCTTCCGCAATACAGAGATGTAAAATACATCGTGTAGCCCACTTAACTCCTCCGATAGCCTCAAACGGTATGCCGATTCGCCGACTCGCTCCAGAACCTCAAAAGGTCCAAGGTATCTTGGGCTCAGCTTCTTCAAGCGTCTCACCCGCGAAACCCCCTTGAACAGCTTCACTTTCAAGTATACCCAATCGCCTACCGCAAACTCCACGTTCCGGTGCTTGGCATTGTAATACATCGCCTGCCTGTCTTGAGCGATCAACAAGCACTCCCAAATGATCCGCACCAACGAGGTAGCACTCTCCACCTCCTACTTCTTGTACAACCTTGACTCACCCGTTTCTAACCAAGACAATGGCGTGCGACATTTTCTACCATATAGGGCCTAAAAGGGCGCCATTTGGATACTCGTCTGGTAGCTATTGTTGTACGCGAACTCCACTAAATACAGGTGGTCCTCCCAATGCTTCCCGAAGTCTAGAACACACATGCGGAGCATGTCCTCCATCGTTCTATTGACTCTCTCGGTCTGCCCATCCGTCTGCGGATGGAAGGTTGTGCTGAACTTCAACTTTGTCCCCAGCATCTGATGCACCAACCTCTAATCATTGGACGTGAAACGCCCATCGCGATCACTCACAATGCTGCGAGGCACACCATACAGTCTAACTATATTGTCCACATATAGCTTCGCTAACTTCTCCACTGAGTCGTCCTTCCTATGCGGAATGAAATGCGACACCTTAGTTAACCGATCTACTATCACCCAGATGGCGTCGTTCCCCTTCTGCGACCTTGGCAACCCATGCACAAAGTCCATAGATATGTCGTCGAACTTCCACTCCGGTATAGGCAAGGACTTCATTAATCCTCCCGGCTTTTGGCACTCCGCCTTCACCAAGGAGCACGTTTGGCACTTAGCCACAAACAACGCTACGTCTTTCTTAAGCCCCGGCCACCAAAACAGCTTCTTGAGGTCACGGTACATCTTTGTGCTCCCTGGGTGGATCGAGTACTTGGTATGATGAGCCTCGTACATCAACTTCGCCCGTAGGTTACTCCCGCTTGGGACACACAACCGATGATCCTTCCTTAACAACTCATTTTTCACTGAAAATTGGGAATTTAACCCATCCAACGCTGCCTCTATAAGCTCCTTCATGGAGTCATCTAACTCCAATGCCTGCCGAACCGGTCAGCCAGGTCATACTGAACTTCTGTCCAGTTCAACATTGCTTTGGCGCTCGTCTGCTTGTCAACGCAACAGATCTCAAGCTCCTCCAACTCTCGTACTAGCCGCTCATCATGCACCGACAACCAGTTGGCTTGGGTGGTAGCCCTGCGACTCAACGCATCAGTAACTACATTGCCCTTCCCAGGAAGTCCATCCACCTCCTCTGCCTCATGTTAAGATCCTTCTGATCCAACAGGTACTTCAGGCTCTTGTGATCGGTGTAAATATCGACCCTTACGGCGTATAGGTAGTGCCTCCACAGCTTAAGTACAAATATCACGGCCGCCAACTCCAAGTCGTGGACCGGATAGTTCCTTTCATGCTCTTTTAGCTGACGCGATCCATAAGCTATCACGCTCCCATGCTGCAACACACAGCCCAAACCACTACCCAAGGCGTCACTATAAACCTCGAAGCCCTCGGCCCCACTCGGCGAACTAAGCACTTGCGCCATGGTCAACCGTCTCTTCAGCTCCTCAAAAGCTTGCACGCACTCCTGCGTCCACAAGAATCTCTAATCTTTCCTTGTCAACTTCGTGAGAGGTAGCGCTATCCGCGAGAAGTTCTCTACGAAGCGCCTGTAATATCCGGCAAGCCCGAGAAAACTACGGACTTCCGCGACAGAGGACAATGCAGGCCACTCCGTATCGCAACGATCTTCGTCGGATCCACCGCTATACCTTCCCCACTAACAATGTGACCAAGGAACGCTACTGAGGGTAGCCAGAACTCGCACTTGGAGAATTTCGCATACAGCTCATTCCTCCTCAAAGTCTCCAACACCAGATGCAAGTGCTTGAAGTGATCTTCTTCGCACTGCGAGTACACCAATATATCGTCAATAAAGACGATCACAAAGTGGTCCAGGAAATCTCGGAACGTCCTATTCATCAAGTCCATAAACACTGATGGCGCATTTGTCAGTCCAAACGGCATGACCGTGAACTCGAAATGCCCATACCTTGTGCTGGACGCCGTCTTCGGAATATCACATTCCCTTATCCTCAACTGATAGTACCCCGATTTCAAGTCCAATTTAGAATATACCGACGATCCGACTAACTGATCGAACAGATCATCAATCCTCAGGATCGGGTACTTGTTCTTCTTCGTCAGCTTGTTCAACTCTCTGTAGTCGATACACAACCGCATACTCCTGTCCTTCTTCTTAACAAAGAGGACCGGTGTGCTCCAAGGCAACGAGCTTGGACGCACATAACCTTGCTCCACCATCCTCTAGCTGAACTTTCAACTCTGCCAACTCCTTAGGCGCCAACCTATACGGAGCACGTGACACCGGTTTGGCCCCGGTACGAGCTCGATGGTGAAATCAATCTCCGCTGCGGTGGGGCTCCGGGAAGACTATCCGGGAACACATCGGGGTATTCACAAACCACGGGGATGCTATCCAACGTGGACTTTGGCTCCACAGCCCCCACTATTGCGAAGAACAGCTCTGTACCAGCACGAACTTCTTTTACCACCTGAAGAGCAGACATCAGCGTCTTGCTCGACCCCTTGAGTCCCTTGAATGTTATCCCCCTCCCAACACCCAGCTTGACCTCCTTCGGTCGCAGTCAATCCAAGATTTTTGCTCCGAAAGCCAATCCATCCCAAAGATAACGTCGAACTCTACTAGCGGTAGCAATGATGCTAGCAAGTCGAACTCTTGGCTCCCAATGTGAACCTTTACGGCGCACACTCTATCCGCACGCATCGAGTACCCATTCGGTAGCAGCACATCCAACTTGTCCTTCGCCATCGAAGAAGGGACTCCGATGCGCGATATAAAAATTTTCGGACAAGAAGGAGTGTGAAGCTCCCGTATCGAACAGTGCCCGTGCCAGACTATCGCTAATCAAAACAAAGCCTATGCAAACCATATTAGTCTAACAAGCAATAAACAACAGTATCTAAGTTAACTTGCCATAAATTAACTCGTACATGTCACCATATCTGCTTGTTTAATAGCCTCCTGCTGCCCCAAGTTGTAGACTCTAGGCTGAGTCGGAGCATAGTGGGACGCGGTTGACTCCACTGCCTTGCCCTTCTCTTCGTAAGTAGCTCCTTGCTTTCTCTCGGACTTTGGGCGTACGCTCCAGCAATCGCGGGCAAAGTGCCCCATCTTTCCACACGTGAAACAAGCGCCCGGGGTTCGATTGGTAGTTGCCCCCGAGGCACCTGTAGAAGAAGTTGGACCTGACGTCCTAGCCATCTTGTAGAATCTTTGATAGCTCGACTTCGACGTAGTCGGTGCCTTGAACTCTGATTTCTCCCACCAGATTCCTTCTTAGCTTGCACATTTCTCATGTCCTTCTCCAAGGACCGGGCCGAGTTGACCAAGGTTAGGAAACCCTGTGCCATGGGCCCTGACAGTAGCAACCTCAGCTCATCTCTTAACCCTTCATAGAAGCGGTTAGTCTTTCGCTCCTCATCGGCAAAGGTAGCGCTAGCATATCTCCCCAATCGAGTAAACTCATGGAGGTACTCGTCTACAGTGCTATCTCCTTGCACCAACTTTTGGAACTCGTTCTCTAGTGCGATCCACTGCGCTGAGGGGAGGTATCGAGCCATGAACAGTCTCGAAAATTCCTCCATAGATACTTCGGCCAATGGCCTTCCCCTCAATTGGTGTAGCTCTAGACCTTCCCACCATAACCTTGCGTCCCCATCCAATAGAAACGTCGCTATTGTGGTCTTCTGTCACTCATCCATTTCAGTTGCTGTCATCACCCTATTGACTCTTGAGAGCCAATCTTCAGCCTGGGTCGGGGTTCCCGTTCCCGAGAACACCGGTGGGTGGAAGCCCATCACATGCTTAAGCTGTCTCTCAGTTGCTCTTCGAGGCAACTCCGGCTCCACCACCACCTGCTCTACCCTTCTAGGCTCCGCCGCTTGGAGCGGCACTTGCTCCTCCGCAAGAGCAGGCTGCTGCACCTGTCTTGCAGGTTGCGCATTAATCATCGCCATGACAGCTTCTGCCACCAACCTAATGGTCTCGACAGACGGAGGTATTGCAGGCGCTTCACTTGACGCACTGCTTGCCTTAGAACCTGGCCGTTCTGACGGCCCAGCACCACTTCTGGTCACCTATAAACGTGCAAAACACCGATAAGCGACCAAATACTATTGCAAACAGCAATTATAGGAACACGCAGGTTCCTCAAACATTTATATTTTCATTCCTAAGTGGACATTCATGGGTTCTTTTCATGTTATAACGATGAAGCACGCACATGTGCTCACCACCCTTAAAATGAATTCGACCACGAATTCATTTAAGTTTGACCGAAACCAGTAGTATGATACCAATTTGTAATACCCCTATCCGTCGCATGGCATATAGCAGTAGGTCCGGCCGGGGCCGACGCCATATACTACGGACAGACCGGTTGGTTACGCGTTGAAACCATACAACCAATCACCAACGTCCTACACAGAGTCATTCAGCGAAAGCAATTTCTTAAGTTGCACAAATAAAAGAACCCTGCCAAGCACAAATGTCCACTACTTAGATAAAATAGGAATGATTAATACAAAATTACCGGCCTTATGGCCTTACAATAGTTCTCTCAACAAGAGTGTCTTTCATACATCGGCTCGAAGGCCAGCCATACATGAGATAAACAGAAAACATAAAGAAAGGTAGGCCTTCGAGGGCCAGCACCGCAACATGGGCTTTAGCCCGCTATTTCCCGCTCGGCTCCGCAGCACCTGCAAGCCACAATCCACCGCCCGGTGGTAAACAAAAGCAACGGTCAGCTATGCTGACCAAATTATAACGATCCCGCCCCCGTAATCGGGGCGGCAATGCTCTTTCCCTGCACTTTATTAGTATAGCATCAATATAGTGTAAACACACTTCAACACAGGCGTAGGCTCGCACGGCCACACACCTCGTTCACACAGGGCACATTTACGGCGAACTGGCCAACGTCACGTCAATTCAAGTCATAGACGTTCCCGTTCCACCACCGCACCTTGGACGGCCAACCATATGAGCATTTTGTCTTCTTGGCCTTGGTCACGACAATTTAAGCCATAGACCGCCGAAGACCCTCATCCATACCAACGGTTCCACCGAACGACATAGATCGGGTACGGTTCCGCCTGACCCGTGCTCATATCGCAACGGCAATTTAAGCCATATGCGCAGGTCAGGACTCACCGAGTCCCGTTTCCACCACAATAATCACATAACCCGGTTATGTTCACGTTGGCTCCCCGACCACCATGTTGGCAAAACCGCTTTTGCCCAGTTTTCGGGTGCACCTTGGATTAATCTCCAAAGCTCCCTGCTGCAATCTACCACGTAGAAAACCCGAAAAACGCCCAAACACCCGGAGTCTTCCCTGATTCGTATGCAATGCAACATCACCGATCCGGCTCTACATGTCCTGATAGGCTTCACACACAATGCCTATGCCCGTTTTCGCATACGGACTCTATACAAGGGGGACTTTACATATCTACCCCAAGGAATGCTCCAACTCTTCGCTCACTCGATAGAGAGAGGGCTTCCTATGCAAAGGGAAAAATGGCTTCACATGCCCAAGGATGAGAAATCGCTACCCTTGCGTTTTTCCTCGGCGCCATGACGATCTAGTCGGATGGAAAGCACCGTATCGGCCTCGCCTTCGCGGATCCGGACTCGAATCGTGATTTGGAGCTCCGAAGCTCCGTCGGTGACCGGATCTTTGGTCTTCTTCCTCCTCCTAGCTCTCCCTTCTCTCTAGATCTTAGAGAGATAAAGCCCAAGAGAAATGAGGGCTTCTAAACCCTATTCCGGGATAAAACATGCCAGCAACAGCCCTTAACCGTCGGATCCCAAATCAAGAAATCGAACGGCTGCAATTCAGCCTAATTTTACAAAATCTGGGCGAACACGGGTTGCAACACGGTCGTGTGCCTGGCCATGTCACCATTTCGCCGTCTCGACCGACTCGAAAACCAGCACACGGCATTCGACACGGCCTCCGACACGCCGTGTCACCTGTGACACGCCCGTGTCGAAGACCCGTGTCACCGACCCCCCCCACCCCCCCCCCCCCCCCCCCCCCCCCCCCCCCCCCCCCGTGTGAAATCGGCAGCTTTCCCAACCCGAGGAGGACACGGCCTGCGACACGGCACCCGACACGCCCTTGTCGCATGTGACACGCCCGTATCTGGGCCCGTGTCATGGCCCGTATGCATGACTCCGAAAACTGCCCAAAGTGACACGCCCTGGGGCACGCCCGTGTCCAGGCAGGTGTGCGTCAACTCGACGATCTCCGATCGTCAAAACGTCGACCACCTGACCCATGGCCGAACTTGCCTGTGTCACGCCCGTGTCACGCCCGTGTCACGCCCGTGACACGCCCGTGTCACGCCGTGACACCTGTGCTCAAAATTCAGACTGGGCTTAAAACGTCACCCGTCCCTCTTTTGAGTTTCGGGTGTTACACTCTGTAGAGATATTGTCGCCAGATCTTAAGAGAAAAAACAACTTCCCCCATCTCCAAATATGATGAGGGTGCGCCTACCCGAAGCTCCGTGCTCCGGATTCCGGGGCTGTTTCAGGTCTAGAGCATACACTTGCTCCTTTTCTGGCCTGTGGCCTCGACCCTGAAATCCTTGTCCTCGATCATGTCCTCAGCCGCCAAACTGTCGGGGAGGTGGGGCACCCTGATGTGCTGGTGGGGGTGCTCACCTCATAGGGCAGTTCCTCTTGATATACCCCGGCTGATTGCACTGAAAGCATACCGGTGCCTGCTCTGTTGTCCTTGGCATCTCCAGCATCTATAAAAGGATGGGGAGCCAATACCCCCTGACTCCTCTGCTCCTGCCCAATCTCCTAGCGAGGTTGATCCCCGTCCTTCTCTCCCCAATAACCTGGCCTCGAGGACGGTCTCTACGACCTCCAATCACTGTATCATCCGCCGGTCTCTTCCGGCTCTTGACTGTAAGCTGATCCGCTTCTCTCTTTTTAGCAATCTCCAGAATCCTGGCCAAACTCCCCTCTGAGACAAAGAGGAGGGCCTGTCTTATGTCATCTTGCAGCCATATAAAACCTCCTAGCATAGCCAGCGTCGTCAAACTGATAAGCATCCGTATAGCGGGCCAGGTGAGTAAACTCCTGATAATACTCTAGCACTGTCCTGTTCCCCTGCCTCAATTGCAGGAACCTATCCTCCAGCTCGTCCCTCGCCGACTTAGGTACGAAATGTCCCAGGAGCGCTGCTCTGAACTCCTCCCAAGTAATATCTGCGCAATCCATACCCGCAAAGGTGGTGTCCAGCTATGACTTCCACCACCTCTTTCGTGTGACTCCAGGCAGGAGACTTCCAAAGCAACTGCCTCCTCAGTGGGCATCGAATCCCCGTAAGCATCTCGTATATGGTATCCAACCATTCCTCTGTGCGTACTCCCGACTCCGTCCCCAGGTAGGATGGAGGGGAAAGTCCCCCAAGACGCTCATCCAGTTGCCCCGGGGTTTGGTTGTGGAGCCGGGCTTGCTGAGCTCTAAAGGCCTCCAAAATGGTCGTTAGTGTTTGCCCCATCTCCTCTACTGGAACGGAGCTGGAGCCGGCGGAGGTGGGACCACATTCGAAGCCTGAGGTGTCCCCTGCTATGGTGTAGGGTTCGTCGCAGGCTACAAGGAAAAATTCTATTTGTTAGTGAACGTATGAATGGAATATAAGAAAGGGGTTGGATGGACTTTCACATGTGATTTCCCTTATAGGCACACCACTGCTTCTGCTGCTAGTTTGTCCGCAAACTAAGCTCGCACGGGGTGGCCCAGGTTTGTGGACTACTTCTCTTTCGATCGAGGTCTGCTCTGATACCACTTGTAAGACCCCATTTTTTTTCTTTTTCAACCATCGGGGTCTTATGCCCAGAATTACCGCTTTGCAATGGCACCAACACTCGGGGAGGCCGCCACTACCAAACGCCAACTTTGTCGGCCTTTTTCGATCACAAAGAGAGAGAATTAAGTAAATACACTGAGTGTAAACATGTCCACATAATCATATATGAATAAAATCATAGCAAGTCCATCAATATATAGAAAGTAGAAAGTACTGCAAAAGAACAGTACAGATGAGATATATAAGCAGGCTCAGCCCGATACATCAGAGTCCTCACTACAAATCACTCATCGTGGAAGCTATAAAAATACTAAAACACTCCGGAGCTGGTCACGGGCTCTCCGGAACAAGACTGGCCCACATCCATGCGCACCATACTCCGCTAGTGCTTTTCCCTGGACTGCTGGCCCCAGTCTCCCATCCGAAGCTCCTGTAATGTTGTGGGTTCGAAAAACATTTGTCATAAAGACTAAGCCCTATCATCCCCTACCCTCCCCCCACGGCTCCTAGGCACCGATCGGAGAGGAGGAAAGGGAAGCTACAAAGGTTGAGAATAAGCAAGGCGGGTGACAGCAGAACTACTCTAACCATAAATATATATTGTATAAGCAGCTAAGTATGAAAGGTACATCTAGCAGTTCTAAAATAATGAGCAGTAAGGTAAACATGTAGTAAATCAATATATATATAAAAGGACAAGTAAAAATTAAATATGTAACCTTAACTTATATGAATGCTCTTACAAACTTATAAGTTAAGGGGTCTTCTGCAAAGCTCCCATCGTATAAAAAGTCTCATACCAATTTATACGTTGGGGTGTCGGTTGTATGCAAATATGAGTGTAGTGATATGCTATGCCATGATTCATGCAAGTGCAACCCACGCACACGACTCTATGCGCACAGACCTTTAGTTCTCCTATTCAGGAAGCTAGCTTCACTCCCAGGAACCTCCGTAGTGGCAAACAGAGACAGTGGGTCGGGCCCCCACTCGTAGGCGGGTATCCACACTACCGGGCCTAGCCTTCCGTACGCCCCTAGAAGAACAAACCTAGAGTATCCGCGTACTAATGCTGACTGTATCCACAAGACTTTCTTTGGCTAAGTGTCCCACACCGCCGAGTCTACATACCGACGTCGGTGTGAACGACAGTCAAATACGAAGACCCACCACCTTATTATGTATTTTAAACCCTCGAGCCCTCAGCTCCCCGGACTGTCCCGTCCGTGAATCTACCTTTAGAAACTACTGACTGAATGACAATCAAACCAACCTAATCTACCTCCCTAACTACCGGGGTGTGTGAATATGCAACCATAGTTATACTAGTTGCTCTTTTGGTTTATTACTCCTACGGTTTACGTTAGCCAAGGACTGCCCCCGGCATACCCCGTGAAAGGCTCTCAAAGGGCACTAGGAACTACGATGGGCTGAAGCCCAAAGCTTCTTTCGCACGGCACTTATTATTATTGATTTCTACCCATTACCGATCCCTTTCAAATTACTTTGGATCTAACTAGTGTATTGAGACTCTTCCTCTCCAACCGGAATGGACGATCTTTCGTCGGTCCCGAAACACCACTTAACACTAGCCAATCTCACTCTACTTATCCTGACTTCTAATAATAAACTTAATTTAACTTACCCTATCCAAACCAGCAAACTACCAAAATTCCATCTCCCTAAGTTCATTACCCACTCTAGTTCAGTTTCTGCGGTTTTACTATATGTAGACCACCATATACTATATGATGTACATGATAGGAGTTTCTCCAAATATTCATCCAAAAGCCTTAAGTTATTTACTGGGAGTCTATCATGACATGATTAGCCTAGGTTTAGAAATTTATAATTTTCCTAATTTATTTGGTGTTTAATTAATTTCCTCCAAAACTAAACCAGGGGTGATTTGAACATGAAGTACCCTTTTTAGGTATGATTAAAGCCTCACAAAAATTATGATAAATACTAGGAAAAAATTGACAGTAACTTAAAATCTCTCAAGAGTTTTACCAAATCTAAACCTTGATCCTTAATTGTGAACATATTCACCAATTAAACACTTAGAGAAGTAAATACCATAAATAAGCTTCCAAAATTCCAAGAAAATCAAGTATAGTTATCATGCCTTAAAAGTAATACTTACAAGGTTTCCAAATTTTTCAGTGAGTATTAACCTCAAAATCTAATTTAGAAATATAAACCTTTTCTTAACTTAACAAAGCAACCTCTGCAAATATTCATCTAAAAATTATGAATTTTTTATACATCATGTGTTAACATCAAAATATCTGATCAAGTTACATAATTTTCCAACAATATATAATCTCTGAATCAATTTTTGAATAGAATTGCATTACTAAAAGCCTGTAAAGAAAGTACTAAAAATAAACCTCCAAAAATTATAATAAAATTCCAGTGTAATTATATTAGGTATAACACTCTCTGTCAAAATTTGATGGAGATCAAGTAACCACAAAGATCATTATAGATAAAAGCCTATTGGGGCAAATTTATGAATTATATGATAAGGATGAAGTTCTATCCATAAATTACAAAACAAATACCAGAGGACTTGGGATACCCTAGCATCCACTCTACCAAATTTCAAGCTCATACAAGGGCATTTGATCTTATGCCCTTCACAACCCTCAAAAGACCATCCTTAGGGTTTGGCCTTGGGTCCTAGGGTAATTCTGCTCGATCCACCTCAAAATCCATGAGAGGGTGCTAGGAATCAAGACTAGTCAGTGGTCAAAATCTCAGCCTCTGTTGAGGTGATATGACCACTCAAATAACAAAGTACACTCTTTGACCTATAAATGCTTAATAGGGAAAGCTTATGTAAGTCATTTATCAAACCAACACCTTCTAATCCAAAATATCATAACATAATGAGCATTTTTACAATTGACATACCAACTTTGGGAGGGTTTGGCAAGTCAATAAGCCATTAATTACTTAACCTAAAGATTAATCAATTATTTCTAAAATCTATAGAAAAAACATTTCCAAAATACCCATTTTTGGAAGGCCCTAGATATAGCTAG